>CM062808.1:550118421-550718421 GCA_031772625.1 Pinus tabuliformis
AAAAAAATGATGATTAATAATGCCCATTAGTATTAGTAAAGTTTTATATAAATATATATAAGATTTTCATTGATGTGACATGGGGTAATTTAAAATCTTGAGGAGCTTTATTTAACGAAGAGCCAAGTGTGTTCTTCCATTGAAGGACGTGTACTGCAAATATCGTGTGTTATCCCTGTAATGTAAACTTTTTACTTTGATCTTTCTCATGGTTCTTCCGCAATACAGAATGCCACATGGCTTGAAGATTAAAGATTGCAAAGTAACTTAAGTTTCGCTTTTTGTCAAAACTTGGTGTAGCTAAATTCCTCAAGGTAATTCCATGGACCGTTAATCTCGATTGGCTTTAATATCCTGAATAGATTTCAAAGTGCAACTGGATTATATATAAACAGAGCCAAGTCCATTCTTTACCACAATGACACCAACACGGAACTGATTAATCAGATCTCATAGTTATTTGGTATAGAATCGAGGTCAATCAAGGATGGTGTAAATTATCTGGGATTCCAATTAAAGGCAAACAGTTACTCTAGTGCGAACTGGCAGTGGTTGATTGACAGGTACTTCAAGAAGATCTCTGCTTGGGAGTTCAAATGCCTTTCCTTGGCGGGTAGAATTATTCTGACTCAAGCTGTCTTAATGCAACTAGCTGTTTACTGGGTTCATATTTAGTTCCTTCCTGCAAATATAATTAACAAAATGAATAAGATCTCTGCAAATTTTATATGGGGTGGTAAATCTCACCAGATAAAATACCACCCATCGAGGATGGAAAAGATTGCCACGCCAAAGATCTTAGGAGGCTGGGGATTACTGGATATAAGGATCTTTGGTAAAGCTCTCCTATGCAAGTCTTTGTGGAGGGGGATCTTCGGGGATGGGCCGTGGAGCAACACTATTAAGAAGAAATATATGAAAGGAAGGGATATATAATTTTCGTACATAAAAGGTAGGATTGGAACAAAATATGGTTCAGACATTTTTCTTAGTTTTCAGAAAATTGAGCAATATTTTTTAAAGAACTTGAAGTGGAAATTTCAAACAGGCAGAAGAATTCTTATTGGAATCGATCCCTTTGTAGGAGGTCGGGAGGGCATCTCCATTCCCGAGCAGCTTCTCTATTTCTTCCACAGAATTGGTATTTTTACTTGGGATAAGCTCATCTATGCCTGGCAGGGTCCTATCCCCCTATGGAAGGAGGCCCATGATCTCGGCATGCCATCTCCTTTGGCTGGCCTTTGGAATTCCGTCATCTTATATCTGAAAGGTTGTGGTTTTTATCGTTCTAGGACTACAGACTATCTGATATGGTCAGTTCCTAATGAAAAATTTGTTGTACAAGTAAAAGTCATCTACTCTAACCTAACTAGTCCTAAGGCCCTTTGCTGCAGTTCGATTTTTCCTCCGCTCTTGTGGAAGTTAGGCTGCCCTCCGAAATCAATTTTTTTCTCGTGGCTTGTGTTCTACAACAAAAATTTGACATGGGAGAATTTGAGAGAGAGGAACTGGCACAAGCCGAGCGGATGCGCGATGTGTGACTCTCACGAAGAATCCAACTTTCACATGTTTTTCCAATGTCAATCTGTGCTGCAAATCTGGCAAGTATTGGAAAATCTATTTGGTTTCCCTCTCATTGCTTTTATTTCCACTCAGGTAGTGTTTGAGTGGTGGAGCGCACAAAAAGAATCATGGAGACCTTTGATTATTATCGTTCTGTGGTGTGCTTGGAAATGGCGGAACAACAAGATTTTCAAGGAATCAAAGTCCCCTCTCATGTCTATATTGCAGCATATCATCACGGTCTATGATTCTATTCCAAAAAATCTGCCCAAAATGCAGAAAGGCCACAGTACTGAGGATATATGCTTCCGCTTAGAGACTCCAAGGGTGTTTTTTGACGGTGTAGAACAACAAAAAATTTGTCGATGCAGGGTTCACATCATTATGGACAAGAATATGCAATACTTTATTTCATGGAATGGAGGAAGGGGCTCAAATAGCTTGGCGTAGGTGCGAGCCCTTGCAGGTCTTCTTGCTTTTTGCACTTTTTTTGATATCCAGTCTATCTCTATCTTTGGTGATTCAAAATCTGTGATCTATCATGTCATGGGTTCTAGCCACATTAGATGCCCCCACCTAGCAGGCTGGTTGGACAGGATCAAGTTTTACCGGGGTCTCATGAAAGACAGCTCAATTCAGGACATCTTCCGCAATCAAAATTAGCAAGCGGATTCTCTGTCAAAGGAGGGTTTGCTTCTCGGGACAGGTCCTGGTCCCTGAAGGTTACTCTCGACGAGAATTCTTAGCTCATCCAGGATTTCTCCATTCCTGACTGCTGACCCTTTATATGTCTTTTCCTTATTATCATCTTTTTCTTCTATATGTTTTGATCATGTCATGATATATTGATGCCTATTGATATCCCTGATCTAGTTTCTCTTATCTGAATAGATCTAGTATGTGTCGCATATGCATGGTTTTGTTTTATGCCTAATGCTCTTTTTGGGAATTTTTGTCATTAGTTTTGCATCCTAAAAATCAGGATCATACAGCTACTAAATGTTGTTATATGCACAATCTGAAACTTATATTCTCTCAATATAATTTATATGATGCTTTTTCATTCTGAATATATTTTCCACTAAAAGCGTGGGAGACGAAACTAAATAGAGGATGAGTCTTTCCTTTTTCCTATTTATTATCAGACAAATACGTTTTGATTTTGTTTTAGTAACAAATCACGCCTCCTTCTTAATCACATATACAATCCCAGTCTTGAAGTTTTTAAAATTTAAACTTCTCAAATTAAATCCAAAGTCTAAATGCGTACCTTAATTGTCGAAACTGGAAATTGCTGAATTTGGTCAATGGATGTGATAGGAAGAGAAGAAACCAACTAATTGCATAATATGTTAGGCTAAATACATTATTATACTTTTAGGAGGCAGGGTATTACTGATTTAATTTTGTTTTTGTTGGTGTATTAGTTTGTTTTTATTAAAATTTTATGTTGTTTATTTATAGTTTAATTTTGGGAATTCATTTTTTGTTATTTATTATTATTATTTAAATTTATTTATCTTTAAAGTGATTAGTTGAGATTTTATTATAAGCTATTGAGTTACTAGTTTTTTTTGTTTCTAGTTTTATTTTATTTATTTTTTATTGTTTCTATTTACATGAACTATGATTTTTCCTTCATATTTTCAATTTAAAATTGCTTATTATTATATTAAGAAAATATTTTAATAAATTTAATTATAATATTATATATATTAATACAAATATAAAAAACAGATATATATAATTAATATATATTTAAAGAGCCTCATTCAGCTCATATAAGAAAAAAAAGAAAAAACATTTTTTTTAAATAAATTTCATATATTGAAATTCAATTTAACTTTTAATGAATTAATCAATCACTACATTAACCTTCACATATTTTAATTTAGTAAAATAATCGCAATCTTTAAACACTTTTCAATATTTTTTAAATATAAAAAATAAAATTCTAAGAAAATATAAATAACTCCTTATCATTTCAAGGTTTTATAAACTAAATTTTCTTCTTGAACCTCACTCATCATCGTAACTAAATTTAATTTGAAAATGCTATTTTGATATAATAATAATTGTTATTGTAAATTAAGGTTTTTTTGGTAGGTTGATTTCTTTTTATTCCTTTAATTTAGAGATATATATTCAAAATATTTGAAGCATATTCTAGTCTTCCACTGAGCAAATAAGACCAGAGACAAAGCTTCACTTTGAACAATTTCCAAGAAAAAATATTATTGACAAATATCCAAAAACCTTATAGACCAATCTAATGTATTGGGCTGTAAGGCCATTCTTGTGCTAAAAACTACAAAACATAAAGAAGAAATTGAAAAGAGAGGGTAGCAATAATGTCATTTCTAGTAATTTTCAAATTTGGATGCCTCTAGTGTAATGGGCTTGTGATTGTAGCCTAGAGAGAACCGAGGGTCAAGAGGGATTACCAAGTGCGCTTGACTTTTCTATGGCATGACATCCATGGAACAAATGTACACCTGCATTACATATAACATCAAATAATCTCTTCTTTAGCTTCATTTATGTCTAATGGCACTCATCCCATCAATACATTCAAATGTTAGGATAAGTAAATGGTGTAGATACACAGGTTGTAGCAATGTGTCGTGTGGCTCATGTCTAAGACATAATCATCCACTTCAATCAAAATCGTCAAATTTGTTAGACAATGATGTTCATTAGCAGTTTTCCTTTCTACCTCAGAAATCTCCTCTTGCACCATCTATCGTGTGTGTTCTCTATATATAGCCTTCGCGTTTTTCACTCATTCCTATGCTCAAGAGACTCCTCTCGATATTGATAAGATATTGTCCCACAACGAACCTAAGTGCATTAACAAGACATGTTGACTAAAACAGAAATATTTATTACTTGATCTAGAAGAGAAATATGCATGAAGTTGTCTACAACAATATATGGGTGATGGGGGTGTGAGGCATGAGAGTGGATATATGAGATAAGTGGAACAAGAAGGAGAGAGAAGGACCATGGGAGGGAGGGGGTACATACCACCAAGAGAGCAGTAACCTATGAACCTCATTGGATTACATGTGGCAAGAAATGGGAAAGGGACAGGGAGGATAGGATCGTCTTCAAAACCCAAAAACGAAGAAAGAAATAACCACAAAGAACTCCTTTCTCGACATGGTGGTCGAGTGGTGACACAAAAAAAACTAAGAGATAACATATATATTGAAAATAACTCAAATTACTTGCACCATAGTGTATTGGGAAGAGAACATATGAGCACGGGGAGCTATAAAATTAGACATGACATTAAAATCAAGTGCTTGTATTTTCTACTTGTGTGCATGGTTGTGGCACTATTCATGATGCAAGCCTCCCACCTCCAAAAATGACAAATGCCCATAAGAGAGCCTGACCAAACAAATATATCAAGTGACCAAGCACTATTCATGATGCATGTCTCCCTCCTTCAAAAATGACAAATGCGCATAAGAGGGCATGACCAGGCAAAGACATCAAGTGACCAAGTACAATTAACCATCATGTAATAAGATCTTTATAATAGTTCGTGTGAATCTCACATTAAATCACGCATTGTAATGCCCCAAGATAAATGTAAATATTTGACTTTACTGTGGTAAATGACAAACTGAATATGATATTATTATCTGTTTGAATTTAATAATATCTTCTTTTAAAAGAAAGATACGAAATGTTTCTTCTAGAGTTGGCAACTTCTCAAGGAGGAAGTTGAGAAAAAAAAAATACAATTTTTGTGATTCCAACCCTAACTGCTTTCCCTAACTGGAAGGGCTTCGAGAGGAAAAGTGAAAAAAAAAAGGGGAAAAGTCTGTGCTGTTGGGACGGGCAGAAAAGAGGACAAGAAAGGAAAAAATGGCTAAGTATGGTGATGACCAGATAGCCAAGCACTAAGTGCAAGTGTCTTGCTGCGGACAGTGGTCCTACAAGAGAGCTAGGGGCTCAAAAGATGAATCTCAAGGATGGGTGGCAGACAGGAAGCAGATGAATAGAGGTAATCTCGACTTCTCAAGTGTTCGCAAGTTACAGTGGCACAGGTAAGTGGGCCAAACCACTTAGAAAGCATTCAAAAGTATTAATGAGGTAATCCATGTTAAATGTATGCATTGTTATGATACATTTGCTGAAACCTGAGCCAACTGTGGAAGTTGACTCTTACTCTGTGCCCATGTTATTTTCTAAAAAAAAAAAATACTATAAGGGTCATCTTGAAACTGTACAGTCAAAGAAAAGAATATATATATATATATATATATATATATATATATATATATATATATATATAAGCTACTCTTTTACTTTGATTAGCTATGAGTAAAGCACTGTTGAGGAGGTGTAGAGTTTGCGCAACAGGGAAAGAGAAAAGAGCAGGAAACCATAGTCGGACCATTTTCTGGAAAAGGGGTCTTGTTGGGGTAGTGATGTAGGAAAAGTTTATAAGAAATAAAAGACATAATTAAACGAGACTACTGTAAGCTTAGTTCGGCTAACGCTCTGGGCATGGGAAGAAATGCAACAAGCTAGCAAACAAACCAACCCCAATAAGAAAGGTTTGGAACGAACTCAAAAGAAACAAGTGTAGGTCCTATTCATATTTTTTAAAAGAAAATAACAGCAGCCATGAAACAAGGGAATTAGCTCCTAAAGACCGAGCTCGGTTTAACCTTCGAGAAGATAGCTAAATAAGTTTTCTGCAAAAAGGAACTGTAAACCCAATGTGCACCAGAACCCTGGGTGCAGGGTCTCAAGTCTAAATTTAAATGCTTGCCACAACAGGAATTAAATTACAAATAAATTACAAAAGGAAGACCCATTTATGATGGTCAACCCCGTTCTTCGGGTGAACGGGCTTCCTGGATTCCATCTGAAAACTCAAAACCCCATCAAGATAACTCAATTAATCGAACAAATAAGAAGTTGGCAAATGACCATACTGTCCAAGTCGGAATACAAATAAGAATCTGCAAAGGGTTTCACTGCCAAACCAAACGACCAAATAAAACAAAGAAATCATAAGCATCACCTCTGTTGTATAGCATAGCTGGAGGAGTGTAAAGAATAAACAGTCGAGGGACAGTAAATATATGAAAACAACGCATGTATTTTCTGTAGATTAGTAAACTAAAAGAGCCATAGAAATAACAGATGAGGAACATTTATATATAATGGTATTGCATGGAATATCTTTGGGGAATAGCAAAGCTAGGACTTGTATAAAATAAACAGAATACATGATAGTGATGTTTGGAAAACAACATGTACCTTACGAAAACATAACCCAGGAAGGAAGCCTTCTAGATGCACAAGAACTACAAATTTAATTACCCAATAGTCCAGGTTACAATTGTATGCGTCTATCATAGCTTTTAATAAGCAGTAAACAAAAAGAAATGAGTCATACTGTAGGGAAGCTTAATACATTTACAAGTTGGCCGGCACAGCTCAAAAGACTTCAGAGGTAAAAACCCTCGAAGTTAAATCCTTTACTTGGAAAAAAAAATATAATACAAGAGTAACAAAATCTCAACCCTCGAACTGAAACCTGAGGGGAATACCCTCTACATTACATATACAGTAAGTAAATACCAGATATGAGATTCGAGAAAATAGTTGGACTACGCAGGAAGGGCTAAACATTCCTTCTGCCAGAAAATATAGAAGAACTAAAACTTAATGACCACAACCAGGGCGAAAACACTCATACTTGGCAGAATTTCGAAGTTAGTCCCACTCTTGGAAGACTTCGCTCCCATCCGAAACCAAGCGCGAAACCAGAGTGGAAAAGATCCTACGTGAGACCACCATGAAGTTCTCAGAGAAAAAGAAGAGAACTTTGAATGCAGAGGGGGCAGGATTATACCATTATTGCATAAAGAAAAATGAGCATGAAAAGTATACATAACTGAAAGCTTACCCGGTGACCAGTCTCTGAAGGCGAGGACAAGATTTTGTTCTAATAATGGCCCTCCACAATCTCCATAGGAACTTGGTTCGAAGCGGAGAGCAAGGACCATGGACGAATGTAGTAGACTGAGCAGTGAACCAAGAGAAATGGTAGATGAATGAGTCTCCGAATTGGTACCATGGAATGTGAACAAGGACTGAGCCATCTACATCCGTTGGATCATTAAGCGAAACTCAACATCGTCTATTCAACAAGAATCCCGAGGTAGTAGCCAGGTAGATCAGGACTGCGCATGCCACGTATAGTGGGTAGTGCAGATATTTGATAAACATTCCAATTTAATCAAAATCAAGCGGATAGCCGACGGTCAAAAATCTCTAACCCGAGTTTCTATATCAAACAACGGCGTAGATCGATTGGCATTGTCAAAAGAGCCCTGCCTAAATTAATGCTGAGTTATGAACTTCATAAATGTAGGGGATTAATGTGTACTTTCAATAGGATAGGAAATAAAACAATAATTGCGAATGTCAGAATAACGCATTTACATACCGTAGTAAAAAAAAAGATTTTTTGGCTGTATGACAAGTGCTATCAGAGCCAAGTTTCAAAAACAGTGGCCTCTCGGAAATAAACAGCTTAAGTGAATTCATTATATATTTCAATTTGCAATTTTATTTATATTTAAAAGAAAACAGTTAATGTGTTAACCCTTCTTCTATTTCTATTCTTAGGCTAAGACCAGGGAAAAACAGAAGACAACCAATATGAGAAGGGCAGGCAGCATTCCACATAGGTTTGTAGCGGGTCAGGGACCTACAACAAGCCCTCGAAATAACCCAGAATTATGGGTATAGCTTGGCGAGGAGGCTCGCAATATGAACCTTGCAATATTAGAGACAGTACAGGAGTTGAAAAATGAAATGGCCCGATTACGGGAGGATAACGCGAGGTTAACCATGGAACAAGAAAGGATTATAAAGAGACTATCAGACAAGCAGAATCAACAACCACTGAATCCCAGTGCTAAGCAGCAAAGGGTGTCGGAAGAGCAGAATCACCACACAGAGCTAGAAGAATCAGAAGGAAGGGATGAAGAACGAGAAGAATGATCTAATAATGCTTCCGAGCAACAGACATCAAAAAGGCAACGGGTAGAACTGCAAGGGGAATTTCGTAAGATAAAACTGCCACACTTTGATGGGGAACTGGAGGAAGCAGTCGAGGCTTGGTTGATTAATATGAAAAAATACTTCCAGCTATATGAATACGATCACAACCTCAAGGTACGATTAGCCATTTTCCAATTACAAGGGCAAGCCACCCTGTGGTGGGAGGAAGTTAAGATTGTTAGAGGAGTAAGTGAGCAGAATATTACCTGGGAAAAATTTCAAAAATACTTGAAGGAAAGATACCTGACAGAATGTTTCTATGACAAAAAAGCAAGAGAATTCCATGACTTGCGACTGGGACAACAAACCATGGATGAATTTATCACTCGTTTTACTTCATTGCTCCGTTATGTGCCTTATATTAGAGAGGAAAATGCTAAAGTACAGAGGTTCGTCAGTAGTTTGCCCTTGAATATGAGGGAAGGGATTGAGTTTGACAATCCAAAGACAATGGATGAAGTAATATGTAAAGCCAAGATTTGTTACCAACAAAGTAAACAGATGGGAGAAATTCTGGGTAAAAGATGGATAGATAAGAGAAGCAACAAATTGGCTGGAAATAATAAAGGGAATCGAAGTGGAGGTAACAAGGGTTTTGCTAAAGGGCAAAACAATAGAAATTTATAGAAAAATTTGCTTAGGTCAAAGCCAACCAATGAGTCCAGAATCAACGAACAACTTGGAAGGTTAGATAGTGAAGGGACAACAAGGCCTCCAGTGCAATGTTGGGGCTGCGATGGGCCTCATTACGTTAAAAACTGTCCTCAATGAAAGGGAACCAAACAGGTTTCCCATATCCATGAAGCATCGACAGTTGGCAATGTGGGATGTAGTTTACCAAGGATTAATGCTGTCCTAGAAGATTGTTAGGTGGAGTACCAGCCGACCATGGTGGAATTCGAAGGTAAAATCTTAGACCTTACTGTAACTGTTTTAATTGATCCTGGAGCCACATTAATTTATATTAACCCTAAGGTTGTGGAGAATTGTAAATTGCAATCTGTTAAATTTAAGAACCCTTGGCTAGTATAGCTGGCTACAGGGGCAAAGAGACGAGTGCTTGCTAAGGTCAATAACTACCCTTTAAAGATAACAGGAAAACTAGTGATGGCAGATTTAAATGTGCTTCCCCTTGGTTCGTATGATGTCCTAATTGGTATGGACTGGGTATAAAAACTCTGGTCCATAGTCAACTGTAAAACAAAGACTATCTATTACAAAGATGAGCTTGGAGCAAGGCAAGAGATGGAAGGGATCAAGCAGCCAGTGCAAATTCGGCCAATAACTGCCTCTAAGCTAGCAAAATGCATTCAGAAGGGATGTCTGATTTATGCCATCCAAGTGGGTTATGCTAACTCGAAAGATAAAATAGCCACATTGGAAAACATTCCTGTGATACAATACTTTGCTAATGTGTTTCCAAAGGAGATTCCGGACTGCCACCTAAGAGAGACATAGACTTTACTATCAAATTGGTGCCAGGGGCAGCCCTGGTATCCTTAACACCTTATAGAATGAGCACACCAAAATTGACAGAGCTAAAAATGCAGTTACAAGAGCTGTTAGATAAAAACTACATTCACCCCACTGTGTCCCCTTGGGGAGCCTCGACATTGTTCGTTTAGAAAAAGAACAAGACCCTTCGCATGTGTATGGATTAGCGTCAGTTGAATAAATTGAAAATCAAAAATAAGTATCCTCTACCCCGGATTGATGAACTTTTTGATCAAGTAAAAGGAGCAACGGTATTCTCCAAGATTGATTTGCGATCAGGGTATGACCAAATCAAGATTAAGGAGGAAGACATAGCTAAGACAACTTTTAGAACAAGATATGGACATTACGAGTTTGTGGTGCTACCCTTTGGGTTAACCAATGCTCCCGCAACTTTTATGTGTTTGATGAACAACATATTTCATCAGTATTTGGATAGGTTTGTGCTAATTTTTATTGATGATATACTGATATATTCCTGAACTATGGAAGAGCACAAGGAGCACCTCACATTGGTACTGCAAACCCTCTAAGAACGCCAGTTATATGCCAAGTTCAGCAAGTGAGATTTCTTTAAGGAACAAATACAATATTTGGGACATATAATCAGAAAAGAAGGGATCAAGGTGGACCTCAAAAAGATAAGGACCATAATGGAATGGCTGGTACCAAAGGATGTGGTAGACATCAGATCCTTCATGGGTTTAGCATGTTATTATAGACGGTTTGTAGAAGGATTTTTGAGAGTAGCGTATCCTATCACATCCTTACAGAAAAAGGGAAGAACTTTTAGGTGGACCCCCGAATGCCAAAAACGTTTTGAGCAACTTAAGCATCTGCTCACCACTGCACCCATTCTAAGCATAATTGATCCTATTAAAGACTATGTGGTGTGCACTGATGCAAGAAAAGGAGTAGGAGGTGTGTTGATGCAAGAAGGGAGGGTGATTGCTTACGAGTCAAGGAAACTAAAAGAACATGAGCAAAAATATTCTGCTTATGATCTAGAGTTGGCAGTCATCATTGACGCTTTGAAAATGTGGTGACATTACCTTATGGGAAGGAAATTTTTATTATTGACAGACCACAATAGTCTAACCAATTATTTTAGCTAGCCCACCTTAAATGCTAGGCAAGCACGGTGGGTGGATTTCCTAAGTGGTTTTGATTTCGAGATCAAGCATTTGAAAGGGAAAGAGAATCGGGTGGTGGACGCTTTAAGTCGGAAATTACAATGTTTATATGAGATTTCTTGCAGCGAATGGAAAATCCCCTTCGAAGAGATGATTAAAAAAGTAGCAGAACAAGATACTGTATATCAGCAAATAAAACAGCAAGTAAAACACTCCACCAGCAAGGAAAAACAACAGGTTATGCTTTAGGTACAGCTGGAATGCTGTATTATTAGGAGAGGTTGTATGTGCCCTATCAAAACAGCATTAAAAATTTGATTTTGTATGAATTTCATAAACTCACTATGCTGGACACCCAAGATATCAGAAAATGATCACAACATTCCAGAAGGAATATTATTGGCCAGGTATGAAGAAGGATGTGGTTAAGTACCTGGCACGTTGTCTGGAGTGCCAACAAATTAAGGCAGAGCACCAACATCCTATAGGGTTATTACAACCTTTGCCCATTCCGAAATGGAAGTGGGAAACCATCTCCATGGACTTCATAACAGGTTTGCCCAAAACAAAGAGAAATAAAGATTCCATCATGGTGGTGGTGGACAAATTAAGTAAATCGGCACATTTTATACATGTGCAATCTACTTATAGAGCTGTGTAGATTGCCCACATCTTCATGCAGAATATATTTAGGCTGCATGGGTTACCTAAAACAATAATTTCGAACCGTGATGTAAAATTTACCTCGACTTTTTGGAAAGCATTGTTTGGAGAATTAGGAACTCAGTTGAATTTCAGTACAGTCACCCTCAGACTAATAGACAAATAGAACGGGTGAACCAGGTGGTGGAAGACATGTTAAGGGCATATGTAATGCAGCAACTGACCAAGTGGGAAGATTATCTGCACTTGGTCGAGTTCGCATATAATAATGGCTATCATACATCATTACAAATGAGCCCATTTGAAGTATTGTATGGGTGGAAGTGTCGCACACCCTCAAGCTAGGGTGGACCAGAAGACAGATTAATGTTGGGACCCGACATGCTTAAGGAAATGGAGGAAATGGTTAAGAAAGTGTGAGTCAATTTAAAGGCAGCTCAGGATAGGCAAAAGAATTTTGCTGACTGGAAAAGGAAGTTTAAGGAATATCAAGTCAGTGATCATGTATATATAATAATTCAAGCAAAAAAGACCACATTACAATGGAGCGGGTGCACTAAGTTGGCACCCCGATTTTGTGGACCCTTTCAGGTCTTAGCAAGAATTGGGCCAGTAGCTTACCAGCTCACTCTGCCAAGTCATATATGGGTCCATAACGTCTTCCATGTTTCCGTATTAAAAAAATATGTTTATGATCCTAAGCATGTAATCTGTTGGCAGGATATACAGGTAAGAAAAACTCCAGTAGAGCAAACTGAATGAGTTTCTTTAAAAAAAACTAATTTAAGATGTTGCATGTTTCAGGTCGAACCGGAAGGAGAAATCTTGGTCGAGCCGCTGAACATCCTCGACCCGAGAGAAGCAATGTTTCGGAAGCGAGCTATTACCCAAGTTAAGGTGCAGTGGCAACACTTTGGGCCTGATGAGGCCACCTGGGAAGATGAAGAGCTCATGAAAAAAGCTTATCCAGGGCTATTTATGGCTGAAAGACATCGGGACGATGTCCAATTTTAGGAGGGGGAGATGTAATGCCCCAGGATAAATGTAAATATTTGACTTTACTGTGGTAAATGAAAAACTGAATATGATATTATTATCTGTTTGAATTTAATAATATTTTCTTTTAAAAAAAAAGATAAGAAATGTTTCTTTAAGAGTTGGCAACTTCTCAAGGAGGAAGTTGAGAAAAAAAAAAGACAGCTGCTATGATTCGAACCCTAACTGCTTTCCCTAACTGGAAGGGCTTCCATAAGAAAAGGGAAAAAAAATGGGGAAAATTCTGTGCTATTGGAACAGGGAGAAAAGAGGAAAAGAAAGGAAAAAAATGGCTAAGTCTCATGATGACCAGATAGCCAAGCACTAAGTGCAAGCATCTTGCTGTGGACAGTGGTCCTGCAAGAGAGCTAGGGGGGAGATTCTGGTCTCAAAAGACAAATCTCAAGGACGGGTGGTAGACAGGAGCAGATGAGCAGAGGTAATCTTGGCTTCTCAAGTGTTCGCAAGTTATAGTGTCACAGGTAAGTGGGCCAAACCACTTAGAAAGCTTTCAAAATTATTAATGAGGTAATCCATGTTAAATGTACGCACTGTTATGATATATTAGCTGAAACCTGAGCCAACTGTGGAAGTTGACTCTTACTCTGTGCCCATGTTATTTTCTTAAAAAAAATAAGAATACTGTAGGGGTCTTCTTGAAACTGTACAGTTAAAGAAAAGATATATATATATATAAGTTTCTCTTTTACTCTGATTAGTTATGAGCATAGCACTGTGGAGGAGGTGTAGAGTTTGCGCAACAAGGAAAGAGAAAAGAGCAGGAAACCGTAGTCGGACCATTTTCTAGAAAAAGGGGTCTTGCTAGGATAGTGATGTAGGAAAAGTTTATAAGAAATAAAAGACATAATTAAACGAGACTGATGTAAGCTTAGTTCGGTTAACGCTCTGGGCACGGGAAGAAATGCAACAAGTTGGAAAACAAACCAACCCCAACAAGAAAGATTTGGAACGAACTCAGAAGAAACAAGTGTAGGTCCTATTCATATTTTTTAAAAGAAAAGAACAACAGCTGTGAAACAGGGGAATTAGCTGCTAAAGACCGAGCTCTGTTTAACCTTCTAGAATATAGCTAAATAAGTTTTCTACAAAAAGGAATTGCAAACCCAATGTGACCAGAAACCTGGGTGTAGGGTCTCAAGTCTAAATTTAAATGCTTGCTGCAACAAGAATTAAATTACAAATAAATTACAAAACGAAGACCCGTTTATGATGGTCAACCCCGTTCTTTGGGTGAACGGCCTTCCTGGATTCCATATGAAAAATCAAAACCCCATCAAGCTAACTAAGTTAATCAAACAGATAAGAAGTTGGCAAATGACCATATTGTCCAAGTTGGAATACAAATAAGAATTAGCAAAGGGTTTCACTGCCGAACCAAATGACCAAATAAAACAAAGAAATCATAAGCATCACCTCCGCCGAATAGTGTAGCTAGAGGAGTGTATAGAATAAGCAGTCGAGGGACAATAAATATATGAAAACAATGCATGTATTTTTTGTAGATTAGTAAACTAAAAGAGCCATAGAAATAACAGCTGAGGAACATTTATATATAATGGTATCACATGGAATATCTCTGCAGAATAGCAAAGCTAGGAGCTGTAAAAAATAAACAAAATACATGATAGTGATGTTTGGAAAACAGCACAAGTACCTTACGAAAACATAACCCAGGAAGGAAGCCTTCCAGATGCACAAGAACTACCAATTTAATTACCCAATAGTCCAGATTACAATTGTATGCATCTATCAGAACTTTTAATAAGCAATAAACAAAAGAAACGAGTCATACTCTAGGGAAGCTTAATACATTTACAAGTTGGCTAGTGCGGCTGAAAATACTTTAGAGGTAAAAACCCTCGAAGTTAAATCCTTTACTTGGAAAAAAAATATAATACAAGAGTAACAGAATCTCAACCCTCGAATTGAAACCCAAGGGGAAGACCCTCTACATTACATATACATTAAGTAAATACCAGATATGAGATTTGAGCAGATAGTTGGACTACACAGGAAGGGCTAAATGTTCCTTCCGCTAGAAAATATAGAAGTACTAAAACTTAATGACCACAACCAGGACAAAAACCCTCATACACGGTGGAATTTCGAAGTTAATCCCACTCTTGCAAGACTTTGCTCCCACCCGGAACTAAGCGTGAAACCAGAGTGGAAAAGATCCTGCGTGAGACCACCAAAGATAGGTTGAATAGCCGAAGAAGTTCTCAGAGAAAAAGAAGAGAAATTTGAATGCAAAGGGGGCAGGATTATACCATTATTGCATAAAGAAAAATGGGCATGAACAGTCTACATAACTAAAAGCTTACCCGGTGACCAGTCTCTGAAGGCGAGGACAGGATTTTGTGTTCTGAGCTTCCTCCACAATCTCCATAGGAACTTGGTTCGAAGCAAAGAGCAAGGACCATGGACAAATGTAGCAAACCGAGAAGTGAACCAAGAGAAATGGCAGATGAATGAGTCTCTGAATTGGTACCAAGGAATGTGAACAAGGACAGAGCCATCTACATCCGTTGGATCATCAAGCAAAACCCAACACTGTCGATTCAACAGGAATCCTAAGGTAGTGACCGAGAATATTAGGACTGCACATGCCACGTACAGTGGTAGTGCAGATATTTAATAAACATTCCAATTTAATCAAAATCAAGCAGATAGCCGACAGTAAGAAATCTCTAACACGAGTTTCTATACCAAACAACGGTGTAGATCGATTTGCATTGTCAAAAGAGCCTTGCCTAACTTAATGCTGAGTTACGAACTTCATAAATGCAGGGGATTAATGTGTACTTTCAATATTATGGGAAATAAAACAGTAATTCTAAATGTTAGAATGATGCATCTACATACTGTAGTAAAAAAAAAAAAATCTGGGTGTATGACACGCATAGAGGAAAGTAGATCCACTATCTCGTAAAATTTATGATCCATCAAATTATGAGGTTGACATAGTGTGCATGATGATTAATCCTAGGGTATAAGGAGGGCGGCTCACACTACAACATCTCCCTGCCTCAAGGCCTAGTGAGGCGGCAACTGAGTTTTCCCCACATATCCTATCTCAACTACCTCATCCGTGATATTGAAAATTAAAAAAAAATCTTCTTATATTTTTAATAATGAATATTGTTTTTAAATAAAACTGAAATTTTAATAATATTTTGATATAAGACTAGAAATTATTATTGCACATTAAAGTTAAAGGAAATCAACCAGATGTATTGAAAAGTTATGATATTAATATACTGTATACGGATTATATTAATACAATATATCTGGTCAAGTTATATATATTATATTAATATATATAACTTATGTCAATACACTCTACAAACTTAGAGGACATGATTGATTTATTTAAGACTCGAAAGCAACCCTTTTGTCAGAACATATCTGCAACCATTGCCGTAGAGAACAACCAACCCACCACATTTAGCACCAGATCTAGCAAGCACATGCTCAATAGCTAGCCTCAATAATTAGCCATGTGTTTTGATGAAAGGAAAATGCTGACAGCCATACGATGATTTCTACCGAAAGACTTTTCTTAACTAATATATTGTTAAATTAAACAAATAATTACTTAGAATCATATTCCCTCTTCTAGGGTCTAAGGTTGAAATCTAATGTTTTCTCAAGAAATAAATATCTCTAGTCCCTCGATTATTGGAGATTCCTTGCCTAATGTAGGCACCTCATAATCCCAAGGGACATTAAGAATTAATGGAACTCAAATTTTTAAGTGCTTAACACCCCTATATCGGGCATCATTATTAGAGAAGTGTGCAATGCACAAATTCGAGATGGGTGCAAGTCTTCCGAGGTTCAATCGAAGAGGCTAATATAATATGATCTCAGTGCCACCTCAATACTTTTACAACAATGATTGGATTATAATAATTAATTTCACTATGTTGGATGTTCTTTGGTTCAACGTTGATAAGATAATCATAATATATTATGATCTCATGGCTACCTCAATACTTTTATAGCAATGATTGGATTATAATAATTAATTGCACTATGTTGGATGTTCTTTGGTTCAATGTTGATAGGATAATCCCATGTGAAAGTATTCAGGGTGATGCAATTCACATTATAGAAATGATGTCGGATAATTTTTAGGGGTGCCCTTAGAAATCATATAAGGAATCCACACGAAATGCACAACATTCCTGAATCTTTGATGGAAAGGTGATGACCTAAAAGTTTGGACTATAAATTTGGTAATTCACTAAAAAGTTAGAGGGGTAAGGGAAATTTGTAAGGTTTTTTTTGTTATCTTTGGTAGCTTCTTATAATGCTTTGCTTTGCATTTTGGTTGTCAAGGGTAATTAGTTAAAATTAAAATTTGAGGAATTTGTAAGGGTTTTTCATGGGAGGGGAAGATTTTTTTTTGAGTTTTCTCATGGCCATAGTTGGGCTTCATATGATCAAGAGGAGTGAGGGAGTACAAAGCCTAACTTCAACATGGAAATCACTTTGTGGTTAGCTCAAATTATGGGTGGATTAGTGTTCTATGTTACAAGTATTGGGTATGTATTTCCTGTCTTCACTCTCTTATTTTTTCTGGGCATATTTCATGAATTTGGGTCTATAAATTGCTCTTGTAGTCCCAATATTCTTTATGCAGCTGAGGGATATAATTTTGGGTCATTTAACAACTTGGTTGATAATACAATTTTTCACTCTCTTTTTTTCTGCAGGGGGGGTGAAGGTACTTATGTTAGGTAAAGATTAGTGTTCTATCTTACAAGTATTGGGTATGTATTTGCAGCTTCACTCTCTTGTTTTTTCTAGGCATATTTCATGCATTTGGGTATATAAATTTCTCTTGGAGTCCCAATATTCTTTATGCAGCCCAGGGATATAATTTTGGGTCCTTTAACAACTAGGTTGATCATAGAATTTTTTACCTTTTTTTTTGGCGGGCGGGGGCTGCACTGGGCGGACAAGGTACTTATGGTGGGCTAAAGAATGCTTTAGAGCTCAAGTTTGCAAAGTCCCAACTCTCCGTCTGTGGATTGGTTAAATTAATACCTTCTTTTTTCTCAAGTTGTAAAGATTGCATTGTCTCAATCTCAGCAAGGTTGGTCTCACTAGGAGCATCGACAATGCTAGTTCATTTTTAGATCTTGGGAAGAGTGGGCATGTATATGCTTGAGTTCGTAGACTGGATCTCTTCCAAAAGATTTTCTCTTTTTAGACCACTAGAACCATTAGAGCTTTAGGAGAGAAGTAAATATGTCTCCTCAAATTGAGGAGTGTAGACACTTGATGGGGCACATCTCCCATCTTTTATGGTTTAATCAAGTAGTAGTCATTGTGACCATAGTTATGGACCTGTTAATTAAAAATTGAACCACAATATGGAGAACTGAAGATGAAGTGTCAATGTCCAAAGAGCAAGTGGAAGAATCGCTTCTTTCTGCCAACGACAGCCACCATGTAGCATTCCTCCTCCAATAATTCCATTGGACTAGAGCTTCCCTATCTCCTCTCTAGCTTAGGAGCTTCTGATCACATATTGACCTTCCTTCCCAGATGATTTAATATATTTCTAAAATTTCATAAAATTTTGAATTTTGGCATATCTACTCATATTGGCATAAGAATTAAACATTGAACCACTATATGGAGAACTGAAGATGAAGTGTCAATGTCCATTGAGCAAGTAGAAGAATCACTTCTTTCTATCAACTACAACCAACATGTAGCATTTCTCCTCCAGTAATTCCAGTGGACTAGAGCTTCCCTATTTCCTCTCTAGGTTGGGAGCTTTTGATCACATGTTGACCTTCCTTCCGAGATGAATTAATATATTTCTAAAATTTTGATTTTTGGCATATCTACTCATATTGGCATAAGAATTTAGCTATAAATTCAAAATATTGAGAATGTAAATACTCTACCTAGTCATGCTTTCTTTATACTTATAAAATAATTTTTCAGCAATATAAATTTCTTTAAAATATATATATATATATGTGTGTGTTGTGTGTTTTTATGAGATTAAAAAAAGTAATCATTTTTGTAATTTTATTAATCTCATAAACACACACACACACACATATATATATTATATATGTGTGTGTGTGTGTGTTTTTATGAGATTAATAAAATTACAAAAATGATTACTTTTCATTAGTTGACTATAAACCCCAATTTTTTATTTTTTTTCATAATGAATGTATTATGAACTTTATATCATAGTATAAGAAAAATGTTGTCATATAACCTTATATATATAGATATAGATATATATATATATCACTCAATCATTTTTAATTTTTTATTATTTAATATTAAAATTTTCCTTTTACTATTTAATATTAAAAAATTAATATAAAATATAAAAATAAATAATAAGAAATTTACCAATTAAACTTACTTATTTGACTATATCCCTTATCATTTATCGAATGACTAGTTAACTTAAAGTTACACTCAAAGTCCAAATCAATAAATTCAAATTCCAAAATTAAAACGCATCCCATTTTAATCCACGGGCATTAGGAATTCTAACTATTTTTTCTATCGTACTTTATAATCGAGAGCACGCAAACAAATGCTACATTGTTAGGGAGGACGGCATATGCAATTACAGCACTGCTGAAAAAGCAAAGATTTTGATGTTAACTTCTGATCGTAAAGCGTCACTATTTCATTTCACCCACCAGGCCTGGAATTTCAAATCTCCTTTGCCCGTCAAATGAAAATTTAATGACGTTTTTATATTTTTCATGCCTTTCATTATACGTTCTATGTAAATTTGTGAGTGTCAACTTCCTCTTATAAGGCAACTCTCTTTAAAATACTCTTGCATCTCAACTTTCACTAATCTGTGTGAATGCCTTATTTATTTTGACAACAAGGGCAGAATTATGATAACTTTTACAATTGATTGAGGAGCCTTTTATTAAAGATATGAACAATAGTGCCAAGAAATGCTCAGTCAATGTTTTTCTACGAACATGCCCATGGATTGTGGTGAACTTTTGCAATTTGAGACCTCTTGAGGAATACATTTTCATGCTTCAAAGGTAGGCGGGCTTCAGAGAAAACTCTTTCCGATATGAAAGACGAAAATTGTCATACTTTGTGCAGATATGAAAGTAGATTGAAAATATACAGGAAAGATTCAACAAATTAATTTTTTTCCAAAAGTCAAAAGCATATTGTTACATGAGCGACTGCTTGTCAAGGTTGAACATTTAAGGTTCCAGAAAATACCATTGGATTAAAAAAAATCTTTCTTGAAGTTCATTCAATAGAGCCTAGTTTTGTCCTATGTGAGTCTATGACTGTGTCAATATTGGAGTCCATGAGTGTAATACCTCTTTGAATCTTGACACGGCCTAGAATTAGGGGTAATGTAGAAATGAACTTCAATATGCGAGGAGTAAAGAAAGAAGAGAATGCTAAGTTTATGGACTTAAGCATTTGTTGGACTTGGGAAGTTGGAATGTATGTTGTGTCTAGAGTCCAATCCCTCATTTTCAACAAGATTGAAAGCTGATAGATGAAACCAACTCTGAATTGTGAATTGTATTGTTACAAGAGAGCAGAAGGCCAGACAAGAGAGTTTATAAAAACCGCCCATCCTGAGACAAGGAGAGTGTTGTCAGTTTATAACAAAGTCATACTACTTTAGAGGTCTAGATTTGCTTCCTCCCTCTAAGCATTAGTTAGTATATGATATATCTCTAATTTCATAAAATAATATACAATATTTTAACCCAAAAAACTCTTTAAAATTTAAATAAAGAAAAATATTATTTTAATAAGAAATATTATAATAAAAATTTATATAATCACGCTTAACTACAAAAATCATAAAAAAAATTCAACTTAAATAGCCCATAAAATAGTATAATTCAAAAAAAAAAAAAAACAAACTACTTTATACATACCACTCTCAATAATTAGAATTTTTACTTGTCATCAATACAACGATCCATGTGAAATGAAAAACAATGTTTTAAGTTTTTACGGTTTCTTTTTCAAATTTAATAAAATTATAATTAAAAAATCAAATTATAAATTTGGCCATGAACTTAGCATAATTTAAATATTTAAATTTAAAAAAGACAAATTAATTTTTATATGTTTAAAATTAAATTTTAAACTATAAATATTTTAAAATTTTGTAATAAAATTAGAAAATATGAATCAAAATTGTTTGTACAAATTCAGAGCAATAAAAAACTTCTAAAGGTATAGTAATTAATTAACGTTCAACTCTAAATCTCCTTATACCACAAATGGGATGGTGAATGAAAATCTCCTTATACCACAAATAGGATAGTAAGTAAATATCACTGACTGATCTAGTGGTAAGGGCACACTTAATTTCTATTTCTTCTTCACTATGTTGAGGTGGCACAATAATGGGATGGGCCGAAGGGACAGTATTAAGGATTGTCCTATAACGAAGCCACAATTTTGGCTGGAAAACAACAAGAATCAAAATCTTAAACTATAGTGGAAATCAATTTATGCAAAAACACAAGCTTCAAACCAGAGACAATGCATATCATCTGACTCGTGAAATCAAGTTCCTCCCATAAATAACTCCCACATGAAGCTGAACACGGCCTTTGTACATCTCTAAAGACATGAAAGTGACCAATGTAAACACATTTAAAAGTAGAAAGTTTGTGTATTGTATCATTTGAAAACTAAAAGACAACAAATGATTCAATTCAAATACATTGCCAAAAGGACAAAAAATACAATAAAAATGTAAATTTAAATGCAAGTATTCCTACTTAAATGCCACTCAGGCAGACATGAAACAAAATCCAGCGTATGAAACTTTAAATTAAATTTAAATCAAGAATTGGCCAAATTATAAAATTAATTTAAATCCGCACTTCACTAACGTTTAAATTAAATCTTAATCCACACATTTCAAAGAGTTGCAAATTAAATTCATATCCACACTTCGCAAAGATTCAAAAGTAAAACTAACGATAAAAACAACAAAAAACTCACCTCTGCTGTTTTCCAAGATCAGAGGAGAGAAGGAGATTGAGTCTGCAAATCAAAAAATTGGGGCAAAATAGTCCTCTGCTTGGGCGGTTCTTCCTCTGCTAAAAAAAATATGTATCGCCCTAAAAAATAAGAAATCTGTGCCTTGCCCTTAAAATTGAATTACCGACCATTATTTAATTTTACAACAAAAATCATTTAAAATTTACACCAAATCCGTCCTTTCTTCTCCATCTGGAATAATCTACGGAGCCGCTGAGGTGAGGTTGACTGAGCCTGTACTCCCTCATTCCCCCCTAAAATTTATGACGGGCAATCGAGATACCTGAACGTCAAATTTACGGTTTGAGATTTTTTTAACCGTCATTTTATACGTTTGAAAAAAAAATTGTGCCGTCAAATACGTTTAAAAATGGAAAAAACGTTCTGTGGAACGTCAAATTCCAGGCCTGTCACCCACTCTTGCTGTTGTTGGTGCTCGCTGATTTATATGCCTGACTAATCACGCTTATTGGTGCTCGCTGATTTATATGCCTGACTAATCACGCTTACATTGAAACCATCGGACATAAAAATTGTCTGCACCTCTCGTCGTTCAGTGGGAGAGCAGCAGACTTTTCGGATACTAATTTTAGTCAAATTTATCGCCTCGAGTATCTTTTCCTCGGATTCTCGTCACATGGGACGTTCTTCAGTCTCCTGGCCAGAAGCAGGTTTGTGGCAGGTCTGTCAACTGTTTTGACAGAAACGCCATAACATACGCTTTCCCTGACGTCCTTCTCAGGACTCCTGAACTGCCACCTCAAATATATGGTCTGGTGTATTAAATTTTTAAGAACCGCCAGTCACTGAGCATGCAAACATTACTTATCACAGAAATATATTTACAATCAGATAACGGGAGACTAGGCAAACATTACTTAATAAACAAATATAGGTATATATATTCATTCAAACATTAAACACACAAGTATATATACATTGAGATAACAGGAGACTTAGATCCAGATATATCCTTAAACAATTAGTCTTTTCTCAAGTCCAGAGAAGTATGATTATCTAAATACAGGCGAACCAACAAGTACAGAGGCAACGGAAATGCTCCATGATAAACCGTTACATTAATTAGAATAGTATGATGTTACTATTCTATCGAAAACTTATGCCGGAATTTACGTAGGACTTTCCTTGAGTTCCGGTAGTTCGAATGAACTTCCTGTATTCATTAAACGTCATCTGCCAAAAAGATAAGTAAGAAACCTGAAACCACTTTGTCCATGTCCATGGATTTTTACAAAATATTATTTGAAGTACTCACCTCTATTTGATCGCCTAGGTTTATCGTCAAAGCATTAGCAACAGGCCGCACGGGCACCCAATAATTATTTTTTCGAACCTGCAGACCAACAACATCATTATGTAGTAGAACGGTTATTCCTCCAGGGTCGGAGTGAGGGGAGAGCCCATAAGTCAGTTCCGGCTGTGGACACACGGGATAATAATTGATTCGAACGCAAATTCCAATGCTCTCCTCATTGCCAAAAGCTTCCTTTAGATAGTCCGGAGGAAGGCCCAGATTCTCTGAAAACACAGATAGCAAGGTCTTGCAAAGCTCCAACGTTTCTTCACAGTACTCCTTCATTCTAGCCCTGTCATGTAAGCAAATATCACAAACTGAGAAAACATTATCGATCTTTCATGACTGCATACACTGAAAAAAAAACTTTGAATCCAAGCCAGCAGATTCTTATTTATTGTAATTTTAGGTTAACAGCTTGAACAAGGATGTTAATAAACAGGTTAGCAGATTCTTATTTATTTATTATAATTTTAGGTTAACAGGTTGAACAAGGTAAAATATAAGTTAATGAAAATGGCCAATTCAAACATACCCGTGCCTATTAACTAAAATACTACACACCAAAGCATTTATATTTTAATTTAATAGTTAGGTGTTTGAGTCTTTCGGTCCACGTCCAATTCAAATCTATTTTAGTTACCTTCTTTTAATGCAGTTTAGAGATATGTTTTGAGATATGGATACGATTGGTCACCACATTCAGAAGAAAATTCAGATATATTAATGGAAAGGATCTGCTCAAAAGCTTTGAAGAAATTTAACCATATAAACTCCCAATAAAAAATACTTAATAACAAAAACTCCCCACTAAACTATCCTTTAAGACTAAATCCATTTTCGCTAATTATGATTTTGGCTGATATATTAACGGAAAATACTATCTACAAATATAAAAACCAGAAATTGAGATCTTTTATGAGTTCAAAAGTCTGAAAGTGTCTAGGTGCAAAAAAATTATATTTAAAAATAGATTGTAATCCGTTTCCTATTTCCTATACATCTTACAAAACCACTTATAGAGTATAAAACAAATAATATATTATTCTCTGTCTTCGCATAAATCTGTGTAAGTCCTGTTCCATGAAGCGGCATGCAAAAGAATGTCCCCAAACTGTGAAGCACATCATAATAATCAATATCGATATCCAGGCTTAATAAGGTACTGGTTCTTCTTCTGAAATGTCCGACCAAATGTGGAAAATCAAATAAAAAACAAACAATCCAACCTATAAATATTATTTCCCATAAACTCTAATAATTGAAATCAAACAAACAACTAAAAACAATCCAAGAAGAAGCATGAAAACTGCAATATTCAAAGGGGCCAACACATAGATGAATCCTTCGTCACCTATATTGCTCTGGTTTAGAAGGCCATCTGTGCTCCTCTCGTATGCAAAGCGGCAAAAAATGATGATAATAGTAATCCCCCCAGTCGAGAGTGGCGCCTTTGTGCACACCAATTGGACTACCATATCCAACAAAAGTCACCGGATCATTGGCGTGCTTTTGCTTCTCCTCCAATGGCAGACGAAAGAACTCCCTCGACACCTCACTTCCGGCCTCGAGCTGCTCCGGAGAAATCCCATGGTTAATCACTTGGAAGAATCCCCACTCCCTGCATGCATTTGCTATTTCTTCCATGGTCTTCCTCCGGCGTTCGTCATAGAGGCCGGAGAAATCTATGATGGGTATTTCCTCTTCCACCACCCGTTGCCCGATGGGCTTCTCTTCATCAGGCCTGATGTATCTCGAAGGCAAGCATTGGATGCCGCTTTCTGCAATACACTGAACTCTCTGTATTGGTTCCGGCCAATCCATTGGAAAACGATGCCCAAAACTCAATCTACCTTAAATAAGTTATTGGATATCAAAGCAATGGCGAGGTTGCTAAATAAGTGATGAAGCTGAAACCCTACAAGTAGCCATCCCATATCACTTCTCGTGTGAGATATATATTGTGTTGGGAGTCATCAGAAGTCTAATTAGAATAGTCATCAACCATTGTGTTTGATTACTTTATTACAATTAGTAATGGAATATGTATTTTATAATTTTTGCCATTAAATATATGTCTTCTCATCTCTGTCATTAAATATATTAAAAAATAATTTCAGTGGCCTCTTCATACTATTAGATTTATATGTTAAATAACTTTAATGACTACTTGAATTTTTATTGATAAGCTAAATTACAATATCAAATAATGTTAATAATTATTTTGATTTATTTTCAATATTTGTCTGGAATGAATTACGTCAATTTATTATTAATTCAAAATTTAGAAAAATAATTATCAAGGAAAATAGTGGAAATTTTAAATTTTTGTTGAGAGTAGTTTATCAAGAAAAATAGTGGAAATTCTGGAATGATTTTTATAAAAATCTAACAGAAATTTTAGTAAATCTTAGTCACAATTGTCTAACTTCAAGATTTTGAGTACTCAAGAAATTTTTTTGATATCCACAAAAAAACAAAAAACAAATCATATATTTTTTGATATCCAAAAAACACAAAAAAAACAAGTCAAATATTCTTATAATCAGATTTTATGAAAAATTTTAATAAATTCCTACCAAACATAAATTTCTAAACAAAATTATAACCTTTGTAAACAATATCTTTGTGTTGTGCATGTACACTGATTTACTGAGTTGTATTCACTCATTTACTATAAAT
Organism: Pinus tabuliformis; assembly: GCA_031772625.1. Lineage (NCBI taxonomy): Eukaryota > Viridiplantae > Streptophyta > Pinopsida > Pinales > Pinaceae > Pinus > Pinus tabuliformis. The sequence goes on from CM062808.1 coordinate 550,144,480, forward strand.
TCAAAATCTCTTAAACAATTATTACTTTTATCTAATTATCTAAATTTCTATTATACTTTACTGTATACAGCTATTTATATTTACTATCAATTGAACACTAGTAAACAATTATCACCCTCACATCTCATTATCGAAATTTCTGTTTGTACTTGTGGGGTGGTTTTCTGTGTTGTATTTCCATGGACCACGGTTTACAATAGTTTGCCAATGAGATTCCTCCCGTGTCGTAATTTGTCATTAAATGAGATCTTCAAAAGTCAATGTATTCCTCCCCGGCCGTAATTCGCCCCTAAATCAGATACTCAAGATTATTTGCATGGCATGAAATGATGGGTACTCCACTTGGTTAAAGTATCCGGGCCAAGTCATTGGCCCTCTCTGATGAGGTGGGTCATTGTAGTTGAGTCAGATGCTGTGCGGCCCATTAGGGTAGGCCCGCTAGGCATGTTTCGAGGAAAAAAAAATGATAATGAACAAATTTATGTTGAATTAATAATTCCAACTGCAAGTTTATTTGATTTGCGATGCGATGAGATCGCAGATCGCATATTGCATATTTGCTTGGATCCTCCGTTTTGTTCACTTGATTTCCCTGATTGCGATGGTGCAATGCGATCCGATCGCATATCGCAGATCGCACTAATGTGTGTGTGCTCCATTTTTTTGTTCCGCCAAATGCGATTTCTGTGATGCGATATAAATGAAGTCAATGGTTGAAGTACAAGCAGCCAGTGAATTTGACGTGGAGTAAAAGTTTCACTTACCGCCAGTAAATATCAGTAAAACAGTAAATGCAATTTACTGTGGGTTGGTAAGTTTTGGTGAAGTTTTTAATTTTATTTGAGCGGGAGTATGGGCTTAAGTAATAGTTGGTAAAAGCATTTAATTTTTATCATTTCTTTTACGGAAGCATGGCAAGTGAAAACGTGAAATAATTTCTTTTTGTTGTCATATATATATGTGATATTTTTCTGTTGAAGAGAGAAGAGGAATTGTAATGCACAACAGTGCGAAGTAAAAAAAAAAGGGGAGCAAGCAGCAGCGTATGTAATTTTTATTTTACAGCAGTGTGAAGACTTACAAAGTAAAACAGAGTAATTATTTTGGAACTAGAAGTGAAGTGTTCCTGTGTAATCCCTCTGAGAGAGGAAGAAGTCTGTAACAACAGTTGCTTTTATTAATGAATAGGAATTTGTTGATGTGTGGAAATCTCTGTCTGCCCAGAAATTTTTAAGCTTCCCTGTGCTAAGATCCTGGAGCAAAACAGAGCATTGTCTTTGTGTCCAGTTTATGTTGTTTTTGGGATTTTGACAGAAAAATCCCCAACAGTGGTATCAGAGCATTGTTTTCTGGTCTTTTGAGTTTGAAATCACCTGAAATTTCCAACAACTGGTATCGGAGCTTGTACAGGCTCTTTGAAGGGTTCAAAGAAGCTGAAGGAAGGATTCTTACTGCAGCAACTTCTCCAGCAGTGTAAAGACTCAGGCAAAAGAATCCAAGGTATTTCTCAAGTTTTTTTTTGTATTGCTGTTGAAGACAATGTGTTATTTTAAACACGTAGTGAGGTATTTGAAGCATAGTCAAGTAGTGCAAGAATGGCTGGCACCAGCACCAGCAATAGCATGGGTATGCAGCTCCCATTATTTGATGGCAAAAACTATGACTATTGGGCAATAACAATGAAAGCCTTGTTTCTTCCCAAGACCTATGGGAAATAGTTGAAGATGGTTTTGAACAACCAGCAGATGAAAACGAGTTTAATGGCTTAATTCAGGGAGAGAAAGATTTGTTAAAGAGCCACAAGAAGAAGGATTCAAAAGCCCTCTTCTTCTTGTATCAGGCAGTGCATGGAAGCGTGTTTCCAAGGTTAGCAGCAGCTAAGACATCCAAATATGCATGGGAAAATCTCAAGACAGCCTATCAAGGCATGGAGAAAGTGAAGACAGCAAAACTACAGTTGTTGAGGAAAGATTTTGAGAACATGTGCATGAAGGAGTCAGACAATATTGACTCATTCTTCACTCAAATAATTGGCCTGGTCACACAAATAAGATCTCATGGAGAGATACTTGAAGAAAGGAGGATTGTGGAGAAACTATTGAGGTGCCTACCCTCAAGGTTCCATGTGATTGTCACCACCATAGAAGAGACAAAGGATCTCTCAAACTTTTCAGTGGATGAGCTTCATGCATCACTGATCACACATGAGCAGAGGTTGAGTAGAAATGAAAACTCATCTCTAGAGCAAGCCTTCAAGACCCAGATGTCCTTTGGAAGAGGAAGAGGTCAAGGCAGAGGAAACAAGAGAGGAAGAGGCAGAAGCCAGAACAAAGGCAGAAGGAACAGTCCAGCAAATGCTCAAGGAAGAGGCAGCAATCAAAATCAGAACCAAGGTCAAGGCAGCAGCCAACAAGGAGGACAACATCATGCTCAAGGACAAAGGTATGAAAAATCCAATGTCCAATGTTATTATTGTAAAAAATATGGGCATTATGCCAGTAAATGTAGGAAGAAGCAGCACGATGTGAGTAATAGATCTATTGCAAATATCACTAGAGAAAATGTTAGCCAAGATAATGTTTTGTTAGCTTGCAATATGGCTGAAACAAATAGTGAAGATATATGGTTTCTAGACTCCGGTTGCAGCAACCATATGACAGGAAACATAGCTTTGTTTTCTGCTTTAGATCAAAGTGTGAAGTCACAAGTCACACTTGGGACTCATAGCAAAATTTCTGTTATGGGTAAAGGAGAAGTTACAATATTTACAAGGCAAGGAGAAAGGAAAACCATAACAGATGTCTATTATGTTCCTGGAATGAGATATAACCTCTTGAGGATTGGACAGCTTGTTCAAAAGGGTTACAATGTCTTCTTTGAGAATGATGTATGCACCATCATGGATAGAGCACCCAGCAAGCGATGCATTGCTGAAGTGAGGATGACAAGGAACAGAATGTTCCCTCTCAAAATAAGAGCAGATTTGAAAAACAAAGAAGTAATTGCAGCGGTTTCCCAAGAGGCTCTCCAAAGTGTGCCAAAGGATGAAAATTGGTTGTGGCACTTGAGATTTGGACATCTCAACTTTGGAGGTCTTAACTTGTTGAGCAGAAAAGGGATGGTAAGAGGATTACCATTGATAGAGAAACTGGACAGCCTTTGTGAAGGCTGCATATTGGGAAAACAACACAGAGAAAGTTTTCCTTCAGGGAAAAGAATCAGGGCAAAAGCACCCTTAGAAATTGTCCACTCAGATTTATGTGGACCAATGCAAACCCCATATTTAGCAGGCAGCCAATATTTTCTAACATTCATTGATGATTTTACAAGAAAGACTTGGGTTTATTTCTTGAAGAACAAATCTGAAGTGTTTGAAAAATTCTGAAATTTCAAAGCACTTGTGGAAAATCAAAGTGGGCTGCGTATCAAAGTTTTGAGAACAGACAGAGGAGGTGAGTATATCTCCAAAGAATTTTTTTGTTTTTGTAGAGAAAATGGAATTCATAAACAGTTTACAGCTACGTACACCTCATAGCAAAATGGAGTTGCTGAAAGGAATAACAGGACCATCATGGATATGCGAGGAGCATGTTGAAGGCAAAGCATTTGCCAAATGATTATTGCGCTGAAGCGGTAAACTGTGTTGTATATATCTTGAATAGGTGTCCTACAAAAGTTGTGATGAACAAAGTGCCAGAAGAAGCATGGAGTGGAAGAAAACAAGGAGTCACCCACATGAAAATTTTTGGATGTGTGGCCTATGCACACATTCCCGATCAGCTAAGGAGGAAGTTGGACATCAAAGGGGAGAAATATATCTTCATTGGATACAGTGAAGAATCCAAAGCTTACGGGCTGTATATCCCATCCACCAAGAAATTCTTTGTGAGCAGAGATGTTCAGTTTATTGAGGAGGAAGCTTGGGATGGAAGCATAGAGAAAACAGTTAATGATAAAAACTTTTTGTCTCATGATGAAGATGATGAGGAGATGGTAGAAATACATCCCCAAATAGCAGCGCCAACACAACGACAGCAAGGAACACCCTTGAGGAGAAATGAGAGTGCTTCTCCAAGCACACCACAAGGAGGAAATTCAAGTGCATCTTCAAGCACTTGCACACCGAATGAACGAGGTAAGAAGTTCAGAAATTTAAGTGACATTTATAATGAAGGAATGAATTCCTTATTTGCCTTGTATTGTCATGTTGAGGATCCTATTCATTTCGAAGAGGCAATTAAAGATAAGAAATGGATAGAAGCTATGGATGAGGATATGAATTCCATAGAAAGAAACAAGACATGGGATTTGGTTGAGCTACCAAAAGGTAAAGAAGTCATTGGAGTTAAATGGGTCTATAAGACCAAGTGCAATGCTGAAGGCAAAATTGAAAGACACAAGGCAAGGCTGGTTGTCAAGGGATACAAGCAGCAGTATGGAAGAGACTGTGAGGAGACTTTCGCACCGGTTGCAAGAATGGAAACCGTGAGAGCAGTGTTGTCCATAGCAGCAAAAAACAAATGGAAAGTCTACCAAATGGATGTGAAGTCAGCATTCCTAAATGGAGTGTTAAAGGAGGAGGTTTACATTGAACAACCTCTAGGCTATGAGAAGAAAGGCCAAGAGCACAAAGTGTGCAAATTGAAGAAAGCTCTCTATGGGCTGAAACAAGTGCCAAGAGCGTGGTACAGTAGAATAGACTCCTATCTACTGGAAAATGAATTTGAAAAATGTGAGGGAGAACCCACAGTCTACATCAAAGAAAATGATGGCAAGATTTTAATTATTGTCTTGTATGTTGATGATGTTATTTTTACAGGTAATGATGACTACCTCATTCAAAACTTCAAATCAGTCATGAAAGAGGAATTTGAGATGACTGACATGGGTTTGCTGAGATACTTCTTAGGAATAGAAGTAGATTAAAATGAAAATGGGATTTTTATCTCTCAAGCAAGATATGTAAATGAAGTGTTGGAAAGATTCCACATGCAAGAGTGCAAGGCAGCAATCACTCCCACAGTAATGGGATTAAAACTCAGCAAAGAGGACAGCAGCAAGGATTTTGATCCTAGCTTGTATAAGAGCATAGTTGGCAGCCTTATGTATTTAACTGCAACTAGGCCTGACATAATGTTTGTTGTTAGTTTGATTTCCAGATTCATGGAGAGGCCAAAAGAGGCACATTGGCAAGCAGCAAAAAGAATTCTGAGGTATGTCAAAGGTACAAAAAGATTTGGCATTTTATATACTTTTTCAGAAAATTCAGATTTAGTTGGCTACACTGATAGCGATTGGGCTGGAAGTGTGGATGATCAGAAAAGCACATCCGGTTACGTTTTTCACATGGGTTCAGGAGCCATTTCATGGGCTTCCAAGAAACAACCAATTGTGGCGTTGTCTACAGCAGAAGCAGAGTACGTGGCAGCTACAGCAGCAGCGTGTCAAGCGGTTTGGATGAGGAGACTGTTAAGAAGTCTATGCCAAGAGCAGGCTACAACAACAGTGATTTTCTGTGACAATAGCTCAGCTATTGCGTTGTCCAAGAATTCTGTGTTTCACAAGCGAACGAAACACATTGATACAAGGTTTCACTACATCAAAGAATTGGTGAACAACGGAGAAATTGTTTTACAACATTGCAGCACTCTGGAACAGGTTGCGGACATTTTGACCAAGCCATTGGACCAGAAAAGCTTTGAATTTTTGAGGAAATGTCTGGGTATGATTGATAACCCAGCAGTTGAAATTAAAGGAGAGTGTTGAATTAATAATTCCAACTGCAAGTTTATTTGATTTGCGATGCGATGAGATCGCAGATCGCATATTGCATGTGTGCTTGGATCCTACGTTTTGTTCACTTGATTTCCCCGATTGCAATGGTGCGATGCGATCCGATCGCATATCGCAGATCGCACTAATGTGTGTGTGCTCCACTTTTGTGTTCTGCCAAATGCGATTTCTGCGATGCGATATAAATGAAGTCAATGGTTGAAGTACAAGCAGCCAGTGAATTTGACGTGGAGTAAAAGTTTCACTTACCGCTAGTAAATGTCAGTAAAACAGTAAATGCAATTTACTGTGGGTTGGTAAGTTTTGGTGAAGTTTTTAATTTTATTTCAGCGAGAGTATGGGCTCAAGTAATAGTTGGTAAAAGCATTTAATTTTTATCATTTCTTTTACGGAAGCATGGCAAGTGAAAACGTGAAATAAGTTCTTTTTGTTGTCATATATATATGTAATATTTTTGTTTTGAAGAGAGAAGAGGAATTGTAATGCACAACAGTGCGAAGTAAAAAAAAAAGGGGAGCACGCAGCAGCGTATGTAATTTTTATTTTACAGCAGTGTGAAGACTTGCAAAGTAAAACAGAGTAATCATTTTTGGAACTGGAAGTGAAGTGTTCCTGTGTAATCCCTCTGAGAGAGGAAGAAGTCTGTAACAACAATTGCTTTTATTAACGAATAGGAATTTGTTGATGTGTGGAAATCTCTGTCCCCCAGAAATTTTTAAGCTTCCGTGTGCTAAGATCCTGGAGCAAAACAGAGCATTGTCTCTGTGTCCAGTTTATGTTGTTTTTGGGATTTGAACAGAAAAATCCCCAACAGTGGTATCAGAGCATTGTTCTCTGGTCTTTTGAGTTTGAAATCACCTGAAATTTCCAACAATTTACCCTTTCAACAGGAATCATCACGTTCTCCAGCTATCAGAAAAACATTTTTTAGGGTTTTACATTTTATATTAAGTTAATATAGGTTATTAATTGGAATTGAATTAGAAAAATAATAAATTATTCTCAATTATTAAAAATAAATTTAAATAATCAAATTAACCAAAATAATATTAGCCATATACATTCGTAATTAACAAAATAATATTAATGTTATATCAATATTGACTTATAACTATGTGTTCAAGTATAATTTTTATATTAATCTCATTATTTATCTTTTCCACTCCAATTTCTTTTAAATTTAATGAGCCTTTTTGGAGTTATAAATTTGATCTATAAATTTTTCACAAATTTAGTGCATAATTTTTTCAGAGTATTTATGCATTTTAAAACAAATTCTAACCAAAAACAAAATCATAGTCTAACAAAAATTATTTGACTAATATTATATTCATTATATATATATATATATATATATATATATATATATATATATATAATGATGACAACTTTGGCCTTCTAGGCCGGTCGCATTGAGGGCTTTGCTGCTTAGGGTTCATCAAGACCCTCCATATCTTCAGCTCATTGTTCCACTATAAATCTGGTGGTGTTTGAAGTGGGCTATCTACATCCCTTTTTGTGCCAGTGAGGAAGGTGTGGGTGGAAGAGTGGGCCGAGTTCCTAATTTAAACGTCACTAGAGGGGTCGTGAATCTCTGACCTTTGTTGAGGTTTGATGAGGGAGGTCATGTACCTCAGGTTTCGTTACGATTTGCCTAGGGGTCAACCTAGTTATGTTTGTCTGTGACCTGGTTCGGGTTTGCCTGTGGAGTTGCAAACCTGGGACATGGGTCTATGTCCTGCAAGCCATGAGCAGATCCATGTTAATGTAGTTTGTGCAGGTGTATATTTGACGCGAGGCAATGCATTCTGATTGTAGTGGTCTGAGATACAACCAAGGCCAAGGCCTCAAATAATTCATGGAGGAATAACGTTCCTCCTCAAATTATTCATGGAGGAATTTGAGACCAAGGCTTTAGTCTCAGCTCAATTTCACCCTAAAAAATGGAAGAGGTTTGGTGGCGATACTTGCATCATATGGCCCCATGGACATGAGAAGTTAGATTTGTTTCTTAGCCATCTTAATTCTCAATCAAACTCCATCAAGTTCACGATGGAAGTTGAGGTGAACGAGTGTCTTCCCTTCCTTGACATTCTCCTCTCTAGAATGAATGATGGTTCAGTTTCTCACCAAGATTTTCGTAAAGAACTCAAACAGAACAATATCTTCATGCTAGTTCTCATCATTTTCCAGCACAGAAATTTGGTGTTCTTAGCACTCTTGCAACCTGTGCTCTGAGAATCTCTTATGAGAACCACCTGGAGTAGGAGAAATCTCATCTTCTTGAAGTTTTTGAAAATAGTGGATAAAATAGAACTCAAGGCCTTTCAAAAATCCTGTAAAGAATTAAGGGTTAAGACTACTCGTGTTGATCATATCTCTAAGGTTCATCTCCCATTTATCCAAGGGACCACAAAGAGGTTTTCCCATATCCTTAAAAAGAGTAATGTTTCTTCTTCGTTCAAACCTCTTAATACCATTACAAATTCCCTTGGATCTGTTAAAGACCGTGTAGACCCTAAAGACATGAAAGGTGTCTACTTGATCCATGTCTCCTATGGGATTCCCTACATTGGAGAAACTGTTCACTCCTTAACCAAAAATTCCATGAGCATGCAGTAGGCACTAGACACAATTGTTCCTGCTCATTAGCTCTAGCTGAACATGCGGAGGAATCCAAGCACCATGTCTGGATTGGGGATTCCAAAGTCATTGCTAGGGTTGATCACTTCCACCATAGGAAGCTTAGAGAGACTATCGAGATTGAGAAACATACAAGACAGACACAATTGTTCCCACTCATCAGCTCTAGCTGAAAATGCGGAGGAATCCAAGCACCATGTCTGGATTGGGGATTCCAAAGTCATTACTAGGGTTGATCACTTCCACCATAGGAAGCTTAGAGAGACTATCGAGATTGAGAAACATACAAGAAATCTCAACACGGATGATGGTTGGAAATTTAGAGTGAAATCCCTCTCTTCGTGATTCCACCCCTATCTCCTTTTTTTTGGGGGGGATTAATTTTAATTTTGGATTCTCCTTAAAAATTAAATTTTCTAATATTAAACTTATTTTAGTAATTTTTCTATTTTAACACTAATAGTATTATTAATTATTATAATTTAACTTATTTAATAAATATTTATATAGTAGAGTTTAATTTATAAATATTTAATTTATAAATATTTAACTTGTCCTAACGAATTTCCTAATATTAAACTTATTTTAGTAATTTTTCTATTTTAACACCACTAATATTATTAATTATTATAATTTAACTTATTTAATAAATATTTATATAGTAGAGTTTAATTTATAAATATTTAATTTATAAATATTTAACTTGTCCTAACGATGAACCACACTGGTTGGTTCGAAACGCATCGACAAATGATGTCTCATGTGATCTTCGCCAAAAAAATTTTGTAAACTAAATATTTATATAATTTAAAATAAATGAAAACTATATTGATAACTAAATATTTTTTTATTATTTAATAAATTATTTACTAATTCCTAATTCTAAATCCTTATAATTTTATTATTTAATTCTTGTCATATTATAAATTAATTTACTTAATATATAGAATTAAAATAAATAAATTCCTAACAATTACTTTATAACTAAATAATATTTTAGTAACTAATTCCTAACAACTAATTTATAATATTATTTTAATTAATTTAATAACTAATTTATCAACGCTTCAGGCACCATGATACGTCTATGCTATTTATTGTTGAATATCAATTGATTTTTTCACTTTTAATATTACCTAATTGTAAACTTAGACTAAGTCTTAATAATACGATTAATCCAAAAACATTACTATTTATAACCATGTTAGTGATTTCAAAAACAAAACCGTGAAAATAAATGATTCCAACTAAGTCTAAAGAGAGAAGATATATGTTCATGATGCAACTCCAGCACCTCCGCATATGTCACCTTCAGTGAGCAAGATGAGCGAGCCGGCAACTTGACATTGCAACCAACCGTAAGAAGACAAACAGCCCATATATGTCACGTGGGTTTTTTGATTGTCAACATAGTCCAGCACTGAAACACTGCTCTGAGTTAGGTATAGGTTTCCTCAATAACTGGTCCGCTGCTTTATCAGCAGATAAAATTACAGATTCGGGCCATGTGTAGGGAGACAGAGACGGAAAGTCAATACAACATGGGAATCTCAGCCATTAACAAATTAAATAATTGAATGTGCTGGTAGATCATTGAATCAGAAAGTTCTTATTACCCGATGAATATCGACATCAGGTATAGGAAAAAATGAAAAGTGGATGTTATCTGCGCGGTAGATTTAAGATATTTTACTCTAAAACTTCCCAACAATTCAGAAATATATGGCTACGTACAACCGTAAATCTCACAGGATAGCTCTTGATAATTTTTCTCTTTATCAAAGTTATTCATAATTAAATAAAGGTAAATGGTGTCTTAAAGAGATGAGCACATGTAATTTGTAAGTTGAATAATAGAATAAGTAATGCTTAAATAATAAAATATGTAAAATTTAATGTGTATGTCAGTTTTTTTTAATCTTCGGAAAATATGAGGAATATGATTGAATTATTCCTTGCCATGGGGTATATCTGTGATATTTCAATAATATTTTCGAATAATTAAATTAGGTTGTACATTTGTATATGAAGATTAAATATTAAAATATAAATTAAGTGTTTTTTTAGACAAAATAAAATGGGGTGGATTTTTTTTATATAGAAAATTACATGATTGTACATAAAATTATAGATGATATTTTAGATAAACAATTTCATTATTAAAGACACTTATAGTTAAATGATAGTTATTTTTAAGTTTAATAGGAGAATAAGAAAGGTAATTTGTAAGTTAAATAATGGAATAAGAAAAGTTCAAGGTAGATTTTATATTTTCGAATATTTTAGAAATAGGATTGATATGTCTAAATTCAAAACCTCAAATTAAATCGCAATATCATAATCCTAAAATTAAAACCTTAAAGCTAAAAGAATAGTATTTTAAATATAAGATTATGAGGTGTCAAATATAATAATAATAGAGTAGTCAACTTTAATATTAATATTAATATTAATATCATTATTATTATTATTCATCTTCCTCAACTTTGTTAATATTCATATTACTATTATTTATTTTGAGTGTGATCGACTAAGGATGGCCTTAGCTATGTAAAGTTCAGAATGTTTGACTTTGGTGAATCATGGTTGACTATAATTGAATATTGTTGAGTTATACTGATTGAGGATGACTATGATAAACACAGGGTTGATAAAGTTTGATCATGGCCAACTATTTAAACAATTATTACCAAGTTTCAGTTTTTGTAAATATATTCACTAATGTGATTTACTATGTTTAACTATTAATATTAATCAATTTAACCAAAGATGAGGAGTGTTGACTATCAAACATAGTGTAACATAGTCAACAACATTAGTAAATGTTGATGACTATTTTTTTAATGTCGCAATGTGACATTGACTAAATTGCAATTTAATGTAACATTCCAATAATAATTGTCACATTATGACAATGCTCATCACAATGCAACATTAGATGGATTTTTCTACCATTCCAATGTCACAACATGTTTCATTATTACTATTAATCAATAATATGAATAGGTGATTATGTTTAACTGAATTTAAAAAGTGTTTATTGCCAAACATAATCAAATATAGTTGAACATAGTAAATGTGGTTGACTAGATTTAAAATCTAATATTAAAACCCTAATATAAAAAAACCAATATTTTACACTTAATATTATAAAACCTAATTATTAGAAAGTAAATAGTATTAATATCAATATTAAAGCCTAATATTGAGACCTAAAATTAAAATCCAATACTAAAACTTAATACTAAAACTAAAATAGTAAAACCTAATATTATAAAACATAATTGTTAGAAAGTAAATATTACTAATACTTTTAATAAATAGTAATTTTAATAAACCTAAAATTATAAATCTTAATACCAAAACCTAATATTGTAAAATCTAAAATTAAAGCTCATTATTATAAAACCTAATATGCTAAACTCAATAGTAAACCTTAACGTTATAAATGCCAATATTAAAATCTAATATTATAAAACCTAACTTTTTAAATTATTAATAATATGTTTAATCATATGTTGTTGTTGTTGAAACCTAACTTTTTAAATTATTAATAATATGTTTAATCATATGTTGTTGTTGTTATTGACAAACAGAGATACGATGACCTTAGTTGAGTACAGTAGACAATGTTTGACTTTTGTCCACCATGATTGACTATAATTGAATATGGTTGAGTTATGTTTGTTGGGTTGTGTTATATTCTTTCCACGTAGTTAATAGGGGGTTTGAAGGGCACCCGTAACCCCACTTTATGGGGTCCGAGGTAGCGCCCCGGAAAATTTTGGTTTTGGACCATATGTTAGGTTAGGCGGACCCACCTATGGTTTTTTGCATGACTTTCGCACATGTTTTTTGGACGCAATGGTTTTCGCTCCATGGTATTAGACGCGATGGTTTTCGGTCCATGGTATTGGATGCTTCGACATGTATAAATATGTATTGTAACATTGAAAGGAACATAATGAAAAATCAAGCTGGTAGTCCCGGTTTTGGGATCCAGGGAAAAATCTCTGTGCATATGTGTTTTATGGGTTATGCTCTCGCATTGTTTATTTTGTTTGTTTAAGAATTCGTATGCAGGTAATTTCTGTACAGGGTTAAAACCTACATTTGGTATCAGAGCTGTTTTGGCTTCAAGGGGACGCCTTTGTTGCTGAGGGGTTTCGCTCGGGCCTGTGGTAGACCCTGTTCAGTGGGAGATCTGCAAGATCGATTCTGGTGGTGAAAGAAGATGGCGAGCAGTGGAAAGATAGAGATTGAGAAGTTCAATGGCCAGAATTTTGAGTTGTCGAAACTCAAGATGGAGGATCTGTTGGTGGATAAAGATCAGTGGATCGCGGTAGATCCGGGTACTAAACCATCAGGAGTGACCGATGAAGAATGGAAGAAGTTGGATCGGAAGGCAAAGAGCATAATACGATTGTGTGTCTCGGATTCAGTATTGCTGAATGTATCAGGGGAAGCTACGGCAAAGGCTTTGTGGGTCAAGTTAGGGACTTTGTACCAATCTAAGTCTCTGGTGAATAAACTGTTCCTGCGGAAAAAGCTGTATAACCTGAGGATGAAAGATGGAGACTCGGTGACAGAGCATCTGAATGCGTTTAATACTGTGGTAAGTTACTTATTATCTGTTGATATTAAAATTTCAGATGAAGATAAGTGCATCAGTCTGTTGTGTTCTCTACCAGATTCGTGGGATAGTCTGGTTATTGCAATAGGTAGCAATGCAACTGCTTTGCAATTTGATGAAATAGTCTCAGCCTTGCTGACGGAGGAGATGAGATGAAAAAATATGGACAACCAGAATGGTGATGCCTTGTCTGTACGAGGACGGTCCCAGAACAGAAACAAAATTAAGTCATCGAGTGGGAGATCTAAATCTAGAGGGAGATCTAAATCTCCAGGAAAACCTACAAAGGTGGTGTGCTGGAAATGCGGAAAGGAAGGGCACTTCAGAAGGGATTGTAAATCTAAATCTCCTGATAAAGGAAAGGGATCTGATGATGCTCCTTCTGCAGAGACGAAAACCACCTCAGATGAAGGTGGGGATGTGTACTTGGCTTCTTCAAGTACACATGTAGATCATGAGGCATGGTTGATTGACTCAGGTGCATCCTTTCACTTCACTCCCCATAGAGAGTGGTTCTGCGAGTATGAGAAATACGATGGTGGTGATGTCTTCTTAGGAGATGATAGGAAGGCTAGAATCATTGGTCGGGGAAAAGTAAAGTTGAAGTTGCAAGGTGGAAGGGTTAGAACACTTCCGGGTGTTCTACATATTCCTGCATTGGCCAGAAATCTGATTTCTATAAGCAAGTTGGATGATGCAGGTGTAAAGACGGTGTTCGAGAAAGATACCTGCAAGATGGTTCGAGGAGCACTGATATTAATGCGGGGAGTTCGGATTGGAACTCTGTACAAGCTTCAAGGTAGCACTGTTGTTGATGGGTGCAATAGTTCTATGGTTCCTGAAAATGGAGTAGAGAATCTAGTGGTCTCTGGAGAGAAGACCATGTTGTGGCATCAAAGGCTTGGACATATTGGAGAGAAGGGCCTTCGAATACTTCATGGTAAAGGTATGTATAATAGCTCTCTAGATTTTGATTTCTGTGAAAATTGTGTATATGGGAAGCAAAATCGGGTGAGTTTCCCCTCTGGTGGTAAGAGGACGAAACATATATTAGAGCTTGTGCACAGTGATGTGTTTGGACCTGTGAAGGTTCCATCATTGGGTAAGTCTGTGTACTATGTATCATTCATAGATGACTTCTCAAGGAATACATGGATATATTTTCTTAAGAAGAAATCTGAAGTCTTTGACAGGTTTAAAGAATTTAAGGCTCTGGTGGAAAATCAGACAGAGAAGAAGATAAAGGTGCTGAGGACAGATAATGGTGGAGAATTTTGCAGCAAGGAATTTGAAGAATTTTGTAAGAATTGTGGTATAGCACGGCAGAAGACTACTCCATCTACACCTCAGCAAAATGGAGTCACAGAAAGAATGAACAAGACGTTGATGGAAAGGGCAAGAAGCATGCTCAGTGGTGCCGGGCTAGGACAAGAATTATGGGCAGAGGCGGTGATACTGCATGTTACCTGATCAACAGATCACCTTCATCAACGTTGGAGGATAAGACTCCACAAGAAGTATGGACTGGTAAGAAACCCTCTCTTTCACATCTAAGGGTATTTGGATGTGATGCATATGTACATGTTCCAAAGGAGAAATGAACCAAGTTGGATAGTAAATCTGAAAAGTGCATATTTATTGGGTATAAGGATGGTTTAAAGGGTTATAAGCTTCGGAACCCAGTCACACGGAAGGTTGTGTACAGCCGAGATGTGTTGTTCAGAGAGGCAAAAGATGTTATTCAACATGAAGTCCAACCAAAGGAACCTGAGAAGATAGAGTTTGAGCCAAGGAGGAAGAATCAGACTCTGCAGCAGAGGAGGAATTAGAAGATGAAGAGCCACAAACTCCGGCTGTGAGAAGATCAGTTCGAGAAAGAAGGCAGCCAAAAAGGTATAGTCCATTTGCTTTCAGTTCAAAATTTTCTTTGTATGTTACTGATAATGATCCCAGAACTGTGAAGGAAGTAGTGGATTCAGAGGATGGAAAACTCTGGAAAGAGGCCATGGTCGATGAAATGGCATCTTTGCACAAAAATGAGGCTTGGGATCTAGTGGAGTTTTCGGCTGGAAGGAAACCCATTGGCAGCAAATGGGTGTTCAAGAAGAAGACAAATGAAGAAGGAAAGGTGGAGAAATACAAATCTCGGTTGGTAGCAAAAGGTTATTCCCAGGTGCCAGGAATTGATTTTGGTGATATTTTTTCTCCTGTTGCCAAGGTAACTTCTATTAGATTACTTTTATCTGTTGCTGCTGCTTTTGATTTTGAGGTAGAACAGATGGATGTGAAGACAACATTTCTTCACGGGGATTTGGAAGAGGAAATCTACATGAAGCAACCTGAAGGCTTTGCGGTGAAGGGTAAGAAAGAACTGGTATGCAAGTTAAAGAAGTCTCTGTATGGGTTAAAACAGTCACCAAGGATGTGGTATCAGAAATTTGATACATTTATACAGGGACTTGGCTTCACCAGAAGCAAAGCAGATAATTGGTGACCGTATTATTTATCTGGTCTTGTATGTGGATGATATGTTGCTGGTTGGAAATGACAAAGAAATTATCCAATATTTGAAGACCCAATTGTCCTCCAAATTTGACATGAAAGATCTTGGTGCTGCAAACTATATTTTGGGCATGGAAATTAAAAGAGATCGGTGAAAGAGGAAGCTCTGGTTAAACCAGAGGAAGTATGTCGAGACAATACTCCAGAGGTTTAATATGCAGGATAGTAAACCGGTGAAGGTTCCTATTCCTGTAGGTGTGAGGTTATCTGCTGAACAGTGTCCCAAGACACAAGAAGAGGAAGAGGACATGTCCCGTGTTCCATATGCAAGTGCAGTGGGTAGCCTGATGTATGCAATGGTCTGTACTAGACCAGACATTGCACATACAGTGGGAGTATTGAGCAGGTTTATGTCAAAACCTGGGAAGGAGCACTGGACAGCAGTGAAGCGCGTTTTCAGGTATTTGCGTGGCACTAGTGATTATGGTTTGTGCTACCAAGGAAGACCAGGATTGGACAGAGTGTTGGATATTCATGGCTTCGTTGATGCAGACTGGGCTGGAGATCTGGATCAGAGAAGATCTACAAGTGGGTATGTGTTTAACCTATTTGGAGGTGCAGTCAGTTGGATGAGTAAGAAACAATCTGTAGTGGCACTATCAACTACAGAGGCAGAATACATGGCAGCCACTCATGCAAGCAAGGAAGCAGTTTGGTTGCACAGATTGTGTTCAAGTATGGGGTTAGTACATGGAGCTATAAGAATAGACTGTGACAACCAAAGTGCAATTTTCTTGGCAAATAACCCTGCTTATCATTCAAAGACAAAGCACATTGATGTTCAGTATCACTTTGTGAGGGATATGATAGAAGACAGAAAGGTGTTGCTGGTAAAGGTGGACACTTTGAAGAATACTGCAGATGCATTGACAAAATCTATGAGCTCTGAGAAGTTCTCTTGGTGTAGAGAAGCAATGGGAATCTCAGGGCTGAAAAAATGACTAAGCTCTCCTGTGGCCCCCTGTGGAAAGAAAACAACAAGTGGGAGATTGTTGGGTTGTGTTATATTCTTTCCACGTAGTTAATAGGGGGTTTGAAGGGCACCCGTAACCCCACTTTATGGGGTCCGGGGTAGCGCCCCGGAAAATTTTGGTTTTGGACCATATGTTAGGTTGGGCGGACCCATCTATGGTTTTGTGCATGATTTTCGCACATGTTTTTTGGACGCGATGGTTTTCGGTCCATGGTATTGGATGCTTCGGCATGTATAAATATGTATTGTAACATTGAAAGGAACATAATGAAAAATCAAGCTGGTAGTCCCGGTTTTGGGATCCAAGGAAAAATCTCTGTGCATATGTGTTTTATGGGTTATGCTCTCGCATTGTTTATTTTCTTTGTTTAAGAATTCGTATGCAGGTAATTTCTGTACAGGGTTAAAACCTACAACGTTGATCGAGGGTGACTATGATAAACATAGGGTTGACCAAGTTTTATCATGGTAGACTATTTAAACAATGACTATCAAGGTTGACTTTATTTCATTATGTTCACTAATGTAGTTGACTATGTTTGACTATTAACATTAATCAATAATAGCGTTACGATATTAAGTTTGAACGAAGATGGAGTGTTGATTGTCAAACTTAGTCAACAAAATAAGTAAACATGGCTGACTAATTTTGTAATGTCACTATGTGACATTGAATAAATTGCAATGTAATGTGACAATGCAACAATGACTATCATGTTAGTTGTCACATGGCGAAAATGTTTGCCACAGTGTGGCATTGGATAGATTTCTCAACCATTCCAACATTACAACATGTTTGATTATTAATATTAATCAATAATATCAATAGGAAAGTATTTTTAACCAAATTTGAATAGTTTTTATTGCAAAAAATATTCAAATATAGTCTATCATGATCAACCACGTTAGCATTTAAAACCCTAATATTAAAGCCTAATAATATAAAACCTAATTATTAGAAAATAAATATTATAAATGTGTATCACTTTTTCCCTTTTTGCGGCAAAGAAGTTTTACAAAAAAAAATGGAGTTGGAATGTTTACTCTTAAATTCACAAAATCATCAAAAACTAGGTGGTGGTGAAAGAAGACAAAACATGTCAATTTAAATTCAATTTCATGTCATATTTTTTCTAAAATTTAATATATAATTTTTATCTAATTTATTCATTTTCTTTAAAAGGTATCATTAATATTTTACATAAATTTTTAAGTAGTGACAAAACCGCGACCCCCCATTTCTCTATTGATTTATGTTTTTTAATTCCAATTTCTTTAAGAGATGTGTTGTAAACATTCTAAAGATTGCTAAACAAATTTAAAAATAAAAAGTAAGCATATTTTTTAATTATTATTAAAATACTAGTAAAAATGATCATATTTTCGTATATATAAAACCGCGACCCAAGAAACTACCCTTTCAAGTTTATAAAATCATTTTTTTTTAATAGAAATTTGAAAATAACATATAACAAAATGCTAAAATTATTTTTTGAAATTTTTTAAAATATATTTTATATTTTTTCTAATAAAATTTTTAATTATGATTATAATAACGTATTTTATATTATTCAAAATATAATATATAAAATTATTTGTTTAGAAATTCTACTTCTATATATATATATATATATATATATATATATATATATATATTTAAAGAGCTTTAGCATTTCATTTAACTTTACATCAAGTTATTTATATTTTGTGAGTGATTAACCATAGCTTTTACTAATATTTACTATCAGTTGACTTATTTGCAAATTTAGTATTTACTTTTTATATCATTATTTATATTTTCTAAACCCATTAAATAGGTTCACTATAGCTTTTACCAAAATTTATTGTGAGTTAGCTTTGTTACAAATTTAGCATTTATTTTTTATAATTAACAAGTATGAAACTCAACTCATTTAATTGATATTTTTATATTATTTTTTTTATCTTTTTTTTATTTGAGTACTTTTTTGCTTTTGCCATATAATGAGACACATTAGCATGCTTTTAACAAACCTAATATTGTAGAATTGAATCTTATGTGATCCATAACAAGTATATGATAGGGGTTTCTGCGTAAATCACATTATCAATCATTTGTCGATGTGTTTCGAACCAACAAGTGTTGTTCATCATTAGGACAAGTTGAAGAACCAAACCATGGCTACATGTTAAATAAAGAGCAAGAAGATGATCCAATGGCTATATTTGACTAGGAAACGGCTACAATAGACCAAGAAATAGTTATATTTGACTAGACTGGAGCAAAGGATAGGGACAATGGCTATGTTTGACTTCACTCGACCAAGGGATAGGGATATGAAGAATTAGTTTAGATAATTTATAAGTTAGTCATTTTATTATTAATACTATCAATTAATTGTATTTAATTATTAATTGTATATAGATAAAAAAATTTAATAGAATATAAATAATAAAGGTTTATTAAAACTAATATAACTTAAATCATTTCAACTACTAATGGGATAGGGATAGGGAGAATTAGTTTAGATAATTTATAAGTTATTCATTTTATTAGTAATACTATCAATGAATTGTATTTAATTATTAATTGTATATAGACAAAAAGTTTTAATAGAATATAAATAATAAAGGTTTATTGAAACTAATATAACTTAAATCCTTTCAACTACTAACCCATTAGTAGTTGAAATGATTTAATTTATATAAATTAATATAAATTAAATCATTTCAACTACTAATGGGTTAGTAGTTGAAAGGATTTAAGTTATGTTAGTTTCAATAAACCTTTATTATTTATATTTTATTAAAATTTTTTCTCTATATACAATTAATAATTAAATACAATTCATTGAAAGTATTAATAAGAAAATGACTAACTCATAAATTATCTAAAATAATTCTCCCTATTGTTGCAGATCAGATGCACAGCAATCTAAAACAAATACTCAGCAAATAACTCATGCACATAAAGACACAACAATTAACGTGGTTCACCCAACCAATCTGGGCTACGTCCACACAACATAGGCATCGACAATTCTTTATTAATCAAACAGGAGATTACATAAATCAAATCCTCACAAACTCTCACACTACTACCAAACCATCCGTATGGATACCTGTTATATAGCAAGGAGAATCTAACTACCTCATAAATCCTCTCAACTCAAATTTAGGATGCATTAACTCCCTCCCAACAAACTGGAGCTAATCTAGGAACTAATTCCTATTGTTGTCATCTACTGAGATTTTGCCTATTTTATTCAAAACAGAAAATCTCAACAATCTCCACCTTGACAACAATTAGCCTGATGCCCTGTTATTATTATTTTATCTTTTCTGCAAGCCAAGAGAAGCCAAACACCAATGTAGCTTCTCTAACAAAACTGGTTTTGTGAACATGTCTACACAATTCTCCTTTGTATGCACCTTTTCAAGAGAGACTCCCCTTTCAGTGATAACCTGTCTTACAAAATGGTACTTGATCGGTATATGCTTTGATTTACTATGATAGGCCGGATTCTTAGCCAAATGTATTGCACTTTGACTGTCACAAAATAACTTGATGTTGTCCTGCAACCTACCAAATTCACCAAACAAACCTTTCAACCAAACCGCTTCTTTGCAAGCATGAGAAGCAGCAATGTATTCTGCTTCAGTAGTGGATAAAGCAACAATGTTTTGTAGCTTTGACATCCAGCTTATAGCTCCACCTGCAAGAGTAAAGACATACCCTGAAGTTGACCTTCTCTTATCCAAATCACCTGCAAAATCGGAATCAACATATCCGCAAACAAATTCACTACTCTTATTGTAAGTGATATAATAATTACTTGTGCCTCTCAGATACCGAAGCACCCATTTCACTGCCGACCAGTGTTCTTTACCCGGATTTTCCATGTACCTGCTGACAACCCCAACTGCATGTGAAATATCTGGTCGCGTACACACCATTGCATACATTAAACATCCTACTACATTAGCATATGGAATTCGAGACATATAATCATTTTCTTTGTCTGAATTAGGACATAAACTCGAAGAAAGCTTGAAATGGGAAGCGAGAGGGACTGACACAGGCTTCACGTTATTCATACAAAACCTCAAAAGTATTTTCTCAATATACTTCTGTTGTGATAGCCAAAGCTTACCATTGCTCCTGTCTCTGAAAATCTCCATGCTCAAAATCTGTCTTGCTGCTCCTAGATCTTTCATATCAAATGTCCTTGCCATCTGAGCCTTCAACATGTTGATTTCTTCTATGCTTTTGCTTGCTAAAAGCATATCGTCAACATACAATACCAAGATAATGAATATGCCATTATTTAACTGTTTAAAATAAACACAATGATCATATTCACTTCTAACATATTTTTGACTCAACATGAAAGAATCAAACTTCTTATACCACTGCCGAGGCGACTGCTTCAGGCCATATAAAGACTTCTTGAGCCTGCAGACAAATTTCTCATTGCGATGCTGAACAGACCCTTCCAGTTGTTCCATATAAATTTCCTCATCTAAGTCACCATGTAGAAATGCAGTCTTAACATCTAATTGCTGCAACTCTAAATCAAGCAAAGCCACTAATGCTAACACAATTCTAATTGAAACAATTTTAACCACTGGTGAAAAAATCTCATGAAAGTCAATACTGGCTTTCTGAGAAAACCCTTTTGCAACCAGTCGCGCTTTGTACCCGTCTTCCATATTATTCACACCCCGTTTAAGCTTGAACACCCATTTACACCCCACAGTTTTCCTGTCTTTCGGAAGCTCAACCAGATCCCATGTGCCATTCTTACCCAAGGCCATCATTTCGTCCTTCATGGCTGCTTTCCACTTATCACTTTTTGAACCTTCTATTGCTTCCTGATAGCATAGAGGTTCATCGTCATTAGTAGTAAATGCAACAGAAGTGACATAATCATCATACCTTCTCGGTGGCCGTTTGATTCTTGTCGACCTCCTTAATGATGTTTCTGGAACTTCCTCGATTGGCTGACTACCATATGTAGGAACTTCTTGATGACCAGTATCTGAAACCTATTCATGATCTATACCTGAACCCTGTTCATGTTCTGATTCTGAAACCTGTTCATGACTAGTATCTGAACTATGGTCATCATGACTATCATTAGAAATGCTATCAAACTGAATGTGCTGAAAATTAGATACATCATTCTGTTTCAATCTACTATCTACATCTAACTGTACAAGAGAGGATTCATTAAACTTTACATCTCTGTTGATGATGATTTTGCGGGTAGTAGGATCCCACAATCTATATCCCTTTGTTCCAACACCATACCCAACAAAGATATACCTTTTCGACTTTGGATCTAGTTTAGTTCGCTGATGTTTAGGCACTAGAGCATATGCATCACAACCAAACACTTTGAGTTTAGAATAGTCTAGTCACAAGGGTGTCCTTTCCATACCTCTTGCGGAATCTTGCAGCCTATCGCCGTTGATGGAGATCGGTTTATCACATAACAAGCTGTTGCCACTGCTTCTGTCCACAACTCCTTTTGCAACCCGGCGTTAGTCAGCATACTCCTTGCTCTCTCTAGAATAGTCTTGTTCATGCGTTCAACAACTCCATTCTGCTGAGGAGTATAAATCGTGGTCTTATGTCTCTCGATCCCTGCATCCTTGCAATAGCTGTCAAACTCCTTGGAAGTAAACTCACCACCATTGTCAGTTCTTAAACATTTTATTGTTCTACCAGTGCTGTTTTCTACCAATGCTCTAAACTGCTTGAAAACTGAAAAAACATCTGACTTCCTTTTCAACATGTAGACCCACACTTTCCTAGAAAAGTCATCAATGAATGATACAAAATAATACAAACCACCATATGAAGTTGTAGGGGCTGGTCCCCAAACATCTAAATGGATATAATCAAGTATGCCTTTACTAGTATGTTTGCCTGTTTTAAACTTTTGTTTACTTTGTTTTCCAAACAGACAATGCTTACAGAAATCTAACTTTCCATATTTTAGATTTGGAAGTAACTTGCGATCAGCCAAAATTTTTAACCCTCTTTCACTCATATGCCCCAATCTTTGATGCCATAAGTGAATGGAACTACTGTCATGTTCAGACACCGTAGACACATAATCTGACCCTGTACTTCCTTCTAACTGAAATAGATTTAATACCTTCTTAGCTTTCATAACTAGTAAAATACCTTTGTAAATTTTCATGACTCCACCTTGAATTACAGTTTTATATCCATTTGAATCAAGTGCTCCTAATGAAATCAAATTTTTCCTTAAATCTGGTACATGCCTTACATCAGTTAATATTTTTGTTGTCCCATCAAACATTTGCAGTTGTATGCTCCCAATTCCCACAATATTACATGTTACATCATTACCCATGTACACAACACCATCATCAATTGATTTATATGTCGTAAACCAGTCTTTATGAATACACATGTGGTTTGATGCACCGGAATCTAACAACCAATGTTTACCATGATTTGACACATTAACTGATAATACTTCATCACTCATACCTGAACCAGATGTCAAACCTGTATCTGTCGTATTTGCCTCCTTCTTTTCTGTCAAATAATCTTCTTTAGAAGTTTGCTGCTGTCGCTTCCAACAGTCCTTCTTTAAATGCCCTGATTTGCCACAAAACCAACACTTTAGCTTACTCTTCTTCCCTTTCGACTTTGAACGTGAGTCGCTCGGCCTCCTGGAGTGTCTTTCTTTCGAATGACCTCTAACCATCATAGCTTTTGATGTAGAGGTTTCGGAATGAGACCTTCTCCTTGTTTCTTCCGATAATAAGGATGCAACTACATCATCAGACTCAATAGTTTCTGATGAACTAAGACTTATAGAAGTAACAAAATGATCCCATGATTCGGGCAACAAGCACAATAAAGTAATAGATTTATCCTCGGATTGAATATTTACCTCTATACTTTGTAATTGCACAAGAAGAGTATTAAAAGAATTTAAATGATCAGCAATCGATGTACCTTCCTTCATTCGCAAACTGTACAACTGTCGCTTTAGGAGAATCCTATTGGTTAAGGATTTGGTCATGTACAGTTTCTCCAGTTTCGTCCAGAAACCAGCAGCTGTTGTTTCCGACACGATATTAAACAGGACATCATCAACTAGACACAGTCGAATAGCACTTATCGCTCCTTCATCCATCTCGGCCCACTCATTATCTGTGATGTTGTAAGGCTGTTTGGATTTGCCCAACAACGCCTTTGCCACACCATGTTGGACAAGCAAATCGTACATTTTCACCTTCCAGATCTCGAAATTATTTTTGCCATTAAACTTCTCAATTTTAAACCGGGCACTTTGAGTTTTCGCCATCTTGTATCAGCAAAAAACACAATAATCTCCAAAACCCAACTTTTAAATACCAGCAATTAAAAAAAAAAAAACTGCCTATGCCTTATATGCCTTTGCTTTAAAAAAAAAAATAAAATGTTTTGCTGTGTGAATTACAATGTACATAAAACTGAGTATTAAATTCCCAATCGGTGCATTGGACCTGAGTCAATTATTCACTCACGATTCACTCTGCTGTGCATTATAGATTGGTCTTATATATCGTTTGTGGTTTCCTCAATAAGACATTTTCAAATTCTCACAAATGGGGTCCATTGGCACAAATATCACGTCCATATTCCAACTGATTTAAAAAACCTCTTCAACTTTCAAATGAGCGTTGAATTTGTTCTTTTTTTTTGTTAACTTAGATGGAGCCTATGTGAAAGAACCACCTTACGTTGGAACAAAAAAAAAACCACCTTAGAATGGCAGCGTAAATCACTCCTCTTTTCGTTGCAACCGTCACAAGAAAGAACACGGCAGGATAGTATTACACGCCGTTTGAGGTGGGGGACAATGGGAATATAGTTTCATTTAACAGCTGACGCTTCATTTAACAGCCAACGCTTCATTTAACAGTTTTATATCATGCATTTGGAAGTCTATAACTGCAACGATCAATCACTATTGGAGAACTCCGTTATGCAGTTGCTTACACTTACATTTATAAATAAAACAATAAACCACGCAAGTGATTATACACACCACCAATAATCCACGCAACAACAGATGATTAAAAACATTACCAGCGCTCCACGCAGCACCAGCAATCAATGGTCATACGCACTCCAACAATACCATTCAACGTCGTTCAATGCAGCACGCAGCAAGTGATGTTTTGTGCAGCAGAAAGCAATCAGCAATACCATATCAACGCTCCAGTAGGTAATCTCTAGCACGCAATCTCCAGCACGCACCTCCAGCACTCCAACATTGCTATGATACCACTTGTTGGAGATCAGATGCACAACAATCGAAAACAAATACTCAGCAAATAACTCATGCACATAAAGACACAGCAATTAACGTGGTTCACCCAACCAATCTGGGCTACGTCCACACAACATAGGCATCGGCAATTCTTTATTAATCAAATAGGAGATTACATAAATCAAATCCTCGCAAACTCTCACACTACTCCCAAACCATCCGTATGGATACCTGTTATATAGCAAGGAGAATCTAACTGCCTCATAAATCCTCTCAACTCAAATTTACGATGCATTAACTCCCTCCCAACAAACTGGAGCTAATCTAGGAACTAATTCCTATTGTTGTCATCTACTAAGATTTTGCCTATTTTATTCAAAACAGAAAATCTCAACACCTATCCCTATCCCTTGGTCAAGTTAAGGCAAATATAGCTATTGTCTCTATCCTTTGGTCCACTCTAGTCAAATATAGTCATTTCCTGGTCTATTATAGCTATTTCCTAGTCAAATATAGTCGTTGGATGATCTTCTCTCTCTATTCAACATGCAGCCATGATCTTGTTTTTCAACATGTCCTGATGATGAACAACACTTGTTGGTTCAAAATGCGTCGACAAATAATTGATAATGTGATTTACGCCGAAACCCCTATCATAAACTTAATATTATAAACTCTAATAGAAAAACACAATATTACAAACTATTACTAATACATTTCATCATATAATAACAATAATATTAAAGTAGTTAAGTTATTATTATTATTATTATTATTAATCTTGATTGTGACTAACCAATGATGACCTTAATTGCGTAAGGTTGACAATGGTTAAATTTGGTAAAGAATTATTGACTTTGGTAAACAATGGTTGACTATAACTGAATATGGTTGAGTTACTTTGACTGAGGATGACTATGAGTGAAAAAGGTTGACTATCATTAAATATGGTAAACATAGGGTTGACAAAGCTTGATCATGGCCAACTATTTAAACAATGACTATCAAGGTTGACATTGGTTGACTATTCTCACTAATGTGGTTGACTATGTTTGACTATTAATATTAATCAATAATAATGACAGTAGATTATGTTTGACCAAAGATGAGCAGTGTTGATTTCTAAACCTAAAAATATTTTTTTTAATATTAGGGATTCAATGTTTATTTAAACTTACTTAGTTGAATACTTAAATTATGCTTACTGATATAAATATTATAATTATATAATAATTAATATTAATATTAAATTTGTACCATACACCTAATAATTATTAATGTGGTTGATATATGCCTATCAATCTATATAAACCGTATTGACTAATATAGTTTTCGATACACTTGATATATGTCTATCCGTATATATCAATGACATGCACTAATTTGATTATGATAGTTAATTAATATTAGAGTAATTATGATTAATTATGATATCCAAATATAAATTGAATTGTTATCTTTATTTTAAAAAAAACCATGTTACATTGAATTCTCTGCTTATTTTCTTTGCTTAAAAAATAAATAAAGGCATATCAAATAATCTGTTTGTGTTTTTCTTATAGGTTTTCTCTCCAGAAATATGCCTCTAAAGTCATGGGTTATTAACACGTTTACTAACCTTTTATAAAACTAAAATCTTAAATAATTCGGCGGAAAGGCGATTTGGAAACCTTATGTTAAACAGCTAATAACACCGCAGAATTAATGCTAACTCCACCCTGATCGATTACTATAGTCCCTGCCTAATGCCAGATGGCAGGGACTAATAAAAACATTTTTAATTTATATATTAACACCGTAACCTCAAATACATATGGACACTCATTCTTTTCCGTAAGTTTATTTCTTCGATATGGTTTTACTTCTATTAAGAAAAGGACTAAAATGTTCTCAAGTTTATCAATTATATTATTTTTCCTCTGCTAAGACGAAGGAAAAGAAATAGAAAAAATCGAAAAGAGATCAATCTAACTCTCATCTAACATCCAAACGATGAGCCACTTTTAGCATAAACTTACAATGCGCCACTTTTAGCATAAACTTCATTTTTTACATCTGGATGAAGAGAAACTAGGCATTTAATATAAGGTGAAAATGAAAGGCCAGTAGTTAATCTCTTGAAAACCAATGGAAACACACTTTATGAGAAGGTCCAAATGAGAAATCAAACATCAATCTCTAAAATATTGTAAAGACATGGAATATTCACTTTCAAAAGATAAATGAAGAGTTGGCCCTAACTTTAATTAAATGTGTTGAAAACCTATCGTTAGTGCATCCAAGAAGACTACATCATGAAAACAAAATATTAATGCATATGAGAATATACAAAGAGGACAAAATATTAATGCATATGAGAATATACAAAGAGGAATCGATAGACACACATGGAGAAGATAACTGAATAGGATAAACGTGATATGCTTTATTATTCACAAGATGTACATTTATAATACATTGGTGAGACTATTAGATTCATATTCCAACGTATTTTAGACTTTCGTTGACCGTTCAACTCCCAAACCGTAACTCTTGAAATATTAGGTGTCAAAGATTCCCCACCTTAATTCGAAGGGGTATGTATGTGTCCAAGAAGAGAGTTGTAATACAATATGTGCAAAAATGCATGGCAGCACTAGGCTGAGTGTGCTCTCTGAAATGTTGGTATAAGGTGGTGGTTTAAGGATGACCACCAACACTGGAATGCTCAGTGAAGTTCCCGAAACTATTCCAAGTCTGGCAAGAAGTTGAAATATTCTACTAGAGGAATTGTCCCTAATGATTTGGAGAGGGAGACCTTCAACTTGGAGAAGGGAGGTCTACAACCTACAGTGGTTTAAGGAAGGCCACCAACCAAAGGAACACTAGTGCGACTCTCAAAACTCCTCCAAAACGGGAAAGAAGATGAAGTCTTATGTTAGAGGTAGTATTCCCAATTCTTTGAAGAGAGAGAATCTCAATCTGAAGAGGGAGGTCTGAACCCCACATATATGATTTAAGGTTGATCACCAACCAAAATCATGTGCAAGTGAATCTATGTCTCACTATACAACTCTGAATCTGGTATGGTGGGTTGTGGCTCAGGCTCGCTTGATGTGGCTTTGAATCTTGTAGATTGCCATCACTTCCCCCCTATTAGGTACAAGGTGAGAAGATGGAGAAAAATCATGTGTTTCAATATTCAAGATTTTTTTGTTGTATGAGAAAAATCTCTTCTTGTTTGTTGAAGCCCATTGCCAAGAAGTGGTCCATCCAAGGTGAATCTTTGTTCTTACAGGCAGCTTGTTTTTGAAGCATTTGTTTGAAGAATGAGTGGTTTTATGATAGTGCTCACATGGATAAATATCAAAACAATGATATTTCATATGGTCAACTTTGTCACAGTGTTTGATCGGATCTTAAATAGGAATGCAACAACTTACAGATATAATCATAAACATAGAGATTCAGCAGAAAAAAACTTCATTTCATTAATATAAAAATATTGAATTATGCTTAAAAACATAGTGGAAATAATATAGCTTGGTTGATGGTAGCCTATCTTTGAGAAGAGATGTGGCAGCTACATGCCTCTGAATTGTGTTACAATGAGCCTCAAGAACGTATTTATTATTGGAAAACATGTCAAAACTATAAACAACAAAAATCCTAACCCCAGGAGATGTAACACCAAGAGTTTGTGGGCCCCCTTAAGGTTAGTTGGGCAGCCAACTTCCGGGGGTAGTAACTTGGTTATATTATCTCTATTTCACGCATATGATACTTTGTTGGAAAAGTCTCTCTAAGTACTACAAGGTTTTTTGTAGGACCCTTCCTACAACAATCTGCCTACCACAGACCCTAAAAAAACATCGTTTTGGGGGTCAAAACTGCACTGGAAGTTCACGACACGAAAAACTGGTAAAAATAGTAAGTGCTAAAATGAACAAGGAAACAAATCAAACTGAAAGGGGGGTCTAGTTGGAATAGATAGGTGGCCACCAATATCCACCTAGATCAGTGTTGGCATTTAACAACTTTTGGTTGTGAACGTGAAGGAGTAGAATACGGAATAGGTGAAGGTGAACTGTCATGAAGAAATCCAACACTATGGAACTAGATGGGCTTTGAGAAATCTGAAATATGAAAGGATACATCCTTGTCATTTCCAAAACCATTTTTGTGCTTTTTATGGACAAGCTCTTCCCAAGGTTTAAGATGGGATTAGCAAGTGCAGACTAAACTTCTGCATCTATATGCAAATCTGCTCTTGAACTAGGCATTGAATGTGAATCAAACTCAACTTTATATTCTTGCTACTGATTGGAGTGTATCTCAATGTTATGCAAAGAAACAAGTTTAGAATGGTGTCTGTGTTTTTGTAGCTCTTCTTGCTGGAAATGAGATTCAAGTTGCAGAAATTCGATCTTTTCATGCGTATCTTGTAAAAAACTATGAATATTGGTGAGAAAATCCTGGCTGATTTTGCTATTACACATAGTATAGGAAAAGTGAAAAATGGATCTTATCTGCGCAAAATAAATGTGAGGTAGATTTAAGATATTTTACCTATCATTCAAAAAATGTATGGCTCTGTGCAACTTGCCAATAATTTAGAAATATATGGCTACGTACAACCGTAAATCTTAGATGATAGCTCTTGATAATTTTTCTCATTATCAAAGTTATTCATAATTAAATAAAGGTAAATGGTCTCTTAAAGAGATGAGCACATGTAATTTGTAAGTTGAATAATAGAATAAGTTAAATAATAAAATAAGTAAATCTTAAATAATAAAATATGTAAAATTTAATGTGCATGTCAGTTTTTTTTAATATTTAGAAAATATAAAGAATATGGTTGAATTATTGCTTGCCATTGGGTACATCTATGATATTTCAATAATATTTTGGAATAATTAAATTAGGTTGTACATTTGTATATAAAGATTAAATATTCAAATGTTTTAGTTAGAAAAATTAAAAGAGTGGATTATATATATATATATATATATATATATATATATATATATATATACATGATTGTACATAAAATTATAGATGATATTTTAGATAAATAATTTTATTATCAAAGATATATATAATTAAATGATGGTTACTTTTAAGTTTAATAGGAGAATAAGAAAGGTAATTTGTAAGTTAAATAATAGAATAAGAAAAGCTCAAGGTAGATTGTAGATTTTGGAATATTTTAGAAATCGGATTGATATGCCTAAATTCAATTTATTCTATATTAATGTTATTAGAACCGAATCAGAACCAGTGGAACTGGCCGGTTCGACATTTTTTGGCCCAAAACTAGTGTGAATTGGACCTCTCAACTGGAATAGGCCAGTTTGCTACCAAACCGACTGGTAAGTAAAAGTGACATTCTCCTTAATATTTCATTTCCATCATTTTATTTAATTTTTTAACATTACCATGAAATGACTCTGGATGTTTGGGAGTAGTTCCAACCTCATTGGATTTCATATGGAGAAAATAGAATTTTAGATTTCACTCAAAATACAACAAAATTAACAAATTTTCAGGATATCAGGATTGTGGGGATCACAACGTTTCCATTGGATTTTTTTATGTATGAGGGTAAGGAACTAGTATTTAATAAATATCAGCAATCCCTCTATGTACTTTGATGTTAGTGACATTAGTTGCCAGACTCCTCTATCATGACTCTACTAAAAATGTACCCATCACTCAAACAAAATCTTGACTTGACATGCTACACCTTTTCTATCTTATTTTAATGCTTAGAGGGTTATATTGATGATGAAGATCCCAATATAGGCAATGATTTTGATGATATGTAGGTATTTGTTGTAGCATGATTTTTTTTGGATGCTAGAGGCCATTTAGAGCCTATTTATTGATGTGGTTTCGGTTTGGGGATTGATTGCACTCAATGCTATTTTGGTTTTGTGCACCATTACATGCTATATAAATGAGAACTTTTTCTTATTTGTGTATAAATTGTTTGGATTCATATGGATGCACATGTATATATGTTTTTCTTTAAAATATGAATATTTTATGTGTTTTTGGTAAACCGGTTCCGAGGGCACAAGGTTTTTCAGTTTGATCACCAGTTTGGTTATGATAACATTGTTCTATAGATTAAAAAAATTGGAATATGTGATGGAATTACACTCAATTATGTAGTCCTATATGGACAAATTAAGTGCTCCAAGCTCAAATTAAGTGTTTCAATGAAAATGTGAAATAATGTGGTGTAGGTCTCAAATTAAGTAGGATATTTTTCTTATAGTTCAAATGGATAGCCATAAATAATGTGATTGATAAATAATTTCATTATGAAAGTTATTCATAATTAAAGTAGCACAACCATATTAGTAAAAGTGGTTGATATACACATATAGGCATATATCATCCACATTAATAATTATTAGGTGTATGATACAGATTTAATATTAATATTTTTGAAATTCAAAATCATTGCCACATAAATCGACAAACCCTAATTAATATTATTATTCATGCTTCTCAACTTTGTTAATATTCATATTACTATTATTTATTTTGACTGTGATCGACTAAGGATGACCTTAGCTATGTAAAGTTGAGAATGTTTGACTTTGGTGAATCATGGTTGACTATAATTGAATATTGTTGAGTTATATTGACTGAGGATGACTATGATAAACATAGGGTTGACCAAGTTTGATCATGGCCAACTATTTAAACAATTATTACCAAGGTTGACTTTTTTTAAATATATTCACTAATGTGATTTACTATGTTTAACTATTAATATTAATCAATTTAACCAGAGATGAGGAGTGTTGACTATCAAACATAGTGAAACATAGTCAACAACATTAGTAAATGTTGATGACTATTTTTTTAATGTCACAATATGACGTTGACTAAGTTGCAATCTAATTTAACATTCCAATAATAATTGTCACATTGCGCCAATGCTCATCACAATGCACATTAGATGGATTTTTCTACCATTCCAATGTCACAACATGTTTCATTATTACTATTAATCAATAATATGAATAGGCGATTATGTTTAACCGAATTTAAAAAGTGTTTATTGCCAAACATAATCAAATATAGTTGAACATAGTAAATGTGGTTGACTAGATTTAAAATCTAAATGTAAAACCCTAATATAAAAAAACCAATATTTTACACTTAATATTATAAAACCTAATTATTAGAAAGTAAATAGTATTAAGATTATTTATTAATATTAATATTAAAGCCCAATATTGAAACCTAAAATTAAAATCCAATACTAAAACTACAATAGTAAAACCTAATATTATAAAACATAATTATTAGAAGGTAAATATACTAATACTATTAATAAATAGTAATTATAATAAACCTAAAATTATAAATCTTAATACCAAAACCTAATATTATAAAACCTAAAATTAAAGCTCATTATTATAAAACCTAATATGTTAAACTCAATAGTAAACCTTAATGTTATAAACTCTAATATTATAAAAACTAATTTTTTTAAATTAATAATAATATGTTTAATCAAATGTCGTCGTCGTCGTCGTCGTCTACCAAGGATGACCTTAGTTGAGTACAATACACAATGTTTGACTATAATTGAATATGATTGAGTTACATTGATTAAGGACGACTATGATAAACATAGGGTTGACCAAGTTTTATCATGGTAGACTATTTAAACAATGACTATCAAGGTTGACTTTGTTTCATTATGTTCACTAATGTGGTTGACTATGTTTCACTATTAATATTAATCAATAATAATGGTAGGATATTAAGTTTGAACGAAGATGGAGGGTTGATTGTCGAACTTAGTCAACAAAATAAGTAAACGTGGCTCACTAATTTTGTAATGTCACAATGCAACATTGAATAAATTGCAATGTAATGTGACATTGCAACAATGACTATCATATTGGTTGTCACATTGCGACAATGTTTGTCACAATGTGACATTGGATAGATTTCTCAACCATTCCAACATTACAACATGCTTGATTAATAATATTAATCAATAATATGAATAGGAAATTATTTTTAACCGAATTTGAAGAGTTTTTATTGCAAAACATATTCAAATATAGTCTATCATAATCAGCCACATTAATATTTAAAACCCTAATATTAAAACCTAATAATATAAAAACTAATTATTAGAAAATAAATATTATTAATATTATTTTTAATATTAATGTTAACAAACCTAATATTATAAACTCTAATATTAAAACCCAATATTATAAACTATTAATAATACATTTCATCATATAATAACAATAATATTAAAGTAGTGAAATTATTATTATTATTATTATTATTATTATTATTGGCTATAAACTATATTATTATTATTAATCTTGATTGTGACTAACCAATGATGACCTTAATTGCGTAAGGTTGACAATGATTAAATTTGGTAAAAAATTATTGACTTTGGTAAACAATGGTTGACTATAATTGAATGTGGTTGATTTACTTTGACTGAGGATGACTATGAGTGAAAAATGTTGACTATTGTTAAATATGGTAAACATAGGGTTGACAAAGCTTGATCATGGCCAACTATTTAAACAATGACTATCAAGGTTGACATTGGTTGACTATTCTCACTAATGTGGTTGACTATGTTTGACTATTAATATTAATCAATAATAATGACAGGAGATTATGTTTGACCAAAGATGAGTAGTGTTGATTTCTAAGCCTAAAAATATATTTTTTTTAATATCAGGGATTCAATGTTTATTTAAACTTACTCACTTAGTTGAATACTTAAATTATGCTTACTGATATAAATATTATAATTATGTAATAATTACTATTAATATTAAATTCATACCATCTACCTAATAATTATTAATCTGGTTGATATATGCCTATCAACATATATAAACCGTATTGACTAATGTGATTTTGCATGCACTTGATATATGCCTATCGGTGTATATCAACACATACACTAATGTGATTGTGATAGTTAATTAATATTAGAATAATTATGATTAATTATGATACCTAAATATAAGTTAAATTATTATCTTTATTAAAGAAAAACCATGTTACAATGAATTCTCTACTTATTGTCTTTGCTTAAAAAATAAATAAATCCCTATCAAATAATCTATTTGTGGTTTTTTTTATAGGTTTTCTCTCTAGAAATATGCCTCTAAAATCATGGGTTATTAACACATTTACTAACCTTTTATAAAAATAAAATCTTAAATAAATAAAAACATTTTTAATTTATATATTAATACTAATGTAACCTCATATCTTAAAATAAAAATACATATGGACACTCATTCTTTTCCGTAAGTTTATTTCTTCGATGTGGTTTTACTTCTATTAAGAAAAGTAAGACAATGTTCTCAAGTTTATCAATTATATTATTTTTCCTTTGCTAAGATGAAGGAAATGAAATAGAAAAAATCCAAAAGAGTGCAATATAACTCTCATCTAACATCCAAACAATGAGCCACTTTTAGGATAAACTTCCCTTTCTACATCTGGATAAAGAGAAGTTGGGCATTTAATATAAGGTTGAAATGAAAGGCTAGTAGTTAATGTCTTGAAAACCAATGGAAACACACTTTATCATAAGGTCCAAATGAAAAATCAAACATCAATCTATTAAATATTGTAAATACATAGAATATTTCCTTTCAAAAGATAAATGAAGAGTTGGCTCTAACTTTAATTAAATGTGTTTCATGAGAACACAACAATATGCATATGAAAATACACAAAGAGGAACCAATAGACATACATTGAAAAGACAGTTGAATAAGATAAACATGATATTCTTTACTATTCACAAGATATATATTTATAATACATTGGTGAGACTATTGGATTCATATTGCAATGTCTCTTAGACTCCCTTTGACTGTTCAACTCCAACACTTTAACCTTTGGTGGATTAGGTGTCCAAGATTCCCCCCCTTAATCTGAAGGGGTATGTATGTGTACAATAAGAGAGTTGTAATACAAATGTGCAAAAATGAATGGCAGAACTAGGCTGAATGTGCTCTCTGAAATGTTGGTATAAGGTGGTGGTTTAAGAATGACCACCAACACTGAAAGACTCAGTGCAGTTCCCGAACCTATTCCAAGTCTGCCAAGAAGTTGAAATATTCTACTAGAGGAAGTGTCCCTAATGCTTTGGAGAGGGAGACCTTCAACCTAGAGAAGGGAGGTCTACAACCTGGAGTGGTTTAAGGAAGGCCACCAACCAAAGGAACACTAGTGTGATTCTTGGAACTCTTCCAAAATGGGAAAGAAGATGAAGTCTTCTGCTAGAGGTAGTATTCCCAATTCTTTGAAGAGGGAGAATCTCAACCTGAAGAGGGAGGTCTCAACCCCACATATATGGTTTAAGGTTGACCACCAACCAAAATCATGCTCAAGGGCATCTCTGTCTCTGGATACAACTCTGAATTTGGTATGGCGAGTTGTGGCTCAGGCTCACTTGATGTGGCTTTGAATCTTGTACATGACCATCACTACCCCCCCATTAGGTACAAGGTGAGAAGATGGAGAAAACTCAACTGCAAAACCTTTCAATATTCAAGAATATTTTTTGTTGTATGAGCATAATCTCTTCTTCGTTTTTGAAGCCCATTTCCTTGAAGTGATCCATCCAAGGTGAATCTTTATTCTTGCAAGCAGTTTGTTTTTGATGAATCTGTTTGAAGAATGAGTGGTTTTATGATAGTGGTCACATGGATGAAGATCAAAACAATGATCTTTCATATGGCCAAATTGGTCACAGTGTTTGATCCGAACTTAAAAAGGAATGCAACAACTTACAGATATAATCATAAACAAAGCGACGTAGCAGAAAAACACTTCATTTCATTAATAGAAAAATATTTAACTATGCTAACAAGAAAAATGGAATTAAGATAGCTTGAGCGATGGTAGCTTATCTTTGAGAAGATATGTGGTGGCTACATGCCTCTGAAATGTATTACAATGAGGCTCAAGAACCTATTTATTATTTTAAAACATGAGAAAACCCTAAACAACCAAAATCCTAACCCCAAGAGATGTAACACGAGTTTGTGAGCCCCATTTGGGTTAGTTGGGCAACCAACTTCCCAGGGTAGTAACTTGATTATATTATCTCTGTTTTCCATGTACGATACTTTGTTAGAAAAGTCTCTCTAAGTACTACAGGTTTTTTCACAAGCCCATGCCCATAGTTATGTGCCTGCCAAAGACCCTAAAAAAATGTCGTTTAGGGGGTCAAAACTACTCCGAAAGTTCAACACCCAAAAAACTGGTAAAAATAGTAAATGTTGAAATGAACAAGGAAATAGACGAAACAAATAGGGGGCTCTAGGTGGAATAGGTGGTTGGCCTCCAATATCCACCTGGATCAGTTTTGGCATTTAACAACTTTTGGCTGCGAATGTGAAAGAGTAGAATATGGAACAGGTGAAGGTGAATAGTCATGAAGAAACCCAACACTATGGAACTAGATGGGCTTTGAACAATCTGAAATATGAAAGGATACATCCTTGTCATATCCAAGACCATTTTTGTGCTTGTTATGGACAATCTCTTCCCAAGGTCTAAGATGGGCTTGGGAAGTGCAGACTAAACTTCTTCATCTGTATGCAAATCTTCTCTTGAACTAGGCATTGAATGTGAATCAACCTCAACTTTATATTCTTGCTACTAATTGGAGTCTATCTCAATGTTATGAAAAGAAACATGTTTAGAATGGTGTCTATTTTGTTGTAGCTCTTCTTGCTGGAATTGAGATTCAAGTTGCAGAAACTCGATCTTTTCATGTGTATCTTGTAAGAACCTATGAATATTAGTGAGAAAATACTTACTGATTTTGACTCTATTATCCATAATAGAGAGTATTGGATTGTCTAGTAACTATAATATTGCACCAATTAGAGCCATTTCTCAGCAAGTCAATCTCAAAAAATTAGTAAAACAATAAGGAAAAGATAGGCCCCAATTTTTCATAAGCTTACTATAGTAACTTCCAATAAATCTTGGTAGCTTGCAATAGATTGAACACAGAAAGAATGGTGATACCCACGAAACATACTCTGCCAAGAATGTTTTCCCAATCATACTTCTGCCCAACAATGTGTTGACTCCTTCATAAGATTGTGGCGATATTCTTGTAATATGTGGTGGTTGCCTCCCTGAGTGTGTTTTTTGTTGGTTTATTTAACAAGTGGTCGATGCCTCTTTCAAATTGTTCTCAAGTGAATTTGTGTCGACTCTGAAATAATTTAGGAGAACTCCATCTACTTTCTTGTTCTTGCTTTCCTATCTCGTGGGTTTCTTCATGATTTATCTACGAAGTCAGGATTCCCATATTTCATCACTCACATGGATATGACGGGTCATTAATCTTTGGTGCCTCTATTGTTTTTTTTTGTTTTATTATTGAAGCTGCTTGCTACAATCCTTTTCTTTCTATTACAGGTGATATAATTCATGCAAATTGGAGACTAAAGTGATTGGAATCTGAAGCGTTGAAGATATGTTCCTCTAGTGAGATCAATATTAGGCATTCAAAGGGGTGATACTCTTCACGCATTATGTTCCACACAATAACTCGAAACACCACAATATTTCTTTTGACTGGATTTGTGAAAAGGAAAAATCACCTATATTTTCACTTGAATTAGCTCGAACAAGAACTCAAACTATAAGCCGAATAAATGAAGAAATGGCCCCGACCACAATTATTACTTTAAAATGAATACAAAAAATCAATCTCTTTGGTAAATGAGTCCCTGGTCAGTAAATACATAGATATATATATCCAGATCGAGGAGATTGCCAAAATTTTCGATATATTTGGCTTTGAGATTTAGGTTTGTAATTCTCTTATTTAACTTCTTAATCTTGTGGACCATCTTATGGCAGAAGATTGAGTTCCAAGAGTTCCTTTCTGCTAGACATTCCTCCAATATGCCAATAATGTCTTAGATATTGTCAAGAGCAAACTGAACTGGAATTCCTCTTAACTCTAGCGTCTTTAGTGAACTCTCACAAAGGGTAGCCAGTCTAAGTAAAGCCAGTGTTTTCAATCCTAAGACTATGAACGAAAAAAAAAATTAACTCTGCTCTTGGCCAATTTCAAGGGTTGGTTAGTTTTCATTGACTATGATCTGGGCAAACTACCTTGATCATTTCACTAAGCTTAAATCCATGGATAGTCTCCATGCATTTCTCGTCAGAGTGTAGCATGAACAGTTCAACGAAGTTTAATGCACATATTTCATTCTCGTTCAACAAAGTTCACGGTCATAAAGTCTTCAAAATGTGAATCATCCAAGTTTCAACATATTTTACATAGGGATCTTAATGTAGAGAAACAACCAACGCATTCAACGAACACAAAGGCTGGTGCATCAACAAGAAGCTATCACAAGTTTCAGTGCTTCATTCCAAAAGATAGCAGACTATTATTTCAAGCTTCCAACAGAAACAGGAACGTGGAACTCGAGTCATATATGCTTCACTTTAACACAAATTCAACTTCTTGCAGCATCTCGTTTTCCACACATTGGATATATTCGAACCAAACACAAAAACGACTATGATTTGCCGAGGTTATAGAACATTCAAAGCAGGTATGAAGGAATCATATGCATCTTATCAACACTAAACACACCATACATAGTCATGCCATCCATACACATCAGAAATACACCTTCCAAACTTCAAATGATGGTTTAAAGCAAGTTAAATTGTTCTAGACAGAGGGAGAAAATCACTGCATATTCAACAAAATGACCAGTCTTCAATGCAGAAAAAGCACGATGTTATTTCTTATGGATTTGAAAGTGTACAAAGAGTTGACAAATTTAAAGGGCACCCAAAAATGAGAACATATATTTCTGACTGAGTCAAAATTAGTGGAGTGTTAGGTCCGACGCACATTGAAAATGATCAAGTTGAGGCAAGAATGAACACATATAATAATGGACATGCAGAGCTTTCAGGAGAAACAAATAGGAAAAGCTGACATGCACAGAGAGTGCTAAAGAATTGCATTGAACAATATAAATTTTGAAACGGGAATTGATACTGTTACCCGTTACCCATTTTGTAAAGATAGCAAAAAAGTGACCCGATTTTGAAAGGGGTGATGCAGAACACACATGTGTTTTTTAGAGCATAGTTTTTGGCACTTTAATTTTTTTTTTTATGTACTTTGCGTTTTAGAATGGTAGTGATTTTCATGCTGATTTAAAAAAGTGGTTATTCTGCATCACAACCTTTTTTTAAAAGACCTATTTTTTTACTTTAAATTTTTTTGTTGTATGAAATGTAAATAATTATTTTTTAAATTTAATAATTTTGGAAGTGGTCATCTTCTTCATATTATCTTGTTTTTATTTTTATTTTTATTTTTTTTGTAGTGAAGTTTTTATTTTTTTGCATATCTAAAGAAGAAGGTCGATATTTTGCATTTTCGATATTCTACATATTTATACATTGTTAATTAAATTTTCAATCCAAATGAAATAATTGTCTCTAAAAAAAAAATATAAGAAAGTATATAAAAAAGACAAAATAAAAAATGTTAAAATTTTTTTATCTCATAAGCCCTAAAAGAATTTGGAAAAAAACAAAAATTATATATATATATATATATATATATATATATATAATTAAGTAAGTAAAAATAGAGAAATTAAGAAAAAAACATTAGCGAAAACTAGGGGAAAAAAATAAAAAAATTAAAAACAAACTAGTTTTAAAAAATAAATAAAAAATTAACGAAAATAATTAAAAAACTAATAAAATTAATATTAAAAAAACAAAAAAAAAATCAAATTATAAAAAAAAAAACCCAAAAAAAATATGAAAATGCGGAAAATATATGTCTTTTCAAAAGAAAAAATTTATAAAAAACATACCTATTTTTTATTTTTATTTTTTAATTCAAAAACAACAACAACAACAACAACAACAACCCAAAAACTGCATATTTTTTTTATTTTTTTTTAAGTTAATAATAATTATTTTTATTAACCTAACATTTTTATTTAAAAAAAAATAAAATTAAATTTAAATTTTTCTCTTAAACAATTTTTTTTTATTAAAAAAATTATAAATCTTTTTTAAACATTTTTTTTAAATTTAAAAATACAAATAATTAAAAAAAAAAATCTTTTTTCAAAAAAAAAATTAATTTTTTAATTTCAAATTCAAAAAATTATTAAAAAGAAAAATTAAAATTAATTTTTTTAAACAGATTTTTTTGTTTTTTATTAAAAAAAAATATATTTGCAGCCCCCGCCACCCGTGGTGGTGTGGCCGTGGTCGGAGGACCTGCGCGGCCGTGGGCGGAGGGGCCTGCACCACGCGGCCGTGGGCAGAGGGGCCTGCGTGTAGGCCCTCCGCCAACGGCTGCGCCACCGCTGGCGGTCGGGGGGTGGGAGGTCGATTCAGGGAATCGATCCCTCGCCCCCCAGCCGCCGGGGGGCGGGGACCACAAATATATATTTTTTTTAATAAAAAACAAAAAAATCCATTAAAAAAAATTAATTTTAAATTTTTTTGGTAGTAATTTTTTAAATTTGAAATTAAAAAATTAAATTTTTTTTTTTAATTGAAATGTTTTTAATTATTTGTATTTTTAAATTTAAAAAAATAAATAAATAAATGTTTAAAGAAAAAGATGGTTTAAAATAAAATTTAACTTTAATTTTTTTTTTTAAATAGAATTTGTAGATTTAATAAAAAATAATTAGATTTTTTTTTAATAAAAAATATGTATTTTTTTGTTTTTTTTTAATATTAATTTCACTAGTTTTTTAATTTCTTTTCATTAATTTTCTATTTTTTTTTAAACTAGTTTGTTTTTAATTTCTTTTTCTTTTTTTTTCCCCGGTTTTTGCTAATGTTTTTTTTTTTATTTTTCTGTTTTTACTTACTTAATTTTTTATATATATATTTAAATTTATTTTTTTTTCCAAATTCTTTTTTGATTTGTGAGATAATTTTTTTTAACTTTTTTAATTTTTTTTTTAATCTAGTTTCTTTTTATTTTTCCTTATTTTTTTTTTATTTTTCTATTTTTACCTATTTAATATTTAGTTTATTTTAAATGTTTTTTTTTCCTTTTCCGTATTTTTTTTTTTTGCCAATTTCTTGATGGTTTACAAGATAATTTTTATTTTTTTATTTTTTATTTTCACTATTTATTTGTTTATAATTTATAATTTTTTTTAGTTTTTTAATTTTTACCAATATTTTTTTTTTTTTTTTTGACATTTTTATGATTGATATTTTTTTTTATATTTGATTTTTTTTTAAGTTTTATATTTTTATTTTGTGTTTTGTTTTTATTATATATCTTAATTTATGTTTTGTTAATTTTTTAAACTTTTTTTTGTTTTGTGTTTTTCATTGTTTTAATTTTTTTATTTTTTTTTATTTTATGTTTTCATTATTTTTTTAAAATTTAATGTTTTTCTGGGTCATGATAAAATATTTTACACCATTATTTCAAAATGTTGAAATTTTATGTTCGAAAAAGGAAAAAAATAGTTCTTCCAAAATTAACATTATTCGTTTTGAGGGTGTTTTTTGGATAATTTTTGTGCAAAAAATTGGTTTTCACTGCGATTTTTAAAACATGTTGAAAATTTACACAAGAAAAAAAAAAGGTGTTATTCTAGCATCAACACTTTTCGTTTTTAGCACTGTTTTTGATGTTTTTTTGCCAGAGTTCCCATTTTGAGTTTATAGTTTCCATTTCAAAGTTTACATTGTTATTGCTAGAGAGCGATGAGTCTGTCTATATTCCTCTCTGCAGTAGCTTGGGATGGCCCTCTCACAACAGGGGAATGGAAACACTAATAGATGTAACAACCTTTATTTTAATAAGTGCTCATAATGGCATAAAATCCAGAAGGAGGAGAGCATTAGTTTACAAAGGCCACACATCATGGCTCTGATACCATGTTAGACGCACATGGAGAAGACAACCGAATAGGATAAACATGAGATGCTTTATTATTCACATGATGTACATTTATAATACATTAGTGAGATTGTTGGATTCATATTCCAACATCTCTTGGACTCCCATTGACCGCTAATCTCCCACACCTTAACCCTTGGTAGATTAGGTGTCCAACAAGAACAAAATTTGGAAAGGAATTCCAACCAATTTTCTATTAGTATTAATGTGTATTTATACATGAGAGACATGGTTGAAATGGTTGTACCCGTTCTCAGCCAACCATTCACTTTACCTCATATATGTATCGTTTGTTACTCACATTTACTTAGTGTAATATGTATGATGTGATACATACCTAAAAGTCCCCTAAAATATCTCCCCCACCCTCAATGCATTTCTCATCTCGAGATAATACGTAACAATGTCTTGGACCTCTACTCTTTGCCTAAATATCCTTATCATACATCAACCATGCATATTAGTATGCATAGGTAACTTAGTCGCCACAACTAGTAGATGTATAAGAAGATGCATGTATGAAAGGATTACTGTGACTTCTACTTTTTTGGTGGCCACTTATTGCATATATCAACTATTCACATTCTGTGTAGTCTCTCCACCATATGGATTACTAGTCAACCATGAACCAACAAGAAACTCATTTCCAATTTGGGGGCATCGTTTTCACACCCTCTACTGATGAATCTAGTGCATGACTCTCACTCATGGGTGTTTTCTTTCAAACATAAAATAATTGAAGATCTTCCATATCAACCATCCCGCCTTTTACTTTTTTAACAACCTAAGAACCATTATAAAACTTTATATTGGGGGATACAATCAATTCACTAGTCATTAGTTTATCATTTCAATACTTTGTGTGTATGTTCTACTTGTCTAGTCTTTTTTTTATTGCATCCTTTCACTCCTCACCAGTTGCAAGTAATTATGTCAAAGATTTTTTTTGTGCTACTTTGCTAGTTTTGTTATAAAATGTTGATTGTAGATGTTTTTTCCCCTTGTCTTATGTGGGATTTATTTTTATGTTTATGAATTCATATTAATATGTGGGATTTATTTTTATGTTTATGAATTAATATTGATGTGTTTCTACATCAAATGGTTGTATAAAACCTTCGGGTGATGATATCTTTCTACTTAATATTGATTTCTTGGAGTCTGGAATTAAATTTATAGAGAACTTTAACATGACTAAACAAACTAATTTTTTTCCCGCCAATATGTTTACAATAATTATCAATTTGATATCGATTAGTGTTACCAAGAGGATGATATCATAAAAAAAATTATTTCAATTACAAAGGTGGTGACGCTTTCCTATATTGAACAAGGCTCACATTTCACCCTCCCTGACTTTTAACTCTTTTAACTCTAATTAATGATTGAAAGATTCAATCTAGAACTCAACCCAATAATACTTCATAAACAAATGTTTGAATTTACTCATTACAAATTTATTCATTAATTACAGACTTAGTTGATTTATTAAAATATAATGCACATGAATATCATACACTATAAAAGTTGAAAATGTCAATCAACATGGTTGTGCATAAAATTCATTTATTATACTAGTTAACCCAATATTTCACACATAACTCTAGCCAATACTTTTCCTTTGATCTCTTTAAAAAATTGATGTTTCCTCGTATTCCTCTGTGGTATATATTCAACACATTATTATCTTTCCATCTTCGTAAGATAGGGTAGGATTGAAAACACAGATAAAAGGATCTCAATTAATTAACAATTGTGACATGATTACACTTGTCTTTTACTTGGTAGTTGTTAGTTGACCTAAACAATCCGTCAACAAAGTTAGCCAGAATGACCAACATTAGTGTATTTCGTTCCTCGACTAACCAAAATAGTGACAATTCCTTCACATGTGCATGAAATTGGTCCTATTTTTTCAATGCACTGATATTTAGAAAAAATTATGGACATATTCTTCATTGTATCATACAATAAATGGCCATAGAATAACTTGACTGCAAGTTGATCTAGCTCTATCCACTATGACTATATTGAAGTAGTCTAGGTCGACCTAAATTGGCATGCAATAAACCTCACAATTTAAGTTTTCACCAGAAA
The DNA here is from genome assembly GCA_031772625.1 of Pinus tabuliformis. Taxonomy (NCBI): domain Eukaryota; kingdom Viridiplantae; phylum Streptophyta; class Pinopsida; order Pinales; family Pinaceae; genus Pinus; species Pinus tabuliformis. The sequence goes on from CM062808.1 coordinate 550,188,441, forward strand.
TTTCCTTATCACAAAATACTTCATCCAAAATCAACATCCAATGACTATATACATGCTTCACAAACCATCTTTTATTTCAACATTAGTCAGTGGTAAAAATCATCCAACATTAGTCAGTGGTAAAAATCATTCAAGGTATAAAGGCTCTTCAACACTTCTAGTAGTGTTAGCACATACCTTATATCATTTTGAATTCATTGATTTGTCGAATAGACAACAAGTTGAAGGTTGAAAGTCAACATCATTGGTTGGTCAAATAGACCACAAGTCAAACATTGGAAATCAATTTTTCCATGATTTTAAAAGTGGATTTTTATATCATTTGGTAGAATTTGGTATGACTTCAACATAAACATGCCCATATTATGTTATGGTTGAATAATGCCTAAATAATTAAAAAACATTAAAATACACCATTCAAATGCATACTAGAGATGTTAGGATGTTTAACACACACAATCCATTGGGATGTATAGATTGAGAAGTAGAGATTTATTTTAGTGGTACAATTTTATCTCCACCATTCTGCTCTATTGAAACATTACTAGGTAACGTTCTGCGTAAGAGCACACTAACGTTCTGCGTAAGAGCACACCTTAGTGTCTCCAAACTTGCCCTAGAAAATATTACTAGTTACTCAAACCCACATAAATCATGATCGGTGAGTTGGGAAACTTATTCATTCTTCCTAGATATGCAGATGGAAATAAAATCATTTAGGCAGATAAAATCAATCATGGTCCAACATCACATTATGACAAATATTGTCTCAACCATCATCAACCATGGTCAATCATTTTCAACCATCATCCAATGTCGCATTGTCATAAAGATTGTCTCAATATGAAAATCAATCATGGTCAATCATGGTTATTTATCGTTAATAACCATGGTCACATTGTGACAAAGACTATCTCATGGTACAACATCGCATTGTGACAACTATAGTCATCCATGGTCAACCATGGTCCAATGTTGCATTGTGACAAAGATTGTCAATATGGATATAAACCATAGTCAACCGTTGTCAACAATGGTTCAACGTCACATTGTGAAAAATATTCTATCAATATGAAAAGAAATCATGGTCAACCATTGTCCAATGTTGCATTGTGACAAAGATTGTCTAAATATCAAAATCAATCATGGTCAATATCAAAATCAACCATGGTAAGTTATTATCAACAATGATCAACCATGCTCAATCTTTGTCAAGATTGTCTAAATATCAAAATCAATCATGGTCAATATTAAGATCAACCATGGTAAGTCATTATCAACAATGATCAACCATGCTCAATGTTTGTCAACCATGGTCAGCCATATTCGAATGTCACATTGTGATAAATATTGTTTTTCAATATGAAAATCAACCCTGGAAAACCATAGTCCAACATCGTATTATGACAAATATTGAAAATTAATCATGGTTAATGACAACCAACCATGTTTATTTTAGTCTTTTTTATATTTACCTTAACATTTATATACCCTGGGTTTATAATATTAAATGCTTGCGTTTATAATCTCTTGGGATTTTAGTATTAATCCCTTGTGTTTATTAGTCCCTTCGGTTTATAATATCAACCCCTCAGTTTATTAATCTAAGGATTCATATTCCTAGGGTATAATATTATTCATAGGGTTTATAATATTAATCTTTGGTTTTAATATAAATCCTCGGGCTATATAATATTAATCTTAGGTTTTAATATAAATCCTGGGGGTTTATAATCATGTTCAACGATGGTCCAACGTCACATTGTAACAGAGATTGTCTCAATATGAAAATCAACAATCTTCAATCATCGTCAACTATCGTCAACCATTGTCATTCATGCTCAACCATGGTCCAATGTCACATTGTTACAAAGATTATATCAATATGAAAATCAACCATGGTCAAACATGGTCAATCCTGGTAAATCATGGTCAACCATGGTTAATATGAAATTCAACCATGGTCAATCATGGTCAACAATGGTCCAACGTCACATTGTGAGAAAGATTATCTCAATATGAAAATCATACATGGTGAACCATCGTCAACCATGGTTCATGGCCAATAATTGTCAACCATGGTCAACCATGGTCCATTGTTGCTACATTACATTACATGTTGCATTGTTACATTACAAAACATGGGTTTAATATAAGGTTTATAATATTAGGGCCTTTTAATATTCAATTTCTAATATTAATGTTTAATATTGGGTTTATAATTTGTAATGTTAGGTTTTATAATATTAATCTTAGGGTTTAATATTAATTCCTTGAGTTTATCAATCCTTGAGTTTTTAATATTAAGCAGGCTCGACTGTTAAGGAGAGGACCTTTAGGTGCTCGACCATAGGACCTTTAGGTACTCGACTGTTAAGGATGCGTAAGCAGGCTCGACTGTTAAGGAGAGGACCTTTAGGTACTCGACTCTTTTTTTACTTATTTGGGGGGGCCAATAAGTAAACCCAAGAGGGAGAGGATGCGCAAGCAGGCTCGATCCCTTGGCTTTATCAACCCCTTAGGTTTATAATATTAATCCCCCGGGTTTAAAATTCCCCCCCTCTGTTTATAATCCATTATGTTTATAACATTAATTCCTTGGATTTATAATATTGATTTTAGGGTTTAATATTGCTTTCTTTAGTGTATAATCCCTTGGCTTCATAATATTAATCCCTTATGTTTATTAATCTCACTCTTTATGTTCCTAAGATTAATATTAATCCTAAGGTTTAATGTTATTTCCTTGGGTTTTTAATATTGACCCATTGTATTTATTAATCACTTAGGCTTATAATGATAATCCTAAGGTTTATAATATTAATCTTAGGGTTTAATGTTTATTTTAGGGTTTATAATATTTACCTTAGGGTTTATATCCCTTGGGTTTATAATATTAATACATTGCATTTAATATTATTCCCGTGAATTTATAATCCCTTAGATTTATTAGACCCTTGGATTTATGATATTAATCACTTTGGTTTATTAATCTAAGGTTTCATATTCCTAGTGCATAATATTATCATTAAGATTTAAAATATTAATCCTTGAGGCTTTTCATATTAATACCTTGGGGTTATTACTTCCTTGAGTTTATAATTTGTAATATTAATCTATTGGATTTGTAATTTATAGTATTAGGGTTTATAATATTAATGTCATGGGTTTATAATATTAATCTCGTGAGTTTATAGTATTAATCTCTTAGTATATAGATGCCTTTTGGATTAATCACATAATCATGAACTAGTCGACGTTTCGAACCAGCTAATGTAGTCCGTCCTCATGACAAGGTGAAGAATCAATAGATCTTAAGGTATAAATAGTAAATAGCAAGGATGCATCATAGCCCAGAATTTGCTGTCAAAAACTAGTTGTTGGAAAAGTAGTTAAATTAGATAAATAAAATAGTAAAATAATGAACTAAACTAGCTGTTAGAAATAGAATAAATATAAATTATTAAAATATTATAAATTAGTTTAAAAACTAGCCGTTAGGAATATTATATTAATTATAAACATTAATTAAGTTGTTAAAATAATATATATATATATATATATATATATATATATATATATATATATATATATATATATATATATATATATAATTATTTTTATAATATTTTATTTATCACTAGATTTATAAACATTAATTAAGTTGTTAAAATAATATATATATATATATATATATATATATATATATATATATATATATATATATATATATATATATAATTATTTTTATAATATTTTATTTATCACTAGATATTTAATTCATTATATCATAGTCTTTAACTCTACTTTGGAGAGCTAAATATAATATGCCATCAACTCCTGAAGAAATATTAAGGAAACAAGAAATACCAAGAGGATCAGACATATGGAACCTGACTAATCAAAGCAGAGAATTAGTAGATGGAAATATATTTTGGGAAATCAGAGGGGGCCAGAATGCGAGATTTTTGGAGGAAGCGTGGCAGCAAAGGGAGAAAATGGTAAATCTACAGGGAATGCAGGATATCTACAGAACAGGGATTGACAGAGAACTCATCTTGGTCAAAGATTATTGGATAGAAGGAAGAGAAAATGAAGAATGGAGAGAATGGAAAATGATGGAAGACTGGAACAGGGATGCAACGAAGGAACAAAAAATCTTGTTTAGTAAGGAATTAGAGTCCAGGAAAATAAAAAACAGAGGAGGCAATGATATCCTACGATGGGGAAAAGAAACTAAAGGAACTTTCACTATTAAGGAAGCATATAATATAAAAATTCAGCAAGAGCAGAGGGGAGAGGAGCAGAAATGGAGAAAACTTTGGAAAAATAAATGGTGGCCGAAGATAAAGATGTTCGTGTGGTTGGTAGGGAGGAAACGTATTCTAACCTGGGATCAAATCCAAAAAAGAGGATTCTCAGGCCCATCAAGATGTTGTCTCTGCAACCAAGACAGAGAAGACCAGGAACACTTACTAAATGGCTGCAGAATAGCCCAATTCCAATGGGATAAGACTAAAGATCTATTTTCAACAATTGAACGAAATCCACAAGATATAATACAAACTCTGTGTAATTGGGGAGAAGGGAAGTTTAAAAGCTCGGTGGTGAGAAGAGCCTGGAACATGGTGGCAGGATTCAACGTGTGGAATATTTGGAAAGAAAGAAATGGAAGAACTTTCCAAGGGAAAATATCAAATCCGGAAGAAGTTTGGCAAAGGACCCTGAGACAAATTAGGGAATCAATCCTTGCAGAAGTTTGGACAAAGGAAGATTGGAAGACCTCTGAGGAAGTAGCAGAAATCCTAAGAAGGTTGAACCTGGAACAAGGGATGGTCTTTCAACAAAAAACAAAGCAACAACAACCTATCGCTGCTCAAAGTCTTGCAGTCTTCCGAAGGCCACAGGAAGGGTTTATCAAGCTTAAATTTGACGGAGCGGCAAAGGGGAATCCAGGTCCAGCAGGATATGGAGGAATCTTTAGAAACAGTCAAGGAAATGTAGAATGGATTTATGCAGAACATGGCGGAACTATGAGTAATAATGAAGCAGAATTCATGGCGGCTTATCAGGGCCTCAAAATTGCGATAAGAAATGGATATATAGAAAGTTAGAGATTGAAGGTGACTCAGCCCTGGTTATAAACACCATAAAAAAATTAATACAAGGGAAACAGTGGGAGAAGGTTGTCAAAAGTTGGAGAACAGCGAGCATAGTCCAAGAAATTGAAGAAACATTGAAAGATATTGAATACAAGATCACCTCTCATGTCAAGCGAGAAGGAAATAAGCCTGCGGATTGCTTGGCCAATTGGGGAAATAAGGAATTAATGGGGAAAGTGGACGACAGTTGCACAAATCAAATGGTGATGACAAGATGGGATAGTTGAAAACAACTCATAGACAACGATACGCATGAAACAACATAATGGTAATCAAAAAACCGTGAAGATCTAGAGCGGGAAGATAAGGCAGGTGTATTCGACAGCAAAGATAGGACAGAAGGACGGCGGCCATACCTCCCTGACCATAGCAATTAATGATAATCCAGAGCAGCAGGTACACAATCGAAAACAAATCTCGGAAAACACTGAAAAGAGCATCATTCAAGTTACAAGAGAGAGAGGAAGTGGAGGACAAATTCATCATAAACGGAAAGGTGGTGATAAATTTATAAGGTGGAAAAGGAGAAGGATGAAGTACAGCAAGAAGCTGAAGAAGGTGGCGAGGAAAGGAGAGACCTGGCAGAGGAATCAAAACCAACGTCTTAAACGAGTCAAGATGGCAGCGAGCTGGGATAAAGAAGTCCAGGCAGAGCGGGAGGATTTCGGAGACAGACAATTTGAGTGGAGCAGAATAAAAATTGAAGTCGAAAGCTCAGAAGACATGGAGATTAACCAGGATGAGGGTTTCCAGAGTAAGACTTTTGAAACAGGACAGAGCAGCAAAAATGCTAAACGAGGCAGAACAGACGGAAGAAGGAAAGCTCGAGAACAAAGAGGTAAAGGTCGACCCCGGCAAGCAAACAACGAAGAGGAGGGAAACCAGCCTCAGGGAAGGCGAAAAAGGGGAAGGAAATCTATCCGCAGGACAGTTCATGAGGCAGAGCAGGCTTACAATCAAGAAACGAATGAAGACATCCGAAAAATCATTGAAGTCATGGAAAACAGAGTCCTGGAAGAACCGTCGGACCTTGAGATGGAAGAATGGACAACCCAGATGCCTGATCCAGGCAATACCAGAGGTAGACTAACCCTATATCGTCGAGCTCTTCACACGTACTAGGTCCTGAAGCACCTCTTGGCCAAAGCAATGGAACAAGTCGCTGCAGAAATGGTGGAGATGGCCCAGGAATCGATGGCAGCAAGAAAGGAAATGGCAAATGTTGAAGGTATAATGCGTCAACAGAATGAACAGATTAAGGAGATTCGGGAGATGCTGAAGGAACTGATAAAAACCAAAGACAACAATGAAATCAAAAGGGGAAGCGCGGAGATTTGAGAGGCTTGTCAACTCTCTCTTTTTTATTTTTGATGCTACTGCTCTGTTTTTTGGAAATTCGATTGCATGTCTTATCAAACAGTAGTGAAGATAGGTCTTTTAGTAGATCTTAGAAAGAACAGTCTCTGGAAACATTCTGATTACAAAGGTTTAATGTCTTGTAAGTTTTTTCAGACAGTATGTAAAACGAAAAACAGTATTGAATGCTTGATGAAGAGGAACCAACAGATCCGGTTTCCCATATGGGCGGATTGAGGTTCCTTAGTATGTATTTTTCAGTTTGCTGTAGATAATAGAAAATCCTTAGCTTACAAAAAAAAAACTCTACTTTTGAGTCAAAATTTTTATATCTAAATGTTTTAATAATAAATTCTTATTAGTAACAAAAAAAATAAATGATTAAGGAAGACAACTTAAGCTAAAGAGATAAAAAATAAAAAAGAGGGGGAGGGTAAGGGGTTATTAATTAGAATTAATTATAGATTTCTAATAGTTCTTAGATCTATTAATATCACTCAAAATAAAATAAAGAGAAAGACCAAAAAAAATAAAAAATAAAAACATAACAAGGAAAGGAGGAAACAAGTAAATGAATCAAAAGAAGAAGAAGCTCTGAAGATAAAATAGATAGGGAGGGGAGATCGAGGAATCAAGACATGAGAGTCGATGTTAGGTCCCTATAGTACTAGTGCGACCCCATATTGTTATTAGTGTAACCCTCTTATTATATTGTTGTGTCCAGGTAGTCCCCATATTCTTATTGTTGTGCCCTTACATTATTATTGCGGTGTCGGCTTTGATTACATTATGACCCTTTAGACTCCTATGTATAGAAAGGAGGTATTTTCATTTGTATCATCCAAGAATTGTTCATTTGTGTAATGTAAAGGAGGCTGCCACCTCAAAGAGGCTGAATTCTAAGGCGTTTATCCCTCTTTTGTATCTTTTTGTGAGCTGGTTTCATAACATTTGGTATTAGAGCTTTGGATTCTAGGGTTTCGCTGCTCTAAATGGGTCTTCGTGGAATTTTCGCTATAACTTTTTTTTTCTGCGACATTTCAGAAGCTAAAAAAAACTCATTTGAGATGAAATCTTGTTGAACCTCAGGTCTGAATTTTAGAGCTTGTCTCGCTATATTTTAGCATACATGATCTGACAAAGTTAGGGTTTTTGCAAGCTCCATAATTTCATCTAAAACAGGTCATCGTGGAATTGTTGCTATAACATTTTTCGCTACGAAGTTTTAGAACCTAAATAAAAAACCCATTTTAGAAGAAATCGATCTAAACCTTGGGTCCGAATTTTAGATCTTGTCTCACTATATTTTTGGATATATGATCTGAGGAATTTAGGGTTTTTGCAGACTCCAAAACTACATCCTAAACAGTTGACCTTGAGAAAGTCGTCATAATTTTCTCTCTAAGCATCATATTGAAATTTCGTAAGAAGTTACAAAAAGAGGACGGACTGTATTTTGTTTGTGTATAATTTTCAGAACCTAAGGTTGAAACAATGACACATGGAATGTAGTAAAAGTTCACTCTACTGAACTAGTCTATAATTAGGTCATTGCGGGAGATTGGGAATAAATATTTCTTTAGGAATCAAATTGCAATAAGACTTGTGGAGTTAGAAAGACGACTCAGAGGGCTATTACAAACCAAAATGTTAGAACTTAAAGATCTCAAAGTACAGAGTTACAGTCGTTTGAAGATCGATCTCCTAAAATCAAGAAAAAGCAAGATGAGGAAGTTTGATGGCAAAGATCCGGTAAATTGGATACTACAAATGGAGAAATATTTTGATTTACATGGTGTACCACTGTTACAAAAGGTATGTAATGCATCTAATTATTTAGAACCGAATCAATTTTTATGGTATAAAGTGATTTGTTATTGTAAACCACTTGTCACGTGGTCAATTTTCACAGAGGAAATGATAGCATATTATGAAGATACAAAGAGAAACACCTTCTTTAGCCAATTCATAAATCTCAAACAAAAGGGTTCAATAGTAGAGCAAATTGAGGACTTCCAAAAATTGAATATAAGGGTAAATGATATTCCAAGGAAGAAAATGGTTAAGGTCTTCATAGGGACTTTAAAGGATAACATTCAAGACGAGGTTCTTCTTTGGGAACTTAATTCATTGGAGAAGGCATTTAGGTTGGCAAGAAAAATTGAAAGCGAAATTATGGAAATAAAGAATCCCACCACTCACGACTATAATTATGGAAGTGTTTTTTCTCCTAGTCTTTCACAACCTATAAAGTTTACACCACAACAATTGGAAGAAAAAAGAGAAAAAAGACTTTGTTACAATTGTGATAGCAAATACACTAAAGGTCATAAGTGTGTTGAGAAGAAATTATTTTACATAGATTATGAAGAGGAGGAAGAAAAGGATCAAGAAACATCAAGAGAAGAGGATATACACTAGCAACCAACCCCAGAGAAAGAAGAAATGAATCTAATCATATTTTGTAAAGCATTGGAAAGAATTACCACTCCTCAAAATCTCAAGATAGAAGGACATATCAAGAAGAAAAACGTTCAAGAAGTGAAAGATCACATCGAGAAAGAAAAAATGAATCCGACCATATCTTGTAATGTATTGGCTGAAATTACCACTCCTCAAACTATCAATATAGAAGGACATATCAAGAAGAAAAAATTTCAAGAAGTGAAATATCACATCGAGCATCAAGAAATGAATCAGACCATATCTTGTAATGCATTGGAAGAAATTACCACTCCTCAGACTATCAAGATAGAAGGACATATCAAGAAGAAAAAGGTACTAGTGTTGATTGATTTGGCTTTACCAATAAATTTATTCATTGTAAGATAAGGAACCATAAATTTCTCTAGAAAGTGCCATAATATCAAGCTATTGATGGGAGAAGATGTATTGAATAGCCCAATGCTTTCCATTCCAATGGTTGGTGCTGATGTTTTACTAGGAGTGCAATGGCTACGATCTTTAGGTATGATAGTTTTTAATTTTCAAGAACTTTTCTTGAAATGTTTTTAGGAAGGAAAGGAAGTTGAATTGAGGGGTATCGGAGGGAAACTGGGAATGATAATCAACTCTAACAACATGACAAAACTTCTAAATAAAGAACAACAGGGCGTAATTGCATAATTATGTTCACTAGAGGATCCCACATCGAAATCATATATTTCTCCATATCTCCAAAACGTTTTGGACAATCATTCCAAGTTATTTGAGACTCCCAAAGGCCTCCCAACTATTCATGATCATGATCATGCTATTCATTTGATTCGAGGAAGTGTTTCTCCAAACATCAGGCCTTACAGATATCCATATTCCCAAAGGAGTGGGAACTCATTCAAAAGTTGTAAAAGATCCCAATTCAAACAGTATTGCGAGAACTTGACAAGCAAGGAAAAATCATATTAGAACCCAAAGTAGTCAAGGAAACAAGAACCCAACAGCTACAAAATCGATCAATATCAGAGTATCTCATCAAGTGGAAGAACTTGCCTGCTAAAGATTCTAGATGGGAGGACAAAAATTTTATACAGAAGCATCCAAAACTACTCAAGTGTTGAGGACAACACTTTTTGAAGGAGAGGGGCATGTTAGGTCCCTATACTACTAGTGTAAACTCTTATTGTTATTAGTGTAAACCCCTTATTATATTGTTGTGCCCATGTAGTCCCCATATTGTTATTATTATGCCCCATAAACGGTCGTTATTGTTATTGTTGTGCCCTTATATTATTATTATGTCGGCTCTGATTACATTATGACCCCTTAGACTCCTATATATAGAAAGAAGGTATTATCATTTGTATCATCCAAGAGTTGTTCATTTCTGTAATGTAAAGGAGGTTGCCCCCTCAAAGAGGTTGAATTATAAGGTGTTTGTCTCTCTTTTCTATCTTTTTATGCGCTCGTTTCATAACAGCCAGAGTCCAACTATTACATAGTTTCCACTTGACATCCCTATTACGATTATTGACATGCCTTTCAATCTCAATTGCTTCCCTCAGCTTCCTATGGTGGAAGTGATTTACCTTGGCAATGACTTTGGACTCCTAAATGCACACATGGTGATTTGTTTTCTCTGCATCCACAGCCAGGGATGATGAGCGTGATCAACGGTGTCTAATATTTGCAGCATGCTCATGGATTATCTACTTAGTAGGCCTACCTGTTTCCCCAATATAGGGGATACCACAGGAACAAGGAACAAGGTAGATGCCCTTCATATCTTAGGATCAATAGGGTCTTTGACAGATCCCTATGAATTGCTAATGGTATAGAGAGGTTAGAATGCGCAAGCAACATTAGTCTTCCTAAAGACATGGGAAATTCTATCCGTTGTTCCTTGGATATAAGGGTGATGAACCTTAGACACGGGATCAACACTAGAAGGTTTGAATCTAGGCCCCTTGCAGGCCTTGTGAGAGGCCTTGAGGCTTTGCAATATGCTATACCCATTCCTTCTAAAAAGTTCAAGAAGATGAGATGTATCTTGTTCAAGGTGGCTAACATCAAAGATTCTTAGAGCGCGGGTAGCTAGAGCACTGAGCACCCTATGTTTCTAAGCGAGAAAGTGATGACTGCTTGCATGGAGATATTGTTCCGCGTGAGCTTACTTTCGAAAAACTTGGTGACTGACGGAAAAATCATCGTTGAAAGGAAGATGTCCAGGAAAGGAAGGGAACCATTCTCCTCCACTTCCATGGTGAACTTGATGGAGTCTGAAAGAGAATTAAGGTGGTCTAGAAACAAATTTAATTTTGGTCGCCCATGAGGCGAGATGACACATGTATCATCCATGAACATTTCCCACTTCTTAGGGTGAAATTGAGTTGTGGCTAAAGCCTTGATTTCAAAACCCTCCATAAACAAGTTAACAACAATAGGGGAGAGAGGGGAACCCATCGCAACACCACAAGTTTGCTCATGTCCATCCTCAGCGAAGGTGATTTCCAACGTGTGTTGTTATTTTAAGCCATGGAAATTAACATCTTTACTAACACATCCAGATGACAAATACTTTATAATTAATAACAAAAATTGACCAGTTCATAAATAGACAAAATGAGTTTTAATCTACTCCCCTCGATATTAAAATGTGTAGTTATACGGACAATGATGTATGTAGACACTCAAATGTTCAGTTATATGGAGAGAGAAGTATCATACATCACGCTTGCGACTGCCCGTGACAAGTAATGAAGGCCTCGAGTGTTCAACTGCCCTTGGGGGCGTGATGGTATTGATATCAGTCAACTGATAGGTTTTCAATAAAATCCTGAAATACCAGATATTAGCGGTGGCTGCAGAATTGGTGTGTGAGATTAGTCAGAGCCATTTTGCTCTGAAAACTCAGTACGATTTTCGCTGATTTTCACTTTTAATTAAAGCGATACCATCATCATCGCCATGCCGTATACGAAGCATCGACCCAAAACTGATAGGTTTAGAGGACCCGATCACGTGAAGTTTCCTGTAATAGTCGTTATATTGCCGTACGATTCTACGCAGAGGTGAGATAGTGACTTTGAAATTTAGGATCCAAATCATTCACCAACTACAGCGAATCTGGTTGAGTAATTTGGGTTGAGATGGCCATTTCTACGTTTTGGAGACTGAATACTCCTGATAGAAAAGGAGAATAAATCCAAGGAAAATTAATCCAAATTATCATATAGTAATGCCTCTATTAAATAAAAGACACAATTTGTCCATTTAGTCTAAGCCCTCCTTGTAAGGTCCTCGGGCGCACACACAGTTAGGTGTCGGGCGAATGTGGGCGCACGGGCGAGTCGGGTCGCACGACGGGTGAGAGCGGGCGCGTGGGCGAGCGTGGGTACACGGGCGAGTCGGGTTGCATGCGGGCGAGCGCGTGGCGAGTTGGGCTGCACGTGGGCGGGCGCGTAGGCGCAAGGCGAGTTGGGCTGCACGCGGGCGGGCGCGCGAGCGCGGGATGAGTCAGCACACACGGAAATGCGACGTTACGCCAGTTCAGTTGCGACGAAAGACATAAACATTGTGACACTTGAAAACGATGGAAGGATTGCGATGGAAGATTATACCCAACAAAGTGTAGAGGTGTTGGAGGGCTGGCTGACATATGCAAAGGCGTTTTGAAGGGTGTGTAAGTTCACATTTGGTGGTCGGCTGAAGAGCCACCCCCCCACCTTTGAACGCATATATATTGGTGTGTTTGGAGGATCATTTGACAACAACGAATTGGACAAGCCTCTTCGCATAGAGCTCAAGGACTAGTGTGCAAAAATAGAAGGTAATGCGCATAGCTCATGCACACTTCTTGTGAAGGTCGCACACTTGGTGGATGTACTTGGAGTTAAGTCGAAGATTGGGCAAGGTGTGCCCAAGGGTTGTTCGAGGAGCAGTTTGTACCAAGACTTGACGGGGGTGTCTTGGTGACTCAGGTGAGCACCCTCCCATCGTGCAAGGTGTGTACAAAGGTTGTAAAAGGCGGTTTGCCTCCATTGTAAAGATTGGCTAAGTATAGACTTGGATTTTTCCAAGAATACTTGTAAGCTTGTATTTTTGAAGAAAGATTGTTATATACATATTATTATCGGGCAGACTCATTGTTCAAGGAGTTTCCCCTCCCTTTATACTATGCAATTGTGTTCTTGTTATAATTATTGTTGATAATGAATGAGTATGGGTGTTCATTAGTATAAAGGTTATGCATAATAATACTTGGTTGCGAAACACAAACTAAGTAAGAGAATGTGAATTAGGCATAGTCCATGAACATTAGTATTGGTAAAAAGAAAGTGTTTGGTGGTGCCGCACCTCGCCAAGAGCGGTTGCAAGACTACCGCAGGCCTGAGGGCGTGAAAGTTGGTATCAGAGCAGTTGATTCTGGCATTGAAGGTTGAAGCTGCTACACAGCTTCACCGAAATGAAGTTGGTATCAGAGCAAGGTTGCTCGTGACGATGTGACAGTGGAAAGGGTACTTGCAGGTGAAGGAAACCATTTCACACAAGTGGAACAAGGGTTGGTTCAGGTTGCAGGCATCTCAGTGAAACTGTTGGATGGTCGAAACTAGATTGCGAAGGAAGAAGAAGTTGTTAGAAATGGGGGCTGAATCTTAGGCTGGGTCTAGTCACGGACAAGATGCTACTCTAGCACTTATGGAAAAGATGTTGTTGAGGATGGAGGTTATGGAAACTTCCTGGGATAAGAAGATGGACTTGTTCACTCAAGAACAAGAGGCCATCTCAAAGATGAAGGAAGAGTTTGATGAACTCCAGACACAACATGAGTACACTGATCTTATGTGTACACAACTTGAAGTAAGGGTCAAGGAGGTTGAAGAAGCAAGGGATCAGGGTCTTGCAGAGATCATGAACTTGAAGAAATCTCTTGACGAAGCCAGGGATGAGATCGCGGTGTTGAAGAAAGCCGTGAGGCATAACTCAGGTGGAGGAGTGCCTCATGTGAAAGTCAAGGAACCGGAATCTTATGATGGCACAAGGAATGCACAAACTCTTGGCAACTTTCTATGGGACATGGAGCAATACTTGGAATGGTTCGGTCTATCTGATGATGAGACAAAGGTCAAGGTAGCTGCTCAGTTCCTAACAAAGGATGCTAAGATGCAGTGGCGAAGGAGGATGGACCAGATTTCCAATGGCAGTGCTGATGACATTACTTCGTGGGATGACATGAAGAAAGCTTTGTAGACCCATTTTAGTCCTCAGGATGAGACATGGGAAGCAAGGATGAAGATTAAGTACATAAAGCAGACCGGGAGCCTACAAGCATATCAATGAGAGTTTGCAAGTGCAGCTCTGGAACTTCTTGACATGGCAGAGAGGGACAAGGTGTTAAACTTCATTATTGGGTTGAAGCCTTGGGCACGCAATGAAGTGAAGAGGCAGAAGATTAGGACACTTGAGGAGGCTTTTGCTGTTGTTGACAGGTTGGTTGAGCATTATGATGAGACTTCTGATGATAAGAAGAAGAAGTCCGATAAGCCGAAGGAAAAGAAGAAGGATGATGCTTCGAAATCAGATGATAGTTCGAAGACGAAGAAAGCCTTGAAGTGTTGGATATGTGCTGGACCACACACAGTGAAGAATTGTCCTTCTAGACCAAAGGTGGCCGCTATTGCACAATCTGATGCGAAGAATGGAGGTGCTTCTGTAGGGATGATGCAGATACTTGGTGCTTCTGCTACTACGGAGGTGGTCTCTAGGAGGGATCCTGAGAGGAACATATTGGAGTATGTTCGAATGAAGGTTGGAGGTGCTGATGTACTCACTATGGTGGATACTGGGGCTTCTCACAACTTCATGGGTGAAGATACTGTGAGAAGGATTGGGATGAAATTTGTACCGGCAAAGGCACAAATGAAGACGGTGAATTCTCCTCCTATTGAAGTTCTTGGTATAGCTGAAAGGGTGGAAACTACATTTGGTGAATGGACAGGGAAGGTTGATTTCACTATAGTCTGGATTGATGACTATGAGGCTGTATTGGGGATGGAATTCATGAAACAATTTGATGCCACAATTGTTCCACATTTGAAGAAGCTCTACATTTATGATGGAAGGGAAGATGTACCCATTGGTGTGCCAACCATTGGAGTGACAAGACTTGATTGTAAATTAGGAGTGATGCAAATGGAGGATGAGAAGAGAACGAGAGACATGAGTAAGCGGTTGTCTACTGTTGAAGCAAAGATTACCGAGCAGTCATTGGTCATCAGGTCACTTTCAGATAGCATCTTAGACTTGTCAAGAAGGCTAGAGTTAGTTGAAGATAATGATGATGATGAGGAGGTTTATGTGAGGCCGGATGTCCAGAGGGAAGACCGGGTTTCATATCTACAAAGGATGGAGATTGAGGATCCCGACAGGTTGATCGAGTTGATTAGTGAGGGAGAGCCTTCAGGCTCTACTCCCTCTACATCTTCGTAGATGGATGAGAAGATGGGGCTCATTGTTAGCTGCTCATGGTAGTGAGTCCCTAAACATGTTGAGCAAGTATGATTGATGATGCAGGGATGGCTTGACATCAAGCATCATGACATGTTGCAGATGAGATGGATGGAGTTTCCATGGAACTGAGCATGGTTTGCACTTATGGAGATAGATTCTTGATGAGTCAATAATGTGACAGGTTGTTTGAGAAACGACTGGTGATGATGGAAGAATGTGCATTCTTGTGGTTTGGGCGTATGGTTGGATTAGCTACCCAACTAGCTTGAGTCATGAGGGGATCCAGTGTACAGGATGATGTTGCTATTGGGATGAGATGTTGAGACATGATAGACATGTGTTAGCTCTTGTTGGAGTATCTTGACAGAGGTTCACATAATGACACATGATGAGGTCGACACAGGATGTTGCAGTGGAGATTGTGGCAAAGGATCGATGATCATGGATCAAGATGATATCTGATACATGACATATCGTTGAGGTGTATACCTTGGTATGGAGAGCTTGGTGGCAGTTGGTCACTAAGGTGAGGCATGATGGAGATGGAGTTCTACATATGTTGCATGGATGTTTTCCATATGTGGAGTTGACATCATGGATAGTGATGATCTTGGTGGATGGCTACCAGGATGGCATGTTGTCGAGGACGACAACGATTTTAGGTGGAGGAGGATGTAAGGTCTTCGGGCGCACACATGGTTGGGCGTCGGGCGAACGTGGGCGTGCGAGCGAGTTGGGCCCCACGACGGGCGAGCGCGGGCGCGTGCGCGAGCACGAGTATACGGGCGAGCGTGCGGTCGTGTTGCGAGTTGGGCTGCACGCGGGCGGGCGCAGGGCGAGTTGGGCTACACGCGCGCGGACGCGCGGGCGTGGGGCGAGTCAACACACATGAAAATGTGACGTTACACCGGTTCAGTTGTGACGAAAGACATAAACATTGCGACACTTGCAAACGATGGAAGGATTGCGATTGAAGCTTATACCCAACAAAGCGTAGAGGTGTTGGAGGGTTGGCCGACATATGCAAAGGGGTTTTGAAGGGTGTGTAAGTTCACATTTGGTGGTCATCTAGGGAGCCACCACCCCACCTTTGAATGCATATATATTGGTGCGTTTGGAGGATCATTTGACAACAACGAATTGGACAAGCCTCTTCGCATAGAGCTCAAGGACTAGTGCGTAGAAATAGAAGGTAATGCGCATAGCTCATGCACACTTCTTGTGAAGGTCGCACACTTGGTGGATGTACTTGGAGTTAAGTCGAAGATTGGGCAAGGTGTGCCCAAGGGTTGTTCGAGGAGCAGTTTGTACCAGGACTTGACAGGGGTGTCTTGGTGACTCGGGTGAGCAC
Source organism: Pinus tabuliformis (assembly GCA_031772625.1). Classification (NCBI taxonomy): domain Eukaryota; kingdom Viridiplantae; phylum Streptophyta; class Pinopsida; order Pinales; family Pinaceae; genus Pinus; species Pinus tabuliformis. The sequence goes on from CM062808.1 coordinate 550,205,256, forward strand.
CCTCCCACCGTGCAAGGTGTGTACAAAGGTTGTAAAAGGCGGTTTGCCTCCATTATAAAGATTGGCTAAGTTTAGACTTGGATTTTGCCAAGAATACTTGTAAGCTTGTATTATTGAAGAAAGATTGTTATATACATATTATTATCGGGCAGACTCATTGTTCAGGGAGTTTCCCCTCCCTTTATACTGTGCAATTGTGTTCTTGTTATAATTGCTGTTGATAATGAATGAGTATGGGTGTTCATTAGTATAAAGGCTATGCATAATAATAATTGGTTGCGAAACACAAACTAAGTAAGAGAAAGTGAATTAGGCATAGTCCATGAACATTAGTATTGGTAAAAAGAAAGTGTTCGGTGGTACCGCACCTCACCAAGAGCGGTTGGAAGACTACCGCAGGCCTGGGGGCATGACACTCCTTATCTTGTAGAAAGGAGAAACAATTACTGATGTCATGTTATAAATATAAATGTCTCCTTATAAAAACATAGAGAAGAAAAGATTACGCAAATTGCATATAATCCAACTGAGACTCCATATTTTTGGAAAACCTAAGAGCTTAAATATATTTTCAAATAAAAATAAATTAAGAAAAGTAATTAATACACGTTAAGAACCAAAACTGATTGACTAAACTAAGGAATGCTTAGTTAATGTGTTCTTATGATTGAATTACTTGATTTATTTGTTATGCTAAGTGCACTAGCAGAAGTGAAAAATGTACCTGATGAGTTGCTAAATATGCTTACCAAACTAGTCGGTATCAGCGGCCAGAGGGTCCGGATGATGTAGTCTATGAGGTCACGGACAAATGACCGCTTTCACCTTAATTGGAACTACAATAAAATTAAAAACACATTTAATTATTTTAAATGGGAAATAATTATTCATATGGAAATGAATAAATCACTAAAAATATATCTATTCTATAAATTGAAATATTTTTTTAGTTATTAAACCTTAATAAATTATATATTTTTTCATTAATTGGAACTACAATAACTAAGGAAGGTAATATTAGCTTATTTATTTCTCTTTTCTCATGACCTAAAACGTGGTCCAGTAAAGATGAATCTATATGTGTTTTCCTTTGTGTATTTAAGAATAAAATGATAAATTAATTTATAAAGAAAGATAAAAATCAAAATGCATTTAGTACATCAATTATATTCAATTTCACTTTTAAATGATCGGTCAAACACTATATTAACCTCATTTTTTTAATATAAAAATAAAATTCTAAAAGATTCTAAATAATGGTGTTGTATAATTTCATGGACTTCATTCATCATCATAATTAAATTTAATTTGAAATTGCTATTTTCTAAATTTTATATTTATTATTAGTTTTATTTAAAATATTTTATATTTACTATTAGTTTTGTTTAAAATAAGTTAAAATCTCACTAGAATTGTTATAATTATAAATATTAATCTTTGAGATTTAAAATTTGAGAGTTTTGTTCTTTGAAAGATTTTAAATTTATTTAATAAATTTAACTTCTTAGATGGACTAATTAGTGCATTGATGGCAAAGAAGTGGTTATGTAGTTGTCACCACATCACTTCAATAATAGGAAGGCCATCCTTACAAATTTTATAATACACTTTCAACCTTGAAACTTGCCAACCTTGTAAATGATGAATGGATGCCAACTGGTTATCGAAGGGGGTTTCAAGCATCTGAGCAGGTTGTGTTTGATTTCAAGCATGGCCAAGTTATTGCACATCATGGATTTCATATTCTAGCAAGTAATGTAATATAATACAATGAATATCTAGTGGAGGAGGGCGTAAGGAATTCATGGGGAAGAGGGATAGAAAGATTTGATAATTTGGTCACTGAGCAAAGGCACTTTTTCTCTATGATCTCTATGTGAGGAAGGAAGGGAGTCTGTCATAGATGGGAGGATTGTAATCTGAAATCCAAAGCTATCAAAGGTTGGGAAGACTACCACAGTACTTAGTTTGAATACGAAGAATGTGAGAAAGACGAGCTGATGGTTGAGCGACACCAAAAACATAGTCAAGAATCCTTCATTCCAAGTAAATTCCATTTGAATGTTTGGAAATTGCTTGTTATGTTTTCCGTTGTTCGTGTGTTTTCCAATTATTTTGAGGAATATTGTTTGTATTGGTTGGATCTTTATGGAGAATTGGTTATTATACTTCTGATGTTTATGTTATCTTAAGTCAAAAGGGGATTAGAATGTGTCATTTAGCAATCTTAGCTTGTTGTTGAGGCAATGAAAAATATATAATCTGAAATTGGGTTTTACTCTAGCTCTATGGTTTATTGGGCAGTTGTTAATGTGAGAAATTGGTGGAATGCCTTTGGTGTGTTCATGGTCATTAGCCGTGGGAGAATTTTTGTTTGTTTTGTAAATAAACTGGGATACAGGGGAGTTATGTTGTGGTGGAAGACCCTTTATATTGACCGAAGAAATGAATTTCATAGGTCGGTTTGGGTTGGATGAAGTTTATGGCCATGTTTCCCTATAGCCATAGGAAGCGGGAGGGGTTTTGGTTACGTTGTTATGGGATGAGGCCTAATGGAATATTTTGTGTGCAAGGTGGCTAAAAGAATTTGGTTAAACAAGGACTGGGAACTTGACATAATTGGGAGTTGACATTAGGATTATGTTGGAGTGTTCCCATGAGCACAGGAAAAATTTCATGTTAGACTCTGAGTTGATGTCAGAATGAACATGGTGGATCCGATTTATGGGGAATACACACAGTAGAGTCAATTAATATTTGTATGTGGTTTATTTATATTGGTAGTTAAATTCCAATTCGTTTACGTGTTAATAGACAAACATGATTCTAAAAGGGACCTCATGCAAACCCTAAACCATATGCAACACCAAAAAAAATATTATGACTCCAGATTGGAACAAATAAACCGCAAGTTGACAAGGATTGAACAAGAGCTCAACATATTACCAGTGTTTGTTAAATCCTCATCCGCCCTAGTGGAGCTTATCCCTGTAGTGCATTCAAACTCTAAATAGAGCCTCTAATTGTGTGATGGAACAATTTAGTGATTTTAGTTTTTTAGTAGTTTATGTGTATGGCCAGATAAGCCAAGTTTCTAGCATAGCCTTGTTGTTATCAATAATTTTAGTTTTCAGTTGTCTATCATATCCCTTCAAAGGGTATAATTTTGGTTGTGGTCTAGTCTGCCATATAAGAGATTGGTTTGACTCTTGAATATTGTTGATGTAATTACATGTTTTCTTAGTTAATAGATTTCACCTTACAAAAAAATATATAATAAATTAAACTTTCTTGCTATGGTGTGAGAAAGAACACAATAGGGAGGGATGTACATGGTATCCATCACTCGATGCAATAAATGGAGGAGACATGCCACATCTCCTCTTGTTTCAGTCTCAAAATGGACACATATTTTCATTCTCATCATGAATTAATGGTAATCAATGTATAAGAGGCCAAGGTCAATATTGTTAACATTTCCTTGATATTGATATCTTGGATTAACATTCTCCGAAACACTTATGATGGTTAGCTGGCTCCTCACAATTATGAGCTCTAGGATTCTTAATTTCTTATTTCTCTACAACGCAAACATCTCCTCCTCCTTCTTTTGGTTATCCATTTTCTATGTAAGAAAAAACAAACATTTTCTTCCTATGTTTCATATTGCTTCCTGTTTTCATACTTTTCTCAAGAGGAGAAGTTAGGGAAAAACCCATCATTTACACTATTTTTTACCTTTGATTTTGGGTCTGTGTGATCCTCCTCCACAATATTTATTCTCTCATCCATCCCCCATTTTCCCGGTATCTTCCATCACTATTAAAAGAGAACATTTTCATAAGGGAGGTAGAGGTCAAGGTGGTTTGGGTGGTTTTTGAGCTTGGTTTTAGGAAAAGACAATACCTCATCATTTTTATAAGATAGGAAACTACAATTCAATATGGACTTAAAGAAATTGAGGAGGACATGATATATGAGAGAGAATGTTTGTTAGGCTCAAATATTTACCTGACATTGTACCCAGGTGCCTAACACTTGCCACACTTGGGGTCGTTCAAATCAACACCTCAACCCAATACATTTATATCAACGCATAAAGTCATTCTTAACAGATTCTTATTTGATTGTAATGATTCAATGGATGAAATACTCGTAATGTTGGTTCAAATTTAATTGGAGATACAATATATAGGGTCTAGTTTAGATAGAATTGAAAACATCCTTGCACTAGGACTAACCTCAAGAGTTGAATGAATTATTGATGAAGATAAATACACTCCTGTAGATGTGAAGATCTCATAATCTGTTAAATTTTCTACTTGTTGTCCAATCCCATGGCTTTGATGTTTTAATGTCTCAATTTCTTTCCTAGCTTGAGTCACTATATACATCACAGACTTCACTGTAGACCATAACTATAACTTTTCTATGCTATTTGTTTTTGTAACAATTTAAATATCAACTTTCCAACAACAAAAAATCAAATAAAATTCCATTGGTCCACTTCCATAATAGCACAACAAAATAAATACAGTGTTATAAAAAAAATAATTAACTTTAAAAAGTAACAATTTAATTTATTTTATATACATACATTGAATCCACTAATCACTTAAGGTATTGAAATAACAATGAAGTTATTTATATCTCTTTATGTTTTAAAAGAAACAAATTGTAAACTTAAAGAGATCTACTTTGTTACCTTGTATAACAACATATGATTTAATTAAAAATTTCTTTTCTATTTCGGGTCTCAGGTGTGGGGACCTAAGACTTGTCTTCCTCTCACAGATTGTCAGGGATTGAACTCACGATCACTTCCTAATTAAATATTCAATTTCACGACGCTATTTGAGGTTAATAATATTTTGATAGGATAATAAACATTGTTATTGTAAATAAAATCTATGTTGGTAATTTTACAAATAAATCATCAAAATATATGGAAAAACTATGACATTAATATACCATACATGACTTATGTTAATATATTATAACCGGTAAAACTATGATATTAATATACTATATATAACGTAGGTTAATATACTAAAGAAGCTTAGAGGACATAATCGACTGATAAAAGACCCGAAAGTAGCCATTTTGTCAGAACATATATCCAACCATGGTGGTAGAGAACAACCAACCCACCACGTTTAGCACCAGAGCTAGCAAGCACATGCTCAATAGCTAGCCTCAATAACTAGCCATGTGTTTTGACGAAAGGCATATGCTAACAACCATACAATGAATTTCCAAGTAATTAGCCATGTGTTTCGATGAAAGACGTATGCTAACCAATAACAAACATATTTCTGGGCCAAACCCGCTCTCCTAGTCTAGGTTTAGTGGCAGCCAGTTAGATTTGATCCTAGACATGTTCAGGATAACTCTCACAAATTACCGATTACTCTAGATTAAAAAAACAAAAAAACAAAACAAAACAAAAACAAACGGATTTCCAAATTAGGTCACCCGAAAAAATTTGATCATAGACATGTTCACGATAACTCTCACAAATTACGGATTACCCTCTCACAAATTACCGATTACCCTAGATTAAAAAAACAAAAAAACAAAACAAAACAAAAAACAAACGAATTTCCACATTAAATCACCCGTCACCCGAAAATTAAGCACGTCCGAATTAGGTCACCCGAAAATTAAACACGTCATGAATGCGGGATCGATGAGCAATGGGGTAAAAGTGTTCTTTCCTTTAGGGAGTGGTAGCATTTATGACAATAGAAGATATTATGTAAATGAGAACTCTACCCTTTTACCCAAATCGAAAATGATAAATATATGATAAACGTGGAATTTTGGTTCTTCGCCTCAGTAGCTTTTTAATTATATTGCTTTTTGTACTTAATATGTCCAATATTTGGAAATAAGTTTTAATTTCACATAACTAAATAAAGGTAAAAACTCTGAATATGATAATCTTTTAGGACGATAGATGACGCAATTTGTAGATACTACTTTCATCTGTAAATTTATAAAGCCAGATTTAGAAATTGATTATTTCAAAATGATTTGTATATCTATCTTGTTATTTTACTAGAATGTGATTTAATTTTATAATTTAATTTTCTTTACTTTATTATAATATAATTTGATATTTTATTAAAAAGCTAAATTAAATTTAAATTAAATTATTATAAAAAAAATTAAATTATCTTTATCATAATGATTTGAAAATCTATAACAATTATTAAATTTAAAAATAAAATAAATTCATAAAAATTACTTGTTTGGAAAAATTTTCAATTATTTATTTATAATTTTATAAATTAATATTTTCTAAATAAATAAATAAATAAATATATATATATATATATATATATATAATTATAATATGAATTTTAAATTAAAAAAAATATGTATATATATTCTCTTAAATCATATTTTGAAATAAATGATGTTGTATTTAAACAAAAATGTTTACATTAAGGAATTAAAAAAAAGAAGAAGAAGAAGTGACAACATTATATTTAAAAATATATATATTCTCTTAAATTAATTAAAATAAGAATGAAATTTAAATATATATATATATATATTCTCTTAAATTATGTTTTGAATAAAAATGAAATTGAAAAAAATAAAAATTAGTAATAATATAACATAATAAATGTAGATTTATTATATAGATAGATAGAGCAATTGTTTTGTTTTGTTAAGTTATTTGTGTTTTCGACAGATGACATAGGTTTAATTTGTGGCTTGAGAAACAGTGACCTGGGGGAATTTAAGTCGTCAAAATCAACCAGTGATTATATTCTCCTAGCCACGACATCCCTTAACATAATTGGATTTTTTTCCTAGAAACTTTGGAAGTGGTAACCTTCACATCATGGAGTGACTTCATAGTACATGAAGTTTAAAATAAATTTAACTTTATATTTTTAGTGAAAATTAAACATAAGAAAATATCATTAATTTTACATATAATAAAAAAATTATATTTAATTTTGAATATGAGTTAGTCTTGAAAATAAGAAGAAAAACTCTACTTAATTAGTTTGTAATAAGAAAATATAGAAATAAGATAACTTGAGGTGTGGTGGGTCGTAGGAGTGGTGAGGATAATTCTCTACCACGATGAAACAAGAGAATTAATATATGGTGATGTTGAAAAAATAATTATGTAGAAGCACATGGCCTCCTCTAGGGTCTAATGTTTTCTCAAGAAAGAAACATTTCTAGTATCTCGATTATTGAATATTCACTTATGGTTTATAGTTTCATTAAGGTTATTAGTCCAAAGGCCTTGGCCTTGACAGAGGAGGATCTAAAGCCTCTTAAAAGAGCTTAATAGTTATGATTTCCATCATATTTTGAGAAAAAATAATAACTTGATTGATTCCTTGCCTAGGCACCTCATAATCCCAAGGGACATTAAGAATTAATGGAACTCAAATTTTGAAGTGCTTAACATAGTTTATGATGGAATACTAAATATAGTTGGTAGAACAATGTGGCACTCAAAATGAAATGAGATATGTAATGGATTTTATGAAACAATGTGGAAAACATAGAATTGAAATGCCTCTACATCAGGCATCACTACTACAAAAGTGTGCAATGTACAAATTTGATATGGGTATAGAGTCTTCCCATGTTCAACCAAATTATGGGGTCCTAGCAGAGCCTAACATAATTTAGATCTCATGGCTACCTCAAAACTTTTCCAACAATGATTGGATTATGAGAATTAATTGCACTACATTGGATGTTATTTGGTTCAATGTTGATAGGATAATCCTGTGTGGAAGCGTTTAAGGTGATGCAATTCACATTATAGAAATGATGTTGGATAATTTGTAGGCGTGCCTTAGTAATCATCTAAGAAATCTGTAGGATATGCACAAATTTCCTAAATCTTTAATGGAAAGGTGGTGGACTACAAGTTCGGAGCATAAGTTTGGTAATTCATGAAAAAGTTAGATGGCTAATGAAAAATTTGAAGGTTTTTTAATCTTTGGTAGCTTCCTATAATTATTTGGTTCACATTTTGGTTGTGAAGGGTAATTGGTTAGAATTGAAATTGGAAGAATTTGTAATGGTTTTTCTTGGCAAGGAAATTTTTCTTATAAATTTTGTTTATGGCCATAGTTGGCCTTCATATGAACCAAGAGGAGTGAGGGAGTACCAAGCCCAACCTGACATGGAAATCACCTAGGCATTTTCTCAATTTGTGGGTGAATGAGTGTTCTATCTTACAAGCATTGGGTTTTTATTTCCCCTCCTCACTCTCTTGTTTTTTCTAGGAATATTTTGTGCACTTGGGTCTATGATTTTCTCTAGGTGACCCCAATATTCTTTATGTAACCCAAAGGTATAATTGTGTGTCCTTTAACAAGTTGGGTGACGATAGAAATGTTTTTGATAAGGAAAGGTACTTATGTTAGAGCAAAGAACACTTTATAGCTCAAGCTTGCAAAGGCCCAATTCTCATTCTTCTACGAATTAGCTAAATTAATACCTATTTTTTCTCAAGTTTTGAAGATTACACTTTTTCATTCTAGGCAAGGGTTGTCTCATGAATACCATGCACAATGCTAGTTGATTTTTAGATCTTGGGAACATTGGGCATGCATATGCCCAAGTTAATAGACCATATCTCTTCCAAAAGCGTTTCCCTTTACATATCACTGGAACCATCACAACTTTAACAAAGAAGTAAATATGTATCCTCATAGTAAGGAGTTTAGAGAGTTAATGGAGCACATTTCCCACCTTATATGGTTTAATCAAGATACAATCATTGTCACCATAGGTATGGATCCTTTAATTAAGCATTAAACCACTATATGGAGAACCAAAGATGATGTGTCAATGTTATGGTCAACAAGTGGAAGAATTGCAACTAACAATCAACTAAAACAACCATGTAGCATTGTCTATCTAGGAATCCCAGTGCATGAGAGATTCCAAACATAAATGGTCCACTTCCTCACAATTTTAAGAGTTCCTGATCACATATTGGCTGATCCAAAATGGATCTAAGATAGGCTTCTAAGTCTAAAGTGTTCCTCATAGAGGAAAATGAAAGTCTAAGGATGGTCTTGGAAATAGTCCCATTGCATAGATCTTCTCATTCTAAATCTACTGCAACTTAAATGGGCTAAAATGGACTTTAGATGAAGAAGTTATCGCACAAAGAAGGTTGCCCTTGTCCTTTGGAAAATGAGGCATTTCTTCTAAAAATGGCCTAAAAGGCTACTTAAGGAAATCGCATTGGAAATGCTCAAAGGGCAGACTTAAGCCAAAAGCATGAAGGATTCGCAATGAGAAATTAGCGATTGCGATATCGGCGATTGGGGTGATTAGTGATCGGAGGAGCAAAAGGCATAAACCCCACCAATGCAATACACGAAGTGCGATATCGACGATTGGTGGATCGACATATCAGTTATCGACAGATCGATAGATTGGGTGATTGGTGATCCTCGATACAAAGGGTTGTAGGGTAGTGTGATTGCGATTAATGATCAGGGCGCAAACCCAATAGGGTTTGTAGTCCCAATTTCATAGAATTTGAAATTCGGGAAATTTGGATTTTCAATGTATTTCCCGTGTAAATGGGTTTTTTGCCAATACACCTATGTGATCATGAGATGCGATAAAGCTGGACCCGAAAGGTTTATAAATGCAGCCCTATAAATTTTGAGTTCCGTGGTAAGTGGGATTGGGCAGTAAGTGGTATTGAACGGGCTCTGCCCGAACCCATACACTAGCTGACACGAGGCATGGTGTGGGAGAGAGAAAACCACCTTTTCGGGCAAGTAATATCTGCACACATAAGCCACCTGAAATGGGTTGTCAACAGTTGGATTGGAGATCATGCAGATCAATGGTGGGCTTGTGATAGCCATAAAAGGGGGACCCAAAAGTGTTTATAAGCATGATTTCATAATGTTTGAAGTCCGGGCTAAAGGCCCATGATGTGCTTGCATGAGTTTTCCTTTTTATTTTTGTTATGAGCCTTAAATGCGTTATTTCATGGATTTCGCTCAGAAAAAGGCCGTCGGTTCATTTTCCATTGGGAAACAGCCATCATTCCTTATGCCACGGTGCAGGGGGGCATTTCTGTAATAGGGATGCATTTTGAAGCGTGAAGAGGCAGAGCCAGGAAGAAGAATGATTCCTCATTATCGAAGGGATAGAGGAATGGCTGTGGAAGTTGCAGAGTCAAAGGATGCCTTACAAAAACAAATAGAGCACAATTAACCAAAGGTTACGAGCACAGGCAGTTGAGGAAGTCTTTGGGATAGCTTGCAGGTCGAGCGAGTGAACCAGAGAGCTGAAAGTTACTGAGAGAGTCACTTGGTGGTCAAGCGAATTACAGAGGCACACAAAGGCTGAGAGAGAGATCAGAGAAGCCAGAGGCAAGAGCGAAGAGCTAGAGCTAGAGTGAGAGCAAGAGCCACGATCTAGAGTGAAAAGCCAGAGCCAGAGCCAGAGCTAGAGCCAGAGCTGAGAGCCAGAGCCAGAGCGAGATCTAGAAAGCCTGAGAGCTTCAGAGCCAAGGATGAGATGGTGTTCTAAGCCCATTGTGTTCAATGTAAACCAGTGGAGTTGAGCGTGGAGCTTGTAAAAGGACTTTACCATAATCCTAGAGAGCCTAGTTGAGTTGACTATAGCTCAAGGAGAAGTAGCCCAAGAGTTTTGGGTGAACTCCATATTACATTGTTGTTCTGGGTGTTTGTTTTATTGTTGTATCATTTACTGTTATATGTATTTACACATCAGCATAAGCAACAAAACTTAAGGCATTTGGTTAGTTAAAAATAAACATAAGCATACACCCATTTTCAAGCATTTATTAATTCTACAATTGGTTAATCATAATATCTTGGGAATATTTAAGCTTTGGAAGTAGGAGAGGTTCTTGTAAGCTTGACAAGAAGCCTTTAGGCCCTACTGTTTAGATCAGGTGGTATCAGACCTTGAGATTGATTAGCCTCACCATCAAGAAGGTGATATCAAAGTTGATTATACCAGAGCAAGTGGTATTAGATTAGAATGCTTGATTGACAGAGCAAAGGATTGCTTGTTTGAATGGTGTTTGGGCAGTCAAAGACTGATTGTCTTATTGATCGTATGCGTTTTTGCAGATGGACTATTGCTTGAGTTTGCATAGGTGAAGGGAAAGCTATTGATAGCTCAGTCCAAGAAGGACAAAAAGAAAGAAGGGCTAAAGACATTCTTCTATCCCAAAGGACCTCAAGGCAATCCTTGAAGCACAAGTGGTTTGTTGCAAAAGGTTGCTTGAATAAGATCTTTGTTAATCTTGTTTGAAGTTCTTTTGTTCATTGGCATAATGGCAACTTCTACAAGTGAGTCCTCAAATTCTTCTTTCTTCACAAGATTCTTTGATGAAGACAAGAAGCAAGATTTGTTCACCATGATGGATATGGTGATGGAAATGTATGAGGATGGAAGGAAGAGCACCATACTTAGAGAGAAGTTGAATTCCATGGAGGAAGAGAAGTGTTTTATGACAAATTATAGGAAATGGAGAGGCAACTTCATATTGTAAATATGAACCTAAAAAGGATGCATGAGTTGGAGTCATAGCTCTTTGTTGCCAAAGAAGCATTAGTCAATTGTCAGCTTGAAGAAGAGGTAAATAGTTCCTATTTGTCTTCAAATTCTTCTAAGAATGCTTATATTGGTTCTTTTGAAAAACATACTAGAGGCATAGGTTCCAAGCTAATGTCCAAGATGGGCTATGAAGGAAATGGCTTGAGTAAACATGCACAGGGTATTGTTGAACCAATAATAGTTGAGGAAAGGCCTAAGTATTTGGGTATTGGCTATGGAATGTCTTATGGAAAGAGATCCAAAGCTACCATGGAGGCCGTTGAAATAGCTCCAAGAAGGAGTTTCATTTCAAGTCCTCTACCTCAAGAGTGTGAAGATTGTATTCAGTAGGAATGCAATAGCTTGAAACATCCTTTGTAGGATGCAGGTGTTTAGAAGCACACACTTGAACCAGAGAGTTGTGGAAACTCTAACAGCCTTGAAGAGACTGATGGTGTTCCAAAGGGAACCACTTCTTCATTTGATTCACCTCCTCAGGAAGGAAAAAAGGTGAAAAAGAAAGGTATAAATCTAGTTCTAAACATTTTCCTTTTGATTATGTTAAGCATGATAAATTTCCATATAGGTATGGGAAAAGAATTGCATGTTCCTTTTGTGGTTTGGATAACCATAATGTTCCTAGATGTTGGAAGAGGATAGCCACATGCAGGAAACTTTTGAAGGAAAGAAAGCAAGAAGCCAAAGGTCCATTGGACACGGCAAGTTATGCTGTCAAGAGGATGCACATGTGTTGCACTTACTGCCATAAGCAAGGGCATCTTATTGAAAAGTGTTGGACTTTCAATCGAGCAATGCTTCCACAAAAGCTGAAGAAAGTGGAAAGAGAGGATGGAAGAAATGGAAAGGAAGTTTCCATGGATGATGTGTTTCAGGATGATTCACATGTTGATGCTGATGTGCAGACAAAGGTAGTACCTTTCAAAGGGATAGGTAAGAAATGGTTAGAGTTCGTATCTAATTAGTATTGCATGTCTATTGATGCTTCTATTTGCATTTCTTTTTTAATGGAATGCAATATTGCAGGATTTTTCTAAGAAGGTGAATGAAGAAGTTGAGTAGGAGGTTCACTTTATTTTTGCAACATTATATTTCATTTCAACTTCGAAAGTACAGTGTGCTTAAGAGAAAGTTGAAGGATGAAATGCATGCATAAGCTTGATGTGCATGAACACAGGGATGTTGATGATTTCCTTGTATTTGAACATGTATGTGTAATTAACTTGTAGGGTTGATTACTTTGACATGCATGTGATGCAATGTTGACTCGGGAGAAGTTAACTTGGACTCCAAGATGGAGATAATGATGAAGTGTTTCATCTTTTGAAAAAGAGTCCTAATGGTCTTTTTCTACATGCTTGACTTGAAGGGTCATTTGTTTTAAAGGCATGTATTGTGGGCTTGTTATCTAGTCCATCATTTGCATGCATATGTAGGACATGGAGTTGTTCACAAGATGTGAAATCTATTGTTTTGTTGAAGCAGGAGTTTTATGCCATCCAGTTGTTGTCTGTATTTCTATTGTTGTTGGAAACTTGTCAAACAGGTACAAATGAAAATTTTGTAAAGCGGATGTAACTTCACATTGTTTTGAGCGAACTTGGATCAATGATCAAGGTAGAGAAGTTCAAACTACCTTCTATGACCATCTCAATAGGAGTTCTGCATGAAGTCAAGGAGAAAAACCATTCTTTCCAAGAGGACGAGCACATCTAGGAAGGAGAGTGGTCAAAGGCTTTGGTTCAGAGGCCCTATGACAGGCAAGTGTATGGAGGCTGAAAGAAGAGGGTGATGTTACTCTCATTTACTGTTCAGATCAGTATATCAGCCTTTTGGAGACCAAAAGTTCTTTTAGTGGGAAGGTGTGATCCAAAATGGATCTAAGATAGACTTCTTAGTCTAAAGTGTTCCCCATAGAGGAAAATAAAAGTCCAAGGATTCTTTTTGAAATAGTCCCATTGCATAGATCTTCTCATTCTGAATCTACTCCAACTTGAATGGGCTAAAATGGACTTTGGATGAAGAAGTTATCGCAGAAAGAAGGTTGCATTTGTCCTTTGGAAAATGAGGCATTTCTTCTAAAAATGGCTTAAAATGCTCCTTAAGGAAATCGCATCGAAAAGGCTCAAAAGGCTGACTTAAGCCAAAGGCATGAAGGATTCGCAATGAGCAATTAATGATTGCGATATCGGCAATCGGGGCGATCGATGATTGGAGGAGCAGAAGGCATAGACCCCGCCAATGCAGTATGCGAGGTGCAATATCGACGATCAGTGAATTGGCATATCCGCGATTGGCAGATCAGCATATCGATGACCAGCAGATCACCAGATCGACGATCGGGTGATTGGCAGATCGACATATCGGTGATCAACAGATCAGCAGATCGACGATCGGGTGATCGGTGATCCCCGATACAAAGGGCCCCTGGGTAGAGCAATTGTAATTAGTGATCAAGTCACGTACCCGATAGGGTTTATAGACCCGATTTCATAGAATTTGAAATCTAGGAAATTCGGATTTTCAATGTATTTCCCATGTAAATGGGTTTTTGGCTAATACGCCTATGCGATCGTGAGATGCGATAATGCTAGACCTGAAAGGTTTATAAATGCAGTCCTATAAGTTTTGAGTTCCGTGGTAAGCGAGATTTCGGGCAGACCTTAGGCGGTAAGTGGTATTGAACAAGCTCCGCTCGAACCCATACAATGGCCGACTGCGGCATGGCGTGGGAGAGAGAAAACTGCCTTTTCGGATGGGTAATCTCTCCTCACATAAGCCACCCGAAACAGACTGTCACCCATTAGATTGGAGATCACGCAGATCAACAGTGGGCTTGCAATAGCCATAAAAGGTAGACCTGAAAGGTTTTATAAGCGCGATTTCATAATTTTTGAAGTCCGAGCTAAAGGCCCATGATCTGTTTGCGTGCGTTTTCCTGTGTATTTCTGTTACGAGCCCAAAATATGTTATTTCGTGGATTTTTCTCGGAAAAAGGCTACCGATTCATTTTCCATTGGGAAATAGACATCATTCCTTGTGCCACACTGCAGGCGGGAATTTTTGTAACAGGGATGCATTTTGAAGCGCGAAGAGGTAGAGTTGGGAAGAAGGATGATTCCTCACGATCGAAGGGATAGAGGAACGACTGTGGAAGCCGCAGAGTCAAAGGATGCCTTACAAAAACATAGAGAGCATGATTGACCAAAGGTCATGAGCATAGGCAGCTGAGGGAGTCTTTGGGATTCGCTTGGAGGTCGAGCGAGTGAACCAGAGAGCTGAAAATTGTTGAGAGTGTCACTTGGAGGTCAAGTGAATTACAGAAGCATGCAGAGGCTGAGAGAGAGCTCAGAGAAGCTAGAGCCGAGAGCCACGATCCAAAGCTAGAGCCAGAGCCATGAGTCAGATCCAAAAGCTAGAGCCAGAGCCAGAAAGCCTGGGAGCTTCAGAGCCAAGGATGAGATGGTGTTCTAAGCCCATTGTGTTTAGTGTAAATTAGTGGAATTGAGCGTGGAGCTTGTAAAAGGACTTTGCCATAATCCTAGAGAACCTAGTCGAGTTGACCAAAGCTCAAAGAGATGTAGCCCAAGAGTTTTGGGTGAACTCCAGATTACATTGCTGTTATGTGTGTTTTTTTTATTGCTGCATCATTTACTGTTATATGTATTTACACATCAGCATAAGCAACATAACTTAAGGCATTTGGTCAGTTAAAAATAAACATAAGCATACACCTATTTTCAAGCACTTATTAATTCCACAATTGGTTAATCATAATATCTTGGGAATATTTAATCTTTGGAAGTAGGAAAGGTTCTTGTAAACTTGACAAGAAGCTTTTAGTCCCCATTTTCAAATCATTGGCGTTCTTTCCCATATCATTAATAGATTTTGTAAATTTCATAAAATTTTGAATTTTAGTGTATCTACTCCTATAAACATAATAGTTTGTTTATAAATTAGAAATTCTAAAAGTAAATGCTCTATGGCTAGTTGTACTTTTCTTATGCTCTAATATCTATATATATGAGAGTTATTTCTAAACTTACAAAAATAATTATTTTTTATTAGTTGGAAATAAAAACAATTTATTTATATTTTATTCATAATTAAGTGTACCATAAACCCTTTTTATAACATAATAAGGGAGAAATGTTATCATGAGTAACAACTATATATATAACCCTCTAAATCATTAAATTCCCCGAAATTCTGTTATTATTTATTACTAAAAATTAACATAAAATATAAAATTAAATAATAAAAAACTTACACCTTAATAAATTCAATTTAATTGGCGTCACTAACTCACTCAATTTTAACAAAGCTTATATTTATTTATTTCATTTTATTCCTTTTATTCAGTAATGATTGATAGATCGGATGATTAGTTGAATTAAACTTAGGCCCAAAGTTCAAATCATTAAATTTCAATTCCAAAATTTAAATGCATCCCATTTTAATCCACGTATATGGTATATAGGAATCTTAACTTCTTTTTCCTATTTTACTTTATAATCCACACGACGCAAATAATTGCTATACAACGCTATACTCACAAACCTTTTCTGATTTCCGAAACTTCAGCGAAGATTTCGATGTCAATTTCTGATCTTAAAGCGTCACTATTCCATTTCACCCACTCTTGCTCGTTAATTTATATCCCTAACCTGCACAATTCACGCTTGCTTTGAAAGCATCGGACATAAACGTAGGATGCGGTAGAGCAGCAGACTTTTTGGATACTAATGTTAGGAAACCAATAACCAATATTTCTGAGTTATAGTTTGAGTTATAGTTTTATTAATAATGGATCTTGGTTTTTTTTATAGATTAGGTTTAGTAGTTACTGATTCACCATGTGGTTAAAAAAATAATGTATGGCTTAATTTAATCTTTGGATTTTGTATTTATTTAAAAATTGAACTATACTATTTTAATGTATTGATAAAAATAGAATTATAACTCCAGAAATATTGATAATTTTAATTTTAATCTAATTTATCTTTGGAATAACTTTTCTTCTAGTTGTTATCTTATTATAGGTTTTTTAGGCCCTTGTCCAGAAGCAAGTTTGTGACAGGTTTGTCAACTATTTTGACTGAAATGTCATAATATACACTTTCCCTCGCTGTAGTCTAACTAGCCAGAGGAATTCCCCAGAAAGTTATTGAAATTCTGGTCATACATAGAGAAAATCTGGTAAGGATTTTTATAAATCGTTATAGTTGTTAAACTTCAAAATTTTAGGTGTCTCAGAGGTTTTTGATGGTGCTGCATCTATTTCCACCATCAACACTGCCTCTACACGATATTTTGAAATTTTATTGCCCATATTCCAGCCATTTTTAACCATTCGAGCAATTCTTCCACTTAGTAGACGACTCTCCCTTTCCCTCATGTCCTTCTCAGAACTCCTGAACTGTCAGTTCAAATATATGGTCTGCTGTATTAAATTTTTTTAAGAACAGCCAGACACTGGGCCTGCAAACATTACTTATCACAGAAATATATTTAAAATCAGATGACGGGAAACTAGGCGAACATTACCTAATACACAAATATAGGCATATATATTCATTCAAACATGAAACACATAAGTATATATACATTGAGATAACAGGATGCTTACATCCAGATATACCCTTCAACAATTAGTCTTTTCTCAGGTCCAGAGAAGTATGATTATCCAAATACAGGCGAACCAGCAAGTTCAGAGGCAATGAAGATGCTCCAGTATAAACCCGTACAATAACTAGAACAGTATGTTGTTACTATTACATCGAAAATGGATGGTGGAATTCACGTACGACTTTACTTTAGTTGCGGTAGTTCGAATGAAGTTCGCGTATTCATTAAACTTGGAGGGCGGAATTCATGGATCAGTTCCTTTCTCGGCCCGACTTCCTCTTATCCATTAGGGTGACAGAAAACCACTTTTGAAACCTTCTTTATTCTATTTCAATTAATTTTAATACATTGTAAGATTGATAATAAAAATAGATAATAAATTAATAAATAAATATTACTTAATATTATTTTATAATAAAATAAATAATAAATAAGTTAATAAAATATTTTATTAATTAATTTTTAATTTATAATAATTTTGTCTAATTTTTATCATGATGTGTCTTTGTTATTTAGATATTTAGGAAGATTGATTTTTTCATTATATAATTGGTTGTACAGGTCAATAATGTGATGATGTTGTGACAATAATGTGATTAGGTTGTACAGGTCAATAATGTGATGATGTTGTGACAATAATGTGATTATGTTGTGAGGATGAACCACACAATTAATTCTAAACTTCAATAATGTGATTAATCCCAAAAACAATTACATTAGTCTTAACTTTGATTAAGGTTTGTAGAGTAAATTACATTAATTCAATATATGACCTGGTTAGGATTGGCCTGTGGAGTTGCATAGGCAATAGGTCTGTGCCACGAAAACCATGAGCTAACCAGAGTTAACTCAGTTTGTGGAGACAAATATGAGGTGAGGCGAGGTGTTCAGGTCCGTGTATGACCTGGTTCGGGTATGCCTATGGAGTTGCATACCTGGCCATAGGTCTGTGCCATGCAAGCCATGAGCTCACTCGTGTTAACGCAGTTTGTGGAGGCACAATATGAGGTGAGGCGAGGTGTTTTGGTCGGAGTGATCCAATATATGCTAGACCGATGTCGTCAAAAGGGTCATGGCTTTGTTATACATGGGCGTGATCTAGCCTAAGGTTTGGTGTTGAGGAGTGCCCTAAGGGCAGGTTCATGGAGATCTTCACTGACCTTTCTGGCTTTCTTCTCAGGTTCCAGAAACAATTTTTGTGTGGTCTCTCATGGTTCTTCAAGAATGACGAGTCATTTTATTGATATTCATGAATAGTCTTGCTTTTCTATACACGGGTATTTTTCAGTCGATTGGAGATTTCCCCAAATAGTCGGTGCCGTCAATTTTTTGACTGCGGCACATGTCTGTCCGATTCCTTATGTTTGAGATGACTCCAAACTCACACATGGACTCACTGGGTTTATACATTCAATTTTTTTGTTGACGAAATTTGAAGTTTTTTTTGTGAAGCATTTTCCATGGTCGTGTTTTTTAATAAAGTTGCATTTTTTTAGGTATTACATGAATACACTCTTGTCACGTAAATACAAAACGAATTACGAATATTTTTTTATTCAAAAAATATACCATAATAAAAATTAAGTAATAACGAATAATTTTACCAAAAATATCCTTCCAATATTTCCCGTTGTAAAGATATTTATGCAGTAAAGATAGTTTTTGAATGTTTAAAGTCTGATATTAACATAGACAGCCGCTTAATTTATTTTATTAATAAATAAGACAATATTAGTGATTTTGAAAATAGATGGCGATCCGGCACCTTGACATTGCAACCAACCCTAAGAAGACAAACAGACCATATATCTAACGTGGGTTTGGTATAGGTTTCCTCAATAACTACGAGCTATTGGTCCACTGCTGTGTCAGTAATTTCAGCTTTCGGGTCATTTGTGGACGAAGTTATCTTTAGTGTCATTTTTTTGGAGATTTCGGTGAAGGAATCTGGTGGAAAAAATTAAGGTTAAATTTTGATTTGTATTATTTAAAATGGTTTTTTAACTGCATATTTAGATTCAGCACCCTGAAAAACCCCGGGACGTTTTGACTGTGCAGAAATTAGTTATCAAACTTGCGATTCCAATAAATTGCTGCCAGATTTTAATCAGAAAAACCCACCAAAAAAACTCCAAAAACAACTCCAATACAAAGTGGGCAAGATAGTATAATATTTGATAATGTCGAGTAGTCATTGCAAAGTCAATACGACATGGTAATTTCAGCGAAGCATGGGAATCTGAGCGGATGTTATTATTCCCGGGGCGATTAAGAAATTAAATAATTGAATGTGCTTTTAGATCATTGAATGAGAAAGTTCTTATTATACGACTCACGATGAATCTCGACATCAGCTACAGGAAAACGTGGATCTCATCTGCGCAGAATCAATGTGAGGTAGATTTCAAATTAAATACGAGATTTAGTCTATAATTCAGAAATATATGGCTACCTATAACTTGCGTATAATTCAGAAATGTATGGCTACGTATAACGGTAAATCTTAAGGTAAATGGTTAGTTAAATAAGAGAATAAACAAGGTAATTTTTATGTTAATTAATAAAATGAGCAGAGCTTAGCTAATAGAATATGTAGAGTTTAATGTGCTTTGCGGATTTTTGAGTAATCTGGAAATATGATGAATACGATTAAGTTAGTTCTTTGACTTTGAGCATATCTATGATAGGTTAATAATATTTGGAATTTGTAATTAAATTACTAAACATTAGATGTTTAAATATGAATTAAATATTTAGGTTAAAAAACAAATTGGAGTAGATTTCAAATTTATTGTAAAAACATTTAAGATGATATTTTGGATAAATATTTTTATTATCAAAGATGTTAATAACTAGCATATTGCATTAGATGTTGCAAAAGAAACTTAGTAAGGCAATAGCATATAGTATTAATTAATAGTTTTTTGACAATTGTTGAAAGACACGAAAATATAAGAAAATGCAAGAACTATCCTACAATGAAATCTTACTACAATACTTCTACCTTGAGCCTTACAAATCATGAGGCCAATGTTGAATTTAAAGACTTTGTCTGAGTATGCCAACATGAATGCCTAGTAAATAAAGGAATAGATCGGGATTTGCTACCTTAGAAATCACAGGTTGTTTTGGTACAATTCCTCCACATTTCTTGTTTATCACTTCCTCCTCTTATACACAACCTTAATTAGTACAAAGAATTTTGTTTATAGCTTGAAACATGTGTCTACATAGGACTATAATAATTTTGTAAATAAATTTTGAATTTCTATGTGAATTAAGATCTACCCTTGAAAAAAAATGGACATATGTCCAATCTAGAAATTGAACCCAAGAATAGCATCAACTAGACCTCTACTTGAGAAAATTGTTTGTGTTTCTCCTTTTGAATGTTGAATCACCTCTGCAGTGTTTCCTTCATGATCCTTGAAACTATTCCAAATATCATATTGCTCTTTACCACTAATCTCCTTGGTGTTGTTTCTCTCTACCACTAATCAATCACCTCTGCATTGTTTCCTTCATGATCCTTGAAAGTATTCCAGATATCACATTGCTCTTTACCACTAATCTCCTTGGTGTCTACCATGTTCTTGTTTTAATCCAATAGATTCCTCTTAAGTAAATCTAGCCCATGTGTTGAAAATAATGTAGAGATCATTCAATAAAATTTAAACCATTTTATCTTGAAAATCAAGAATGTAATCCATAAGCACCACAATGAAAATACTACTTTTTTACATGAAAAGACAACACCTCAACTTGGTTTTAAAATTTTGGCCACAAAATTTATATAACCTACTCATGGCCACAAAATTTATACAACCTATTTATGTATGTCACTAGTAAAAACATGAAAGAGTTATTGTGAATTTTTAATTTTAGATAAGAAACATAGGGATAAATTTGATAAAAAGAAGTTGGATGAAGAAAAAACATTCATGGGGAAATTGTACATAGTGACCTTCTGGTGCCATGAGAACTTAGTCATTGGCAAGTCCAAATTATTTTATGACACCCATCGACCATGATATAATGAAATCTTACTGCAATACTGCTTCCTTTAGCCTTACAAATCATGAGGCCTATGTTGAAGTTAAATACCTTGTCTCATTATGCTAACATGAATGTCTTATAAATAAAGAAATAAATCGTAATTTGCTACCTTTGAAATTAGAGGTTGTTTTGGTACAATTTCTCCATATTTTTTCTTGATCACTTCCTCCTACTATAAACAACCTTAATCAGTATAAAGATTTTTTTTTTTTTTTTTAATTTTGAAACATGTTTCTACAAAGGACTATAACAATTTTGTAAATAGATTTTGAATTTTAATGCGAATTAATATCCACCCTTGAATAAAACTGCACATATTTCCATTCTGGAAATTGAACCCAAGAATAACATCAACTACACCTCTTCTTGAGAAAATTGCTTATGTTTCTCTTTTAACAGCTGAGTCACCTATGTATTATTTCCTTTATGATCATTGAAACTATTCAAATATCACGTTGTTATTTACCACTAATCTCCTTGGTGTCTGTCATGTTTTTTCAGTAGTCGATATGAAGTTGGTTGCTTTTGTTCTTTGTGCAAACAGCAAAAAAATATATGGAGTGGTGGATTTTATCATTTCAATAGTAGTAAAAAACAAGGTTGTTGAGAAAAGAAATCTAGCACTCAGAGAGATTGTTGGTCCCTTTTGTTCTTTGTGGAGAGAGTAAAAAATATATGGAGTCGTGGATTTTATCACTTCAATAGAAGTAAAAACAAGGTTGTTGAGAAAATAACTCTAGTAGTGAGAGAGATTTTGTAGCAGCTATGTAATTAGAGAACATGCTTTTCTCTTTGGTGTTGGCTACTAGGAATAGTTTTCTCGATCTTGTATAGAAGAAAGAAAATTTACATTTAGCTTATACTACATTAACCATGAAATCCCCAACATTCAGGGACACTTGGCATCACATTTGTAGAGAAAATTATAATAGAGTATCACACTTTTCTTATCAGATCTAAATGCTCCTATATACAACAACGGTAGCTTTCATAACTTCAAGAGGAATAGAAACAATTCTATTCAGGAAACAAAACTCCAGCAATGAGAGAGATTTGATAGCAAACGTGGAATTGGAAAACATGCCTTGCTCTATGGCATTGGCTATTGGGAAGGGCTTTATTGATCTTGTATAGAATATTGTAAAGTTGTATTTAGCTTATACCACGTTAACCATAAAATTACCAACATTCAGGGCACACTTTCCATCACATTATTAGAGAAAATTACAACAGAGTGTCACACGTTTCTTATCAGATATAAATTCTCCTATATGAAACAACTATCTTGTGCCTCATAATTTAAATTTGTGCAAGGAGGAGTGTCATGGTGCAAGCTAGAATAAGAAGAGGGGAAGTCCCTATATGAAACAACTATCTTGTGCCTCATAATTTAAATTTGTGCAAGGAGGAGAAGTGTCAAGGTGCAAGCTAGAATACAAAAAGGGGAAGTCGGGATTGAGCGATGTATGAAGAATCTTGTTTAGGACTTGAGATAGATTCATTCTCGACATAACTAGAGCAAAGCTTAATAAATAGAAAAACTCTCTGTACTTTGTATTTTTTTTACTTTTTTATATAGAGATCTTAAAAATTTGAATATTAGTTTAACAGATTTTACTCAATTACACATTTAACAATATTCATTTATAAAAATTAAAATAAAAATTACTATTTTAAATAGAAATAGTACAAAGAATCACATTAATTACCATGACCTTCATTTACCTTCCTCTTATTACTTTTGACATAATTAATATTTGTAACTTATTCTTAATCACATAGTGTCAAGTTTATAAAACTAAAATCTACAAGTCTCAAGTAAGTTTTCATTGTATTTGTGAGTATCTTAAAAGGAAGTGATTTCTATTTCAGTAGTAGCTAATATGAAGTTGATCGCTTTTGTTCATTGTGTAGATAGTAAAAAATATATGGAGCGATGACTGTCATCACTTCAAGAGCAATAAAAACAATGCTATTGAGAAAATAAATTGAGCACCGGGAGAGATTTGGTAGTAACTGTGGAGTTGGTGAACATGTCTTGCTATGTGGCTTTGGCTACTAGGCATGCCTTTCTTGATCTTATATAGAAAAAAGTAAATTTACATTTATCCTATACTACATTGACCATGAAATTTCCAACATTCAGGCACACTTACCATCACATTTGTAGAGAAAATTATAATAGAGTATCCCAATTTTCTTATAAGTTATAAATTCTCCTATATGCAACAAAAGTGGCTTTCATCAGCCCAAGAGAAGTAAAAAAAAGTCTATTGAGAAAACAACTCTAGCATTGTGAGAGATTTGGCAGGAACTATGAAATTGGCGAAGATGTCTGGCTCTGTGGTGTTCGGTATAGGGCATAGCTTTCTTGATATTGTATATAGACTGTAAATTTACATTGAACTTATACTATATTAAGTTTGAAATTTCCAACATTCAGGGCACACTTGTCATCACATTTGTAGAGCAAATTACAATATGCAACGACTACCTTTTGCCTCATATTTTAAATTTGTGCAAGGAGGAGGAGTGCCAATGTGCACGCTATAATAAGAAGAGGGGAAGTCGAGATTGAGTGGCGTATGAAGAAGCTAGAGTAAAGCTTAAAAAAAACTCACCGTACTTTAACTTTTTAAATAAATATCTTAAAAATTAGAATATCAATTTAATACATTTTACTCAATTACACATTTAACAATATTCATTTATTAAAATAAAAATACAAATTACTATTTTCAATAAAAATAGTACAAAGAATCACATTAATTACCATGGCCCTTGTTTAGCTTCCTCTTAATACTTTTTAAACAAATTTGGTTTTGGCCAAAATTTTGGAAGGACTGAGTGGGTTTTGTTTTGTATGTTTTGTTTGAAATTTTAAAATCAAAAAATTATAAAATTTAAAATTATGTAGTGAAAAATTTTGTTTGAAATTTCAGAATAAAATATTGAGTAAGTTTGACATCATATAAATTTATGAAAATTGTTTATGATTATAAAGTAAAAACCATGTATCATGTGACCTAGAAATTATCTCCTTTTAAAAATAAAGAATTTTTAATATTTCAAGTTTGGTGCAAAACTGTTCATATAGCAGTACCCACTAAATGAGTTGGGGTAAAAATCTAACTCACTCACCCTTATTTGTATTAATACACTCGACCAATATTGACTTTTATAGGTGGTCATTAACTAGATGAATAGGTACAACCCTGGATTCCTATACACATAGTGCAGTGGAGACACAAACAAGAAAATAGAAAAAAGTTTTCTAATTAAGACAGTGCAAGGGTTTAGACCAAGAAAAAAAAGAGCATTAAAAATTATAAAGAAACGTTAGGGTGAGGAATTATGATAGTTATCCAAAAACTTTAAGGCGATAAATTATTATCCTAAACATCATAGATATGCAATTTTTCACATTCAAACCTATCATTTCAGTGTTTGTACAACTCATAATGACCACTCAAACATATTATTTAAAAATTATGGGAAAATCATAGTGAGAATTCTTAATCATTGTTGGAGCTCACCGGGAAAATGGTCAACAATACCATTACCATTTGTCCATTTGCAAGAAATCACGATCACATGATGATGCATTTCCATAGGAAAGGGTTAGCGAAATCTATGGGTGTTTTTGAAGACATTGTCCCAGTCCACAACCACTCGGTTTAGGTTTGAAGGGCCTCCATATTACAATTAATATGAGCCATATTCCAATTTTGCCCATTTTTCATTTTTTATGGGATTCTTAACATGTGGCCATGGTCATGACATCATTGTTTCTCCTCCTCCTCTTGCTTTCACCGCATTATGTAATAATGTTTAAAGAGAATGATGAAATAGTAGTCACACTTCATAGAAGAAAAATGTATCTGTATCCAAGACTTCATGTGCAGGAGGCAGTTGGGGGTTCGAGCCTCGTAAAAGATTGCAAGACTCACTTGGATCTTGGAAGGAACTAGGTATTGAGCCTGAGGACTGAAGTGTCAGATGCATCGTGGCTACAGTAGGATATGAAAGGGAAAGGAAAGTTTCGAGGAGTCTCTATATTCTCATAGTTTTAGAGGTTATTCAATCAAATTCTCCTTGGGCACTCCTACACAAGATCTATTTCTAATTATGGACATGGAAAATGATTTCATGTGCATGTCATTCACGAGAAATTACACTTGCAACAGCTGCCCCATAGGCAATGCCTCTAATGGTTTTTTCCTTCTGGATCTTTAGAATCTAGAGAAGGGTCGATTCAAATGACTTGTTGAAGAAATTTAACAATTGGAAGTGATGAATTCCTTATAGGTAAAGTACCTGCAATATGTTCATGGGTTATAATAAATATTAACAAGTCAAATGATTTCACAAATCAAGATTCAGTTGACAGTTAAAGTAGTGGGATCTAATGGTGGAAGGACTTTCAATCATCCAAAATTGGATCTGATGGTGTAGAGGAGTGTCGAGTGGTATCTAAGGGAGTTCTTCCCAAAGGAATTCCTTACGATGTAATTAAACATGTAATTTTATTGAGTGAAATTGAAATTATAAATGTAGGAAAAATAGTATTGCAAGTGTTAAGTTTGAATTTCAAAGGAACAACCTTGCATTTATTAACATTAGTACACTAGATACAACTATTCCATAAATTCCACAAATGGGCTAGTTATGACATGTCTCTAGAGACTTGAACCCACATAGGTGGGGAAATAAATTGTTCACCTAACAATTTGAGCTAATATCCTTTGAAAACAATTAAACCATCATTATCACCCATCACATGTCATATCATATCCTATGTGTTTTCTTTCAACCTATGTTGAAAGCAATAAAGTGAATGATATGTGATATATTGTAACAACCCCAGGTTAAAAATCCACGTAATAAAGTTAATAATGGAAAAATAATAACCAAGGTCATGGGACACTTATTCAAAGATGAATGTTGGGAAAAACATCCTACTATGGCTATTCATTTGGTTTATTATGGCTAAGGTAATTGGAAAAGGAAATGGAAAAGGCATTGAAAAGGCAAAGAGGCATTAATTGGAATTTTATTTATAAAAATAGTGGAAATTAGGAGAAAAGGAATCACAAGTTACATGTGAGGAGGAAAATGAAGGGAAAGTAATAGAAATTGAAGAAAATATAGCCCTCATTGATAAAAAAAGATTATGAGGATCAGTTTACAACCTTTTCCTAGTTTAACCTTTTGTTAGTTCAATTTTGGAGCTCCCTCTTTATTCTCTTTATTCTCTCATGCCCTCATATGCTTAGCGTATTATTGGATCACTTTAGCATTGGAGGAAGGAAGGTATAAGAAGGAACATAAACCAAATGGAAGAAATGATCAAGCAAGGAAGAGCGTGATCTAACAGCTACAGTGGGATTACTTACATGTATTGAGCTGCATGTATGATTTCCTTGCTAGTTTTGGCATGCATGGTACATGCATGTGTGTATTTGGTTCTCTTACTATCATTGGCATGCGATTTTCCATGTGTGACAAGGGTTTTCATCCTTGCATTTCCATTTATGGATAGCCATGGTGTGATGGGTTTTCTCTTATTTAGCTAAGCTAGATTTCTAGATGGTTTCAAAACTAAGTGAGGTGGTGTTAGGGGAGAATAACAAGGCCTAGAAATTCGTGTACCGGTGAAGGTTGGATTGCAGTAAATCCTGATTATGTATACACTTGTTGGGCATAGTAATCCTTGATCGATAAATGGTGGGATATACGGTAAATACTAGAGGGTGGAGATATACAAATTACTCACAGTTTAGGTGGAGATATTTGAAGGCATCCATTCTTGTATAGGCCTAGTGATCTGTGGCTAGTATATCATGGGATAATAGTAAAGCCTGGTTATATAGATGAGGGCTTGGGCCTAGGAATCCATTGGTGGATTGCATTAAAGCCTGAGGAATCCTTTGTTGGTTTTTTTTAAGTCCCACATTCATTCTTGGAATATGGCATGGGGTTGATTGGCTCAAAGAAATATTTGGTTCAACCCAAGCTATGGTTGGATGGTACATGGAATTCCATTTCTTGGTTGGGTTTTGCATATGTTAATAAGAGCTCTTTTACTCTTGTGTTTTATGTATAATCTACTTGTTGTTATGTGGCTTTAATGGTTCTTTTATAGTTTTTATTTATCTTGTTATATGATGGTTATAAGCATGATTTATGAAAAACTTTGAATATGGCTCTCATCGTGTTTCAATTAGTAAATGATTTTTTAATCAATATATGACCTGATATATGATAATGAAGCTATTGTAAGAGGGAATCAAACCTTCTTGATGAATCTCAGATAAGGATGAGGTCGCAATGTTCATATTTGTTGTTATGACCTGTAGATTACATCTTCATGATGTGCTTGACGGAATGCATATTGTGGCTATTAAGGATCAAGTAAAGCAGTTGTTCAAGCTTTTATGTTAGTAGCCTTCTCTTAATGTTATTTATCATTTATGGAAGTTTAATGAAGTTCTTGGTAGAGGCTTGATTCCTCGCCCTGAAAAAGAGGCTCGGAATCCAAGGTTGATGGCACATAACTATTTGAAAAAGGCCAAAGTCACATGAATGTATTGTTGTTGGAGTGACTGGAAGGTCTTAGTCGCATGGAGGGATTTTCATGGGTGCGAATAGGGTTCTTTTTCATTCGAAAAGTGGGTTAACTTAGGGGTTTGACTCCTGGAGTGGTGTGTTAGACCCTAGGGTTCTTGTAGCTTGTGAGGAAGGTAAGTTTGGTTTTGGTTTGTTGATTTGAGTTTCGTAATTGTACATGAAGAGTTGAATCATATGATAGCAACTCTTTGTGACATGTTTCCCCCAGTGGACTAGTTATCTTGGGAAAATGTGGGAGGAGGGTGTTACAGAGTGGTATCAGAACATAGAGGAGGGTGTTATAGAGTGGTATAAGAACATGGTTCACCCCTAGGACTGGATGGGAGTAAAATGGTTGTCATGCATGCATATAGGTTGCATTTGTGCTTTATGTCTATGCATGGTTATGGTCATTTTTGCAATTGCTTTGTCATGTAGAAGTTGAAGGTGTTGATGTTGCTCCTTTCCCTTTACAGTTCCTTATTGTGGCTTATTGTTGCTCCTTTACAGTTCCTTACTATTGCTCCTTTTCCTTGATGTTCTTGTTTCTCCTTTGCCTTTATTTCTCTATTTCTTTCTTTGACTTCTTTTTGCTTCTTTTCCATCAATGAAAACAATTCCAACAATCTCCTCCTTTGGAATTGATCGAAACACAATGATTTTCTTCCTTTTTATCGTCCATTCCTCTCCTTACATCCCCATTTGACATCAATGGAAAAGGGATACAACGAATATTTGCAAGAAAATCACAAGCTTCAATTTTTCTATTGTTAAATTTATGATTATGATGTTGATGTTCTTTCTGCATGAAATTATAAAAGAGCCAAAAAACACCATATCTATCCAATCTATCTGATAGAAAAATGTTTTTCTAGTATTTTACCTACAATTTCCTCCATCTCCCATTGAAATATTATAACCTAGCTACATTTATACAAGACCTCAGTCATATTGTCCAAAATGGACAAGTGATCCCTTTCTAGACAATGCATTGCACAGTTTGATTTTTACC
Source organism: Pinus tabuliformis (assembly GCA_031772625.1). NCBI lineage: Eukaryota > Viridiplantae > Streptophyta > Pinopsida > Pinales > Pinaceae > Pinus > Pinus tabuliformis. The sequence continues at coordinate 550,234,174 of CM062808.1, forward strand.
ATCTTAATGTAACAAACAAAAAAAACTTCTACCATAGTGCATGTAGCCAAACAACCTTGAAAAGGTAATATTGTTGGAAAATTACTCGACTTTTAGGCTTGAAACTTGGGTTATTATTTCTTCTAGAATCATGTTCGATTTCCAAACTCGCTATCACAGCTACTATTTTTCTCTTATCATGACAAAGAAATCCATCATGGTCTCATTTTTATAAATTTTCACAATTTTTATGGTTAGGGTCTTAAAATGGTACTCCAAGCCTCCATTTCTTCATGACAAATGGCACTGCAAGCTTTCATTTCTTGATGGTAGGGAAAGGTGTATTTATATTCTTTTACTATCATTTGAAGAGCATTCTAGGCAGCCATTGATATAGATCTTGGGGGTGATCTTCTTCTTTCTATGACGGGGATGAGGAAGGAGGTATGAAACACACAAAGAAGAGCATTGTTCAATATACCACCATGCCAACATATAATCCTCTCAACGAGAATTTAGTGCGCTCTATAAAGCGAAACGAGAAGCTTCTACTGGTGAGAAACTAAATCTATTTAGAACCCATCTCCATAGCATGATAATTATTCCTGAGATGATTGGGAGCATTATTGGTGATTATAATGGGAAGATATTCAATTAGGTCGAAATCAAGCTTGAGATGTTTCACCATTATCTTGAAGAATTTTATATTTTGTATAAGACGGTTAAGCATGGAATACTTTGTACTGATGCTAAATACTTCTCAAGGTTTATTCCTTTGAAATATACCAGCTTATATCATTCGATATGGTGGATATGTAGTGGGATAGCCTTAACTAGTTTTGACTTACAAGTATAGGAACATATAATTGGTTTTGTATTCACATTAATAGAAATATATAGCAATAATAAATCCACAACATATCAAATGATATATGTATCATTTCCATTCCATTTACGAAATACTTGTAGTAGTATGAGACCTTCGTCGAACGAATAGAGAATGAGATGCTCAGGAGAATGCACAGGATCAAATTGGTTTCTCGCGTGACACAACATATATTAATATATAAACAACCATTATATAAGACAATATATAATGGAACACTATCGTCCTATACCAATCATTATAACATGTCAAGGTACCATAACTATGGAGCTATAGGCAATATATAACACAACCAATATATCATTAATTTCCACATAATACCAATGTCATGATTTGTATATATATACATTGACTCCATGCCAACGTCGTGCCACCATATATCAATGTAGAAGGCCACAAATCATAATGTAAAAGGTAATGAATTGATCTCGGTTCATTTCCACTTTATAAAATACATAGGTTACACTTTATAAAGTACAATGGCACCACTTTATATATAATTTTAGCATTAAACATATCGTGAGAACGTAATACCATATGGTAGAGTCGTGTAAATAACTCCATAATCTTATTCATCAACTGTCAACAAGTAACACACAAACACCATAACTAATGCATTGTTTTAATGATATCATCATATATATACATGAAGGGACATAATAACTTTTGCATGTTTGATATAAATGAATGCACATAATAATGATATCCCCATCTTACACTGCTCCACCACATATTACAAATAACACATAAATGTCATATAATCGCATAGTTTGTTGTATATATTTCATAATATATATAGTTGTCATGTCCCAATAATAGATAAATCTGCATCATACGAAATATAACGATGTTGGTAGTTAAACCATTGCTTACAAACCATTATATTAGTGTTTGCAATAATGTAATGCTTTCAATATAGAAAAAAATTGTGCAAGAGGTATACAACTCAAAATTAAAAACCATTTTAATTTTGATATGACTCGTTATTGAAGACCCTGTGCCTTTTGTGCAACAAAATAAATAGTTATTCAAAACCTAGCAATGTAGCTCTTACTAAAAGGTTACCTCCAACAACATCAAGACCCACCATCAGAATACACATTTCCTTTTTGGAAAACAGATGCTAAAGAAAAACTTTGTGAACGTGAGCCACATCTTGTTAAACTAGAAAGAAGTCCACATATTCTGTGAAATCATAGACCTTTTTTTCTTAGCTCTTCATAATACCATCCTCCATGCCTCGATCACATCTGCTCTAGATATCATACATATCCGATAGAAAGAAATCTTTTACACCATGAGATCAAAATTACACACCAATCATTTCCTAAATAAAATAATTTTCCAATTAATATGCCAATTCAGATAATACCAAATGTTGCCCAACGGTTGAATACGTGACTATTGTGATAAGGGGGATCTAATCACTCTAGTCTACAACCAAAACTCGATGACCATGTTTAACATTTTCACACTTCAATTATGATTTAATCAACCATCCCTTTTGGGACACATTTTCTAGAGCAACATACGAGAAAATTTAACAAAGACCCATCATAAGGTGATACAAAACTGAAAGAGACATTGCGACCCATTCATCTTGACAATTGTAGTTGTTATCAATGAGGAAGCACACTTTCTTGTTTCAATGACTGACATGGCTCTGGGATTTTGATTAAGAGAGGTACTGTCCTTCTTCTTTCTTAAACAGTGGAATCCTCAACACATGAAAACATTTCTAAATTGAATGCATAAAATTTGTTCAACGTATGGAACTTGGCATTCACATTGATATATTTTTGACATGCATCTTAACTGGCATCCAGTGCAGTTTCATCCTATTTCTGAACCCCTATTTGTTGGAAATAATACTGAGAGGGGGGGTGAATCAGTATTTGTAACTCAATAATATTTCATTTCCACTAGCAGATTTGTATATGCTACTTTAGCTAAGTGAAACAACGTGTACATGTGACTGTTATTAAAGAAACCAGCGTATATGCAGAGAACTCTTGATTTACCCAATTTGTCATGCATTTAACTTTAACCAGTATGTCAGATATTAATTAGACAGTGCAGTAAAAGCAAAACAAAGCATTACACATAAGCATCACACATGAACACCAAGATATAAGGTGGAAACCCAATGTGGGTAAAAACCACCTATTGTTTTCATCTCTGTATTCTTTTCATAATAAGAAATTTTATTTTTTTTAAATTTGGTACTAGTGTAGATTTATACCAGTACACAGTTTTCTACCTGTAGAAGACTGCAACCTTCTCTCATTTTCCAGCTACTACTAGAAGGGAGATACAACCCCCTAGCTCTTGTACTAGCTAATATGTTTGCTGGTATGTATGCACCGACCTACAAAAGGCTACTACCTTCTTTCTTCCTCCACGGACCACATTTCATAAATTTTCAGACTGGATCCGTCAACAACATCATTCAATCATCAAATACATCTGCATCAACCAATCACCTTTTGAACCAACCACAACTGAATCAATCATTCACTTAGACAACCCATAAATCTGATCATTCAGAATACTGTAACGAGAATACAGTAACCAGAACTTAAACCAGAACCCAGAACTCTGCAATAGTAAAGAGAAACACCTGAAACATATTTTATAAGGTATATGCTACTTCCATGGGTCGAACCTACGTGTATATGCGCTTTTCTCAAATCCAACCAGCGTATACATCTACAAATATACATCCAGAGTTTTGCAGCTATTCCAAACTTTAGTTATACCCAAATCATATCATTTACAGAATAATATAGGCATCACTATTTAGATCTAGAATATACATGAGCAAAAAACATAATGATAGCTCATTTTAATCCTTAAGATCCCGATCCATCATTAGATCTAATCGCTCATCATCCTCTAAGGCTCATCCTTGGTTCAGATCTAGCAATGCACCATAACCTAATAACCTGCATACTAGATCTCACACTTCATCAAATATTCGATACCTGCACACATGGCCTAATCATCTTCTCCTCCTTTTATATTTTTTAGGCCTTTCTCAATGCCATGGACAAAAACCACCTAGGACCAATACCTTGGACCAAATACCTAGGGTCAATACCTCAGACCAATACCTTGGACCAATACCATGGATCAAAATACCATGGACCAAATACCTCGGACCAGAAACTTAGATTTCCAAGGTATACACGCTTTTCCTTCTGTGAAAGTGCGTGTTACGTATACGCGACTTGTATACAGTGAACCTGCATGTATAGATATCTTGGTCAACAATGAACCTGCGTATACCTCTCTTTCTTCATTCTGTGAAGAATGATTTGTAATTCTTTGCTATTTACCTGCTATACTATGATATTTCATTTGAGTGAGTTTCCATCAAGGACAATACCTATATCATAATGCCAACAATCTCCCCCTTTGGACTTGATGGCAACAACCACACCAAGTCACTTTCCCCCTTTGACATCAAGGACAAAGGGTCATGCCCCCCTGAGTACATGTTGAATTTTCTAATATGCTGCAGTGTGCTAATTGAGCTCCCATGATCAAGTCCATGTTCCCCCTGAGCATAAGTAAAGTCTACAAAATGTTGTTCTAAAAGATTAAAATGAGTCTATATATACATCACCGATGACCTTCCTCTCAACAATGACTCATACATACATCCATCTCCCAACCAAGTGGGGATATACCAATTGTTTATACATGACAAAACAAGAAACATTACATCATCCATCCCATGCATAGTGGGGTTACAAATTAGGTCTTTTCATGACCTTTACATTAAATGATATACATGATATATGTAACAGAGACAAAATATCTTAAACAAGACCATGATAGTCATCATCAACTATCATATGATCTGTATCATCAACAACATCTATCAACAACATCCAGACCAGCAACCTATATATGTCCATCATTAGTTCCCAAAATATCATCAACCTGTGTCAAAGTATGTCGGCATATATCAACTCATCCTTTTGATCACATCAAGATCAACTTGCTTCATTCCCTTATTATAACCTTCCATGAATCAACTAAGCATATGTCATATCTCCAAGCGGTAGCACAAAATCATGCACATATGTATGTGAAAACACCATAGACATCATTATCAGAAACTGCATGATCTTTTCGCTAGAACCTGTTGAAGCCCCGAAAATCGGGTCGACAACAAGGGGGATACCCACCCGGTCTGGACCTTGGTTGGCAGCTCCTTATCCGTTTGGTGTAGCGGGTCCGACTGGGGATAATGGGACCAGTTTCCCAATCTAAGGGTGTGTGTGTGTGCAGAGTTGGATGATGTTGATCTAAGGGTTCTAATCTAAGCTACTTTAATCTAATTCTATGCTATTGTAATCTAATGAAAACAGCACATCTAATCTATGCTAACCCGGGATGTATTTCTTCTATTATGCGATCTAAAGAGATTTCAAATAATAACTGGTAATAAAGATCATTCAGCTATCATAAGAATGGAAATCAATTAAGATGAACCACTTTGCATAAAAATTTAGGCAAAACAGTTGTGAACAGCATATCGCATAATAAGTTATTCATATATCAAACATAAATAAATGACTCCACCATACAAAAGTGCCAAATGGTAACTCAAACATTCATGCAGTAACATATAAACAACTAAAAACTATATATCACTTTAAGAATATAAGCAGAAATGGCCAAGAGATAAAAGTACCATTTATGACTGGTCCTACTCATAAGCTTCAAGCAACAATGATTTATCTCTACTTGTTCTAATATCTACCAAGAGTACAGAAGTGCAACATCAGTAGCATATATCAAATGCAAACATTAATAAACCTTGATCCATTCATTCATCAAAACCTCCTCTGAGGGTGCAAAAGTGCATATTCTGAGGACAAGTTTTTGACAAATTTCTGGACCCTTATCTAAATGCATGAGAGGGGATTAAATACTACTTCCTAATTCTAATAATAGTTTATTTACAAAATTTAGGATGCGGTTTTCAAATGACCCTCGTTTTTCTAATCTAATTTTTAAGTAAAAACAACATTCTAAATTAAGCTACTTCTGAATCTGATCTTTAAAGCTGCATGCATTCATCATTGGTTTAAGGAGAGTCGACTGGCTGACTTCTGCTTTGAGCTGGGCTGAGAAAACGGAATCTATGAGAGCTGGCACCACTTTTTCAGCCGCATTTATGATACATTTCACAATCATCCACTGACTATGCGGCTTCACCAAGTATGCCCAGTAACACTCCCAATTTAACCTGTTTAGTGCTTGGACCACTTTTCCCTTTTCTTGCGCCTTCTGCTTCCATTCTGCTTGTTCTGCCTCCCTGATTTGATCGTCCCACTCGTTGAAGAGCAATGCTGAGCCCACTTCTTGTGCTACCTGTGTATTTCTCACAGGTGTTTTTGGGGCTTGTCCTTCAAGATTGATCAGTTCGTTGAAGGTTTCCCATTCCTTATCTAATTTTGTTGTGATGGGTGGTGTTTCAATGACGAGAGGAGGGACATCTCTTGGCGGGGAGGCGATAACCTGCTGTTGTGGAAATTCCATTGACTGAGCGGTGTCTTTAGCTGACTCTTCGCTTCTATCTTGGTTGTTTTTGGATCTTTTAGAATGCTCAGGCATCTCTTGTCCAGTCTTAGATTTAGATGCGGAAGAGCTTGAATTCCCACTAAGGCTAATGCTTGGAGTCGGTTCTATGGCAGATAGTCGTAGCTTTTCTAGAGGAACACTGGCTAGTCTTCTTTCTCTGTATACCATGAATCTTTGGAGGTCATCTGGAGACAATTGTGATTGGGCTTCCCGCAAAATTTCCTGATGTGAGCTTTTACTCTGAAATAAATCATCAATTAAATCCTTCTTTCCAACGAACACTTTTATCTTGACTGTCGTTGTGAAATCCTGGGCAACCTCATTTGGGTCAAATGGCCTTGCCGGGAATTTAAATAATTGTAGACACGTTATATTCTCTACTTCGGTGAACGCGTGACCTACATCGAACAATGAAAAGGCCCCACAAGCTACAGGAAACTGTGGCCATATGGCCTTCTTTTTGTCTTTTAGGTCTTTAGTTAGGCCGCCTTCTGAATAGGTTTGATATGCAATTTCTCGAGCCAGAAGTTTGTCAGGAATATACAAAGGCAGGACATGAGGGGGGACGGTGCTTCCAAATACTCTAATATAGGTGAACCATTCTTCTCCGAACCATCTTGCGATGGGGATGATATCTATCTATGCCTCAGGTGAGCACCTCGGGGGTTCTTTATCATACATCATTCTATACATGGGTAAGATAAGCCCGTGACAAATCTAGAAGAAATGTGGAAGGAACTGAGAATCCCATAATATCTTATGATAAACATGGATGGGTAATGGGTCCTGAGTTGTCCATTTCCAACCCATAGCGGGAAATTTAGACACATAACAAATATAATCCATAACATATGCGGATAGGTAAAAAGGAGGATAGATCCTTTGAGACATGGATCTTTTAGACCGGTAATTGATAATAGCCGTGAATAGGTTATCAGAAAAGATCTTGGCCCAATCTATAATAACGACATTTGTGGCAGCATCGATCAATGGTAACCATTCAGACGAAAACTTATTGATATCTGGCATCCCAAATAATCTACAAAGCATGGCCGCAACAAAACAATACGGAGAGGTGAGGGAACCAGTGCTGTACATACCGTTTTTATCTTTCTTGAGCGGTTCATCTTTTCTGGACCAATCTTTGGTGGTCTCTGATAGGTTTGGGTTCTCCGCCACAAATTTTTTAATGAATTGTGCATTGTAAGTCGCCTGCGGTTTAGGAAGATGATACATGAGCTTTAAGTCTTGTGCAACAAATGACCCAATGAGCCCATGTCCTTGCATCTTGAACTGTCTGTTGTTCATTTCTGCATTGTCAAGTATCCACTTGATCATATCCGTATATTGGAGAATTTTGGGCCTTGCTGCTATCTGATGAAGGAATGAGCACGCTAGTTCTTCTAAGGATGCTTCGGAAGAGCCCTGTGAGTCTGCAACAGCAGTAACCTTCATTATTCTGGGGTTTTCTTCTTCAAGCAGTCTGTACATGCTTTCCCACGTCGATATCCCTGCGTCTCTGCTACAAGCTGTGTCTGCATATAAAGGTGCCATTTCCTTCACCTCAGAGCCCTGAGCCTTATTTTTCTTTCCCATTTCTTCCTGCATATGGCTTGGTATCGTCCTTCGTTCTTCGTTCCTGCAACTCACAAGCGAAATGGAAATGACTGATTAAGAAAGGTGATGGGAGAGTCTGAAATGCAACAGATATATCAAATATGCCACCTTACGTGAAGTAATTCTTTGCAAAAGCACGCGTCTACATTTAATAGATGACGACTAATTCCTTTATTATAATTAAAAGTGCATGATCTTGAGTCAGATTATGGTAAAGTGGCTTTTCTTGAATAGCGTGCCCGAAAGATTCGTGATGGAGTGATTTTGCGATTTGGTTTACAATCGTCGCAGATCGCGACATCGTATTATTGCACTATCGCGCTCTCGCAGCGACTCACAAATATAACATCGCAGAGTTGATTTGGCTTAATATCGCAACCATCACTTTATCGCGATATCACAACATCGTAGATCGCAGAAGTTTTATGCTTGCCATATTTTGTTAGCCCATTCCCTGCGATATGCGATCTTGCGATCCGGATTATCGCAAATCAGAAAATCTTGAAGTCTTTCTTATTAGCATTACCTTATTGCGATGCGATATATTGCTTAGTACGAGAATATTGCACATACCGGGATTATACCCAAATGGAGGTGCTTATCTATTATTTTATGATGCGACTTTTTAAAGATTTTTTCTTATCATAAACTTAGGTTTTAAAGTATTCAAAAGATCTTCCTAAGCTTACGATGGTAACCTTACTTTGAAGAAAGGAAACTCTTGCTTTTCCTAAATTTTAACTAAGGGTCCCCATTCATTTAGTATTTCTGGACAACACTTAAATGAAAAGGGGGGGGTTGTTACTGGCCACAACAATTGGCGATTCACTTGGGAGAACCAGTTATCTCTGATTTTCTATTGAACTTTTCAAATTTCCAAAACAAATTTTTTTTAGAAATTTAAACTTTATTATAAAAAGATAAAGTGCATTATACTCCAAACTGTCAATGACATTTTGTTCCAACCTCTTTCTATTTTAATTATTTGCTTCCTCATCTTGTCCTTTCATTTACATCAGCCATTACTTGGTCTTGTAAAGATAAAATAAGGTCTTCCCTGTGTACCAGTTTTTTAAATATGCTCATTTGTCGTAGGTAGAGCCTCTGTTGCCAGCAGGCGTTCATAGCCTCGACAGGGTTACCTATTACCCAATAATGATCCTTTATCCTGCTTAAGGTAATCTACAACTTTCAAAGAAAAACCCATATTGACACTTTTTCCTTTTTTATTCTTAAAGAACAATGTCTTGGTTTGGTAGCCAAATTATGACACAGTCATTCACTTGATTTACACTTTTGCTGAATAAGCTGGCTAGTGATAAGACCCCTTGTCTTTTGATTTCAACAATCTTGAGTCATTTCCCTGTTTTGATGGACAGTGTTTGGCAAAGTCAGCAAAGTTATAATATCTGTGATCATGATAAGCCGGCTCATGATGAGACCTCTTATTCTTCAAGATATAGTGTATCCTTGGGTCATTTCTCTAAATGCTGCGATTTTCTTTAGCGGGGAGGAAGTCATTTTTTCCTTAAGAAAGCCCTGGATGACAATAATAGATTTTTTTGGAAATGGCTGTTCTACAGGGAATCCTCATTTTGTTATTGATACCTTTCATTGTACTGATATAAAACAATTTCTTCACTAAGATTGCTTTCGTCAAATTTTTTGAAGTTGAAACTAGTATCATATCTGGTTTAAAGTTTTTAACTGTATCTATTAATAATAAAGATCAAGTTTCCAAAAGATTTGCTATTTATACAAGCAGAAGTTCAAAATCTGATAGAGAAATGGTGTCTTTAGTAAATGTCAAATGTTGTTAACCACAGGCAAATTTTATTAGGGAGGAAAATATTTAAAGAAATGAGAGGTAACTATTCCCTTGGATTATGTACATGATAGGGATAATTTTTTCTTTTATTTTGCCTACCAACATTTAAAAATTAAATTATCCACCTAATAACCTAGCTAAACTACCCCTACTCCTATTCTAACTATACACAGAAAAATTAACTAGGTAAAATGATATTTCCAGTGGAACCATCTTTTCATTTTTATTCCTACACGTATGTACCTTTCAAACATCAGTGTTAAGAATAAAACTTTTCTTGGACTGTGAATATTGAATGTAGGATTAGAAAGTGTAACTTCAGTAGGAATTCCGCCTGAAATTTCTTTCTTATGAAATCTTCTGTCCAATTGGATACCTATTGGATCATAAAAATCAGGATGAATTTCTGTTATGGATTGGTGATCATGTAATAGGAAAGATGACAAGCCAGGTTGGGAATATGATTTTTTAGTTTTAATGGCCTGTAATCTACTATGCGTTAAAGTCAAGCTTTTAGCAATTTCTCGTAAAAGGAAAGTTTCCACATATAAATCACTAAATAAATCAATGAAGAATAGATGGAAATTTTTGGAAAGAGATTTATCAATTAACGCGAATTGCTGGCAAGTTTCCAAAAATACTTTCTTTCGTTGATGATGTTTTGGATGACATAGAAGTTTCTTCTGAAAGGCTGATATTGATTGATCATGGAATTGAAAAAGTTCTGTATTTCCTTGACACAATTTAGTTTTCCAAAATGGTAATACATCTTTCGAATGTTCTTTGATAAGGTGCTCAATATACCATAGTAATCTATCAAAAGTCTGAAAATTTAAAATACAATCCGATTTTATACAAAATGAGCGCAAGCAAAAAAGAATGCAATGATTATCTGTACAACTAATGTTATAGCACAACTGGGATTGACTTGAAATATCTTCTTTTTTCACAAGAACTGGCCAGAATTATGGGATTCGAGTAATTTTGAATTACGTCTTGTGAATCAGAAAACAAGTTATGATTGGGAACAGGCATGGGGGTTTGCTCATGATACAAATCATAGATCGGGATATTGTTTTGGATAGTAAAATCATGCAAATGATCCGTCACTCTGGAATGAGAATCGACTGATATGATTCTTGAATTAGAATATCTCTCATTATCTGAGCTCTGTTGAGTTACTTGAGATAAATCAACATCATCTTCATCAAAGTAGCTATCATAAATGATTTTACAGGTTTCTCTAGATTTTTCTTTCTCATCCAATATTTTCAGAAAAGGAAGGTCAAGTCGTTCTTGTTTGTAAATGATCAAAGGATGTTCTATAGCTGCCTCTTTATCTTGAAAACCTAACGGTGATTCATTTGAATAATCCTCTGTACTTTTTGAGATATCATTAATACTGAGGGGGGAAAATTATCATCACTAAATACATCAAGATAAAGAGAAAAATGTGATTCTGAAACAATGCATTTGAAAATATCATCGTGAAAAAATTCTTGTTCATCACATTCATTGTAGACATCGGGCTTTAGATCATACCTTTGCGTGTTTGTATTTTCTGAAAGAGAATTAATTTGTTGTTCTAACCTTGGCGTCTGCATTTGTTGACTTGCGATGATATTATCTAACCTTGTCTCCAAGTTGCTTTCTGGTTCCAAGGTAGGCTTTCTTTCAACGTTCTTGCTTTTGTCTTCTTGCATTAGAGCAGGCATGTTTCCTAAGCTTTGGGAAGTTTCTTCATCATGAGTGATTCGTACGTTCAAATTGGAATTTTCATTCCTATTAGAAGAAAATAAAACAAGACTTGGACTAATTTCTTATGGATCGGACATAGGAGGTAGGGAATGCTCAGCATAATCTGATGATTCTTCATTCATGAGTTCATTTTCAAGATCATATTTTAGACAATCAAGATGCAATCGCATATTAAAATCCCTAACAAATTCATCTTCTTCTCGTAGATACTCAATTTCATCATATACCTGATCATAATCATAGCAATCAAATTTACAAATGAAAGCCTCGACAAATTGGTCCCAGCTGTGAATTGAGGCAACTGGGAGGGTTCTACACCATTTTCTAGCTTCTGCCGTGAATGTGAGAGTAAAAATTCTGCATAAAATGCCTTCATCAATTCTTTGAACGTTCGAACTTGAAACACTTTGAATAAATTGAAGGGTATGATTAAAAGCAGAAGAATTATTCTTACCATTGAATTTTACCTGAGACAAGAGTCTTACCACTTCAGGTGGAGTGTTAAAAGAGGCACGAACATGGATGCAACTCCAAATGGGAAGTTTGTGAGCAGCCATCCTAATTCAAATGTTTACAATTTCAAACCATTCCAACAGACACTATGCTCAGGCCCTCCTTCTAGCGCCAAATATGTTGAAGCCCCGAAAATCGGGTCGACAACAAGGGGGATACCCACCCGGTCCGGACCTTGGTTGGCAGCTCCTTATCCGTTTGGTGTAGCGGGTCCGACTGGGGATAATGGGACCAGTTTCCCAATCTAAGGGTGTGTGTGTGTGCAGAGTTGGATAATGCTGATCTAAGGGTTCTAATCTAAGCTACTTTAATCTAATTCTATGCTATTGTAATCTAATGAAAACAACACATCTAATCTATGCTAACCCGAGATGTATTTCTTCTATTATGCGATCTAAAGAGATTTCAAATAATAACTGGTAATAAAGATCATTCAGCTATCATAAGAATGAAAATCAATTAAGATTAACCACTTTGCATAAAAAGCTAGGCAAAACAGTTGTGAACAGCATATCGCATAATAAGTTATTCATATATCAAACATAAATAAATGACTCCACCGTACAAAAGTGCCAAATGGTAACTCAAACATTCATGCAGTAACATATAAACAACTAAAAACTGTATATCACTTTAAGAATATAAGCAGAAATGGCCAAGAGATAAAAGTACCATTTATGACTGGTCCTACTCATAAGCTTCAAGCAACAATGATTTATCTCTACTTGTTCTAATATCTACCAAGAGTACAGAAGTGCAACATCAGTAGTAGATATCAAATGCAAACATTAATAAACCTTGATCCATTCATTCATCAAAACCTCCTCTGAGGGTGAAAAAGTGCATGTTCTGAGGACAAGTTTTTGACAAATTTCTGGACCCTTCTCTAAATGCATGAGAAGGGTTTAAATACTACTTCCTAATTCTAATAATAGTTTATTTACAAAATTTAGGATGCGGTTTTCAAATGACTGTCCTTTTTCTAATCTAATTTTTTAAGTAAAAACAACATTCTAAATTAAGCTACTTTTGAATCTAATCTTTAAAGCTGCATGCATTCATCATTGGTTTAAGGAGAGTCGGCTGGCTGACTTCTGCTTTGAGCTGGGCTGAGAAAACGGAATCTATGAGAGCTGGCACCACTTTTTCGGCCGCATTTATGATACATTTCACAGTCATCCACTGACTATGCAGCTTCACCAAGTATGCCTAGTAACACTCCCAATTTAACCTGTTTAGTGCTTGGACCACTTTTCCCTTTTCTTGCGCCTTCTGCTTCCATTCTGCTTGTTCTGCCTCCCTGATTTGATCGTCCCACTCGTTGAAGAGCAACGCTAAGCCCACTTCTTGTGCTACCTGTGTATTTCTCACAGGTGTTTTTGGGGCTTGTCCTTCAAGATTGATCAATTCGTTGAAGGTTTCCCATTCCTTATCTAATTTTGTTGTGATGGGTGGTGTTTCAATGACGAGAGGGGGGACATCTCTTGGCGGGGAGGCGATAACCTGCTGTTGTGGAAATTCCATTGACTGAGCGGTGTCTTTAGCTGACTCTTCGCTTCTATCTTGGTTGTTTTCGGATCTTTTAGAATGCTCAGGCATCTCTTGTTCAGTCTTAGATTTAGATCCGGAAGCGCTTGAATTCCCACTAAGGCTAATGCTTGGAGTCGATTCTCTGGCAAATAGTTGCAGCTTTTCTAGAGGAATACTAGCTAGTCTTCTTTCTCTGTATACCATGAATCTTTGGAGGTCATCTGGAGACAATCGTGATTGGGCTTCCCGCAAAATTTCCTGAAGTGAGCTTTTAATCTGAAATAAATCATCAATTAAATCCTTCTTTCCAACGAACACTTTTATCTTGACTGTCGTTGTGAAATCCTGGGCAACCTCATTTGGGTCAAATGGCCTTGCCGGGAATTTAAATAATTGTAGACACATCATATTCTCTACTTCGGTGAACGCGTGACCTACATCGAACAATGAAAAGGCCCCACAAGCTACAGGAAACTGTGGCCATATGGCCTTCTTTTTGTCTTTTAGGTCTTTAGATAGACCGCCTTCTGAATAGGTTTGATATGCAATTTCTCGAGCCAGAAGTTTGTCAGGAATATACAAAGGCAGGACATGAGGGGGGACGGTGCTTCCAAATACTCTAATATAGGTGAACAATTCTTCTCTGAACCATCTTGCGATGGCGATGATATCTATCTGTGCCTCAGGTGAGCACCTCGGGGGTTCTTTATCATACATCATTCTATACATGGGTAAGATAAGCCCGTGACAAATCTGGTAGAAATGTGGAATGAACTGAGAATCCCATAATATCTTATGATAAACATGGATGGGTAATGGGTCCTGAGTTGTCCATTTCCAACCCATAGCGGGAAATTTAGACACATAACAAATAGAATCCATAACATATGCGGATAGGTAAAAAGGAGGATAGATCCTTTGAGACATGGATCTTTTAGACCGGTAATTGATAATAGCCGTGAATAGGTTATCAGAAAAGATCTTGGCCCAATCTATAATAACGGCATTTGTGGCAGCATCGATCAATGGTAACCATTCAGACGAAAACTTATTGATATCTGGCATCCCAAATAATCTACAAAGCATGGCCGCAGCAAAACAATACGGAGAGGTGAGGGAACCAGTGCTGTACATATCATTTTTATCTTTCTTGAGCAGTTCATCTTTTCTGGACCAATCTTTGGTGGTCTCTTACAGGTTTGGGTTCTCTGCCACAAATTTTTTAATGAATTGTGCATTGTAAGTCGCCTGCGGTTCAGGAAGATGATACATGAGCTTTAAGTCTTGTGCAGCGAATGACCTGATGAGCCCATGTCCTTGCATCTTGAACTGTCTATTGTTCATTTCTGCATTGTCAAGTATCCACTTGATCATATTCGTATATGGGAGAATTTTGGGCCTTGCTGCTATCCGATGAAGGAATGAGCACGCTAGTTCTTCTAAGGATGCTTCGGAAGAGCCCTGTGAGTCTGCGACAGTGATAACCTTCATTATTCTGGGGTTTTCTTCTTCAAGCACTCTGTACATGCTTTCCCACGTCGATATCCCTACGTCTCTGCTACAAGCTGTGTCTGTATATAAAGGTGCCATTTCCTTCACCTGAGAGCCCTGAGCCTTATTTTTCTTTCCCATTTCTTCCTGCGTATGGCTTGGTATCGTCCTTCGTTCTTCGTTCCTGCAACTCACAAGTGAAATGGAAATGACTGATTAAGAAAGGTGATGGGAGAGTCTTAAATGTAGCAGATATATCAAATATGCCACCTTACGTGAAGTAATTCTTTGCAAAAGCACACGTCTACATTTAATAGATGACAACTAATTCCTTTATTATCATTAAAAGTGCATGATCTTGAGTCAGATTATGGTAAGTGGCTTTTCTTGAATAGCGTGCCTGAAAGATTCGTGATGGAGTGATTTTGCGATTTGGTTCGCAATCGTCGCAGATTGCGACATCGCATTATTGCACTATCGCGCTCTCGCACCGACTCACAAATATAACATCGCAGAGTTGATTTGGCTTAATATCGCAACCATCGCTTTATCGCAACATCGCAGATCGCAGAAGTTTTATGCTTGCCATATTTTGTTAGCCCATTCCCTGCGATATGCGATCTTGTGATCGGGGTTATCGCAAATCGGAAAATCTTGAAGTCTTTCTTATTAGCATTACCTTATTGCGATGCGATATATTGCTTAGTACGAGAATCTTGCACATACCGGGATTATACTCAAATGGAGGTGCTTATCTATTATTTTATGATGCGACATTTTAAGGATTTTTTCTTATCATAAACTTAGGTTTTAAAGTATTCAAAAGATCTTCCTAAGCTTACGATGGTAGCCTTACTTTGAAGAAAGGAAACTCTTGCTTTTCCTAAACTTTAACTAAGGGTCCCCATTCATTTAGTATTTCTGGACAACACTTAAATGAAAAGGGGGGGGCTGTTGCTGGCCACAACAGAACCTTCATTATATCATCACATTTTAGTTTTTCTTTGTGTTTTTCTCTTTCATCGAGTTGATATGTCAAGGTATCTATAATCATATTCTTTTCTTCTAAATAGATCTTGAGTTTAGATATTTCTTCATGAAGGTCATCTTCTTCTAAAGAATCCAAAAATTTATCATCTTCATAAGCCATTAGAAGTCTATAGTAATTACTACTTTCATCTTCATCAGTATTTGATAATCCATCGCTATCTTCATGAGTATAGTAACTCTTTTTACTTACACTTTGTTTTATATTCCATTTTCCAGATTCCTTCCCTTTATCATATTTATCTCTATGGGGACATTTGGCAGCATAATGACTGACTCTACCACAGGCAAAACATTTGAAAGGTATTTTACCTCTAAATCTTCTAGAACCTCGTTGAAGCTTCTTGACAAAGTTTACTTCATCATCTTCTTCTTAAATATGCCGTGATTCATTCGTTTCTTCTTTTCCTTTTGCTGAAGCTTTAAATATGGCTTCTCTCATATCTAATGGGCCTCCTTTTCTCATCTCAAAGGTAGTTAAGATTCCGTGAAGCTGTGTCATAGTAATAGTCTGTAGATCTTGTTTTTCTTCTATGGCAGATACTAACAATGTAAACTTTGAAACGGGAACTATAAACTCAAAACGAGAACACTGGCCCAAAAACCCCAAAAAAACCACAAAAACAGTGCTCAAAACGAAAAGTGTGTATACTGGAACGATGTTTTTTTTTTTTAGGTGTCAATTTTGCGGTTGTTTTAAAAATGGCAGTGACTACGAAATTTTCCTGCAAAATATAGCTTCAGAAAAAAAGTGTTGATACTGGAATAATGATTTTTTTTTTAGGGTCAATTTTCATACTTTTTAAACAATGCTAATAAAACCAATTTTTTATGTCTCAAACAAAGTTAACTTTTAAGGAAAAACACATTAATGTTTCTGGTAGAATATCATTTTTCTTTCTTAAGTATAAATTTAACATGTTTTCAACCACAAAACTAAAAAAACATGACATTATGAACAAATTATTTCACTGAATGAATTCAAAAGTCTTTATTTGTACACTGAATAAAAGAGACATTATATCTCTAATTTGATATTGCATTGTAGATATTTAAACAATAAGATTTATCATACTTAAGACATAATCCAACAACATAAAAATGCTTCATAACTTCTCATTTAACAAAATATGGAAAACATCCATTTTATTTGAAGATACGATGCATACATCAGTTATATAAACTGTCTTAAACAATTATTCAAAATCACTCATATTTTCTTGCACACCATCAGAATTCACATCTTCAGATGAGTGACTGGATGCTGACGAAGATGTTCCATATTCTTCTCTGTCATCAACTAGTGCCCCATCTGAGTCCACATGCATGCCCAAGATTCCAGGTTTCAAAAGTCTTCTAGATCTACGACTGGTTTCAGCAGAGTCCCATGTCAACACTGTTCCTTCTGGTAACAACCTTTTCAGAATCTCTGTCGTCTTGAAGCGAAGAGTTCCTCTCTTTGTTAAATTGAAGTCATAAACAAGTATGTCAACATCCTTCAATTGTAATATGTCTGTGCGGCGACGATTTATATTTGTACCCTTTCTTTTTCTTTTTCCACCATTTTTTTTGTCAACTACCATCTCTGGCTTATACACACCATTGAATGGGTGTGTATTTGTGGCATACCAATGTACTTCAACACCTGTAACATCCTCATTTTCTGTAAAGACCTTTAAAACTTTAGCAACCCAAAATGGATAGCCATTGGGATCTCCATCTGCTAGCACTGCAATCATGCAACCCTCCTTAATATCCTGTACTGAACCCCTATAAAGGTCTTCCATGGCTTCACGTTGTGCACGAGATCTTTTGGAACCTATATACATCTCTCTTTCCTCTGCCTGTGAAGAATTAATAATACCCTGAGATTGTTGTTGTTCAACAATGTTTACTTCCTCATGTTCATTCGACACATTTTGTGGCCAAATAAATGGATTTTTCAAAGGTATATCTTCATTTATTGTTGTCGAAATGAGATCACTTTGATTATTGAAAAACGACTCCCACCAAACTGAATCAGCAATGTCAAAGTACTCATATGTATATCTAATACATTTTTTAATTTCTTCCAGGCAATCAGAATAATTTATAGCCCTGTTCTGTCTACGTGCATTCTGAACTTCACCAACTGATTGTAATGACAATATTTTTGATGCAAATATTGGATGATCTGGAATGAACTTCAAAAATTGCAATCCTGATGACGGTGCCCACTCTGTAGTAGTTGAATACTTCTTGCCCCATATTAGTGTTTTCCCATCAATTTTTTTGATACGAAATTGATGTTGGAAGCTAATGTCATTAAGTTGTTCAATGCATTTCCCCTCACCATATGATCCCAGAATAAACCTTCGCATGTCAACAGTTTCTTCCAACACTTCAAAAGCAGGCTCTGGCATGTATGATTTCTTAATACATTCAATTAGTGATGGCAAGCTCCCAACTTCCTTCCTCCTCAATGTGACTGAAAAACGACTGAACATCTGATCAATATGGTCATGAGTGTGCCCAACAAGAAGGAAACCAACCTTTACCTTTTGAAAAATTCTCAATTCAACAAGCATGTTCAGATACCCAAAAACAATCTGATTTTTGTTTTCACGGCAAGTGTTGTCCAATTGTAGATACAAAACTTCAGGAAGATTACCAGACCAATGAGAAATGACATCATGAATTATGGTTATGGTCAGATTTGCATCATTATGAATATTTGGAGCTGTGAAGTACACCCTTGGCAACATTTTCCCATTGAAGACCATACAACCGACCAAGTGAAACTTAATAAAATTTTCCTCTTGTAGATTTTTGGGTGTGCGAGCAAAATGTGGTAAAAGTGTTTTCTTCTGGTCCATACCATCAATTATCAAACCCAAATATTTATTTGGATTATCATAACACTTCTTTCGATGCTTGTACAACTCCTTCCTTTCATTTGTTTGTTGTTCGCGATGCTCCTGAAGTTCTTTGACAATTAAATCTACACAACATAAAAGAAATTCATTAAGAAATATGTTTTCATAGTTGATGACTATACAATTTTAAAAGTAAAAGTTATGAACACTTACCTCTTTCTGAGCCTTCACATTTGTCCCTTTTTGATTTAAGAGAAGCACATGTACTGCAAATCCCCATCCTTGTCTTCTTAGGAATACGAACATTATTGAATTCTTTCTTCCATAGCTTCACAAAATATTGATATGTAATAAAGTGGCCCTGTCCCTCAGCACTTTCTGCATATTCTTTGTATAAGTGTAGATTTCTCGTCTTGAAAAATTATCTGGAATATGTATTGTCTCTCTATTTGGCATACACTCTCCATGCTTTGAAAAGAAATCTTTCATCCATGACATTGCAGTATTTGATAATGGCCCAAACTGTCTTTTATAACGTACTTCTGAATAAAATGTGGGATCCTTTTCCAAATTTTCTTGAATTCTCGAGAGACGAAAATTCCCAAGTGAATGAAACATTTTGAAAGCTTTTCTACACAATAAAAAATTCCTAATATGATAATCATAACCTGACAATGTAGATTGCATGCAGCCAACTAAATATGAGTTTTGCATGCTTTTATTCATTGACAAATATCTCTTCCTGCTTTCTAATGCAAATGTGAAATCCATACGTTTCAAGCAATTTTTTTGGCAACATTCACTTGAAATGAGAGCGCTGATAGAACTTCTTCTCATCAGATATTCTGCTCTACCCCTTGTATAACTAGAATAGCTTGCATTGATACGAAAAGGTCTACTCCTACTCCTTGATACAATATTTCTTGGCAACATCTCCATCATTGGATCTTCATTTTTATAAGGACTTTCATCATTAAGAGGAACGTTATCCACACTATGATCTGCTCTGATTTTCAAATTTTGACTGAGAGGATACCCTTCATCTTCCCCTTCTTCAATGCTACTATCATAGTCCTTAGAATTCAGACTAAATGGAAAATCTGACTCGATGTTTAATGGATATTCTTCCTCATGTACATTGTCAGTGCTGCTCTCATAGTCCATAGAATTAGGACTATGTTGAAAATGTGGCTGTTTACTTATTGAAGATGCTACATCCTGTCCTTTGTCACTGCTACCTTTATACTGATTAGAATTAGGACAAACTGCATCATCCTGTTCTTCATCATTGTTGCTCTCATAGTCCTTAGAATCAGGACTAAGAGGACATTGTGATACTCCAATGTTTTGAGAATCATCATCCTGCGCTTCATCACCGCTGCTCTCATAGTCCTTAGAATCAGGACTAAGAGGACATTGTGATACTCCAATCTTTTGAAAATCATCATCCCGTGCTTCATCACCGCTACTCTCATAGTCCTTAGAATTAGGACTAAGAGGACATTGTGATAATCCAATCTTTTGAAAATCATCATCCCGCGCTTCATCACCGCTGCTCTCATAGTCCTTAGAATTAGGAGTAAGAGGACATTGTGATACTCCAATATTTTGAAAATCATCATCCCGCGCTTCATCACCGCTGCTCTCATAGTCCATAGAATTAGGACTAAGAGGACATTGTGATACTCCAATCTTTTGAAAATTATCATCCCGCGCTTCATCACCGCTGCTCTCATAGTCCTTAGAATCAGGACTAACTGGACACTGTGACAATCCATACTTTTGAAATTCATCATCATGCTCATCATCACTGCTGCTCTCATAGTCCTTAGAATTAGGACTAAGTGGACACTTTGACACTCCATTATTTTGAAATTTTCCATCATGCACGTCAAAACTGCTGCTCTCATAGTCTTCAGAATTAGGACTAAGTGGACATCGTGACCCTCCATTCTATTGAACTTCACCATCACATTCTTCAAAACTGCTACTCTCATAGTCCTCAGAATTAGGACTAAGTGGACATTGTGACACCCCATTCTTTTGAACTTCACCATCATGCTCCTCATCACCGCTGCTTTCATAGTCCTTAGAATTTGGACTAAGTGGAATCTGTGACTCTTTAAATTCTCCATCCCCTCTTTCATCAGTGTTGCTCTCGTAGTCCTTAGAATCGGGACTAAGTGGAAGAATTGACTTTCTATTCATAGTGGAAGGATTCCCACTATATTCATCAATATGAATAGAGTTGTTACGCGATGAAGATGTTGATGGTGTATAAACCGAAACTTCACCATCAGAGCAATCCATCACTTTCAAATAGAAAATGTTGAATGACACAAATGGAGTCTCCTGAGAGTATTATATAGCTTAAAGAATGAAATATTCCCTCCAAAGTTATTCCCTCCAAAAATTTTCGCGAAAATATTTCCCTCCAAAAATTTTCGCGAAAATATTTCCCTCCAAAAGTTTGTTAGATTTATTTACCTTTATTATTTTATTCTACAATTGATTGAAAAACATAAACTAATTTATTTTTATGAAATAAATCACTTAAATTCAAATTGTAAATCACAACTTGTACATTAATTATTCTAATAGTTAAAGTATATCATATTTACTTAACAATTTCTTTTTTTTCTAATTTTTATAATATATTCTCAAACATATTAATCCCACATTCAATCCGCTGTAAAACAACTCTACAATATTCTCTCTATAATAATGTAAAACAAATTATCCCACATTAATCGTATGGAAAAACATCTTCGTAATTTCACTTATATAATAAATTTCGCTATCACTATTACTCGCCTCACATCTAGGTTTTTTGAAATTCCTTGAAAGACTCGTGAATTTGTGGAGCAACGATATTGCTATCAACAATATATACAACGAAGAATTGTCGCAATTGAAAGGCAAGTACAATTATTTTTTCGAAATTTTCATATTAAATTACGTTAATGAAAAATATATATTTTTTTTAAATTAAAAAATTTTCCAACCCAATTTTTTTTTTTTATACCACATGGTGAATCGGTAACTGTCTAGCCTAATCTTGCTATTTACCCCACCCCGCCCGCCACACCTCCCCCCTTCTCCAACCCCTGCCCCCCTAACTCCCTCCCCCCCACCCATTTTTTAATTTAAAAAAAAAAAAATTCCAACCCCACCCGGCACCCGCCCCTACCCCGGCCAAAAACAATTTCCAACCCCACCCCACCCCGGCCCCCTGCCCATCCCACACCCCACCCCGGGCCCACCCGGCACCGGGCCGACCCCTAGGTCCCCCGTCCGGGCCGCCACGCCCCCCTCCCCCTCCGGCCCCACGGGCCGCCCCGACCCCCCTCCCCCCGCCCGGCACACCCCCCCACCCCTGCCCCTCCGACCCCCGGGCCGCCCCACCCTCTCCCTCCCACCGGGCCGCCCCACCCTCTCCCCCGCCCGGGCCGCCCCCTCCACCCCCCGCCCGGGCCGTCGCACCCCAGCCCCCTCCCCCCTCCCCATCCCCCTCCCTCCCCCGCCCGGGCATCCCCCCTCCCCTTCCCCCCTCCCCCACTCTCCCGCCCCTCCCCATCCCCCTCTCCCGCCCCTCCCCCCTCCCCATCCCCCTCACCCACCCCGCCCACCCTGCCCAGCCCACCCGCCCACCGCGCCCGCCCCGCCCAGCCCACCCGCCCACCCCGCCCGCCCCGCCCAGCCCACCCGCCCACCCGCCCAGCCCACCCGCCCACCCCGCCCACCCCGCCCGGCCCACCCGCCCAGCCCACCCGCCCACCCCGCCCAGCCCACCCGCCCAGCCCACCCCGCCCGCCCCGCCCAGCCCACCCGCCCACCCGCCCAGCCCACCACGCCCAGCCCACCCGGCCCAGCCCACCCCGCCCCGCCCCGCCCAGCCCACCCCGCCCCGCCCCGCCCACCCCGCCCAACCCACCCGGCCCGCCCCGCCCAGCCCACCCCGCCCACCCACCCAGCCCACCCGCCCGCCCCGCCAACCCACCCCGCCCGCACAGGGCCACCCCGCCCCGCCCGAGGGCGGAGCGGGGCGGCCCGGGGGTGGCCCTGTGCGGGCGGGGTGGGCTGGGCAGCTGGGCGGGGCGGGGTGGGCGGGGTGGGCGGGTGGGCTGGGCGGGGCGGGGCGGCCCGGGGGTGGCCCTGTGGGGGCGGGGTGGGCTGGGCGGCTGGGCGGGGCGGGGTGGGCGGGGTGGGCGGGTGGGCTGGGCGGGGCGGGCTGGGCGGGTGGGCTGGGCGGGGCGGGGTGGGCGGGTGGGCTGGGCGGGGTGGGCGGGTGGGCTGGGCGGGGCGGGGTGGGCGGGTGGGCTGGGCGGGGCGGGCGGGCCGGGTGGGCTGGGCGGGGTGGGCGGGTGGGCTGGGCGGGGCGGGCGGGGTGGGCGGGGCCGGGTGAAGGATAGCCCACCCCGCTCGCCCCGCCCAGCCCACCCGCCCACCCCGCCCAGCCCACCCGGCCCGCCCGCCCCACCCAGCCCACCCGCCAGCCCACCCCGCCCGCCCCGCCCAGCCCACCCGCCCACCCCGCCCAGCCCACCCGGCCTGCCCGCCCCGCCCAGCCCACCCGCCCAGCCCGCCCCGCCCAGCCCACCCGCCCAGCCCACCCCGCCCACCCGCCCAGCCCACCCGGCCCGCCCCGCCAGCCCACCCCGCCCACCCGCCCAGCCCACCCGGCCCGCCCCGCCCAGCCCGCCCCGCCCAGCCCACCTGGCCTGCCCCGCCCAGCCCACCCGACCCAGCCCACCCGGCCCACCCCGCCCAGCCCACCCGCCCGCCCAGCCCACCCCGCCCGCCCCTCCCAGCCCACCCGGCCCACCCCGCCTAGCCCACCCGCCCGCCCACCCCACCCCACCCGGCCCACCCGCCCACCCCGCCCAGCCCACCCGCCCACCCCGCCCAGCCCACCCGGCCCAGCCCACCCGGCCCGCCCCGCCAGCCCACCCCGGCCAGCCCACCCGGCCCGCCCGCCCAGCCCACCCGGCCCGCCCGCCCAGCCCACCCGCCCAGCCCACCAGCCCACCCCGCCCAGCCCAGCCCACCCGCCCACCCCGCCCAGCCCACCCGCCCACCCCGCCCAGCCCACCCGGCCCGCCCCGCCCAGCCCACCCGCCCACCCCGCCCAGTCCAGCTCGCCCGCCCCGCCCAGCCCACCCGGCCCGCCCCGCCCAGCCCACCTGCCCGCCCCGCCCAGCCCACCCGCCCGCCCCGCCCAGCCCACCCCGCCCGCCCCGCCCAGCCCACCCCGCCCGCCCCGCCCAGCCCCGCCCAGCAATTTTTTTATTTACTAATTTATGTGTTTTTTTTTTAGGAAAATGGCATCAAGAAGAATTTCTGTGAATCTTTCTGGAGCAAGGAGTCTTAAAGGTGTATCTTCAAAAAACGTTGGTGAACGAACTCCACCTGAGCTCATACCTACAAATATGTCAACTGCTTTAAGTGATAAGAAGCTAATCTCAGATTGGAAAAGTTCAAAAGAGGTGAAATTTCCATCAAGAGCCTGGTATGTGAAAGAAAGAGAGAGCACAACTGTGAATATATATCTATACATTGATACACGCAATAATAATGAAAATTTGGAGGTGATGGGAAAAGTCATAGATATGTGTTCGGTACCAAACACTGAAGTTGTTTACGTACTTACAAAAACTGCCAAGTCACATGAAAGGATTAAATACCGACTATCATATTCATTATATGATAGGAGAGAGGTATCTACAAAGTTGTGTAAACAAATCGTAAATGATATGACACAAAACACGGTAAGTATTGTTATTTGTATTTTTATTTTGCGTTTTGAAAATGTCTCGCTATATTTTTTAACTTTGATTATATTAACATATGATATTTTGTTTGGCAGAATTTTGTTGAAAGCTGTTCAATTATGGTGGGAGGCATTCATTACATAGAGAATGATATCATGAACGTTGTCAGCCATATTTATTCAGTGTCAGAGGAAGATATGCAAAACATGGAAAATGTAGTAATTGATGATGCTACAAAACTACATCCAAAGAATCAGAAAAAAAGGCCTCTGGTGGATAAATCTAGCAAGGGTAAACAAGTTACTTTTGAGGACGATGAAGTTGACAATGAAGCATATGTTGCCATTACTGAAGATGACATTGAAATTGTGGAAGGTCGTAAAATACCAAAAGTAACAATGGCCAAGAATAGATCTCTTCAGAATGTTAAGACGAAAAAAAGTAGAGTTGAATATCTTGAAGTAGTCATTACCAGCAGTCAAGAACCTAGTGAAACTTCAAAAGAAAGCAGAGAAATCATTACACCAGGAGCTGATTTAGGTGATGGCATTATCAAAACAAAACAAAATGCCATTCGACAGAATTTGACAAAGAGAAACTTAGTTGATGGTGGTCGTACATTTCAGTTAAATGTGACACAAACCTATAAGGCAAGTGAAGGACAATGCCAATATCAAGTTAGAAAGCCGCATCATCTGCATGTTCACAACTTGAAGACATTGATGAGGTACAATCCATATGCTCATGTGGTTAGTTATGTGCTTCTTGTTGATCCACTTCAAGTTCCCAACAAAGAAGCATTTGATAAGTCAAAATGTTTTGAATACAATTATTATGTGCTTGGGGGGAACCATTCTGTTGAAGCTCAAAGACAATTGATGGAGGAATATCCTAATAACCCACGTTTTGAAACGATGAAATGTATCATTTATGCTGGTTTAAATGAAACAGAAGCAAAGCTAGTGGCATGGGATCATAATTCAGATAATGAATATAGGATGTCTATGACTTTGGTCCAAAAGGTTAGATTTATTCATAGTGAATTCCTAGAAAAATGTGGTGGGGATAAGATCAATATTACTACAGATTTCCGAAAGGAATGCTGTATGGAAATAGGCTATCAAATTGAAGATAAAGGCAATTCAAAAAATGGAAAAGACAACAGATCTAGCGATTTATTCAGAGGTGTTGATAACATTTTCCAATTGGCATTAAGAACTGGAGATATTTGGAATTTGATTGATGACATTTTTAGCATGTGGGAAGACATTGGCATTAAAAACCAGAAGGTCAGAAAGTCTAAGCCATTGATATGTAGCAACAATAAATCAGCGCCTGAACTGAAGCAACTTCCAGACGATATGACCATCACGCCTTGGAGGGCGATGCAAGGAGTGAAAGATGAAAAAATTGTCAAAACAATATTATCTCGTGTGAAGTCGGGGGAATTATCATTGGAAGAAATGTCTGAAGAATTTCAAAAGTAAGTTTGCTGAATTATTTTTACTTATTTCCAGGATTATAGTTATCTTTTAACTAAAACATGTTGTTATTGGTAGTATTTGTTATACATATCAGTATATTAACTTTTTCTTACTTTATCTATGCAGTCACAAAGTTTACATGAAAATTCAGGAACAAATGGTTAAATTGTTGAATGAAGATAGTTGGGATGATGTTGTACGCAACTATCCAGATTCAAGTTCTACATCAACATTGAAAGCTTTTTATCTTGCATTTAAAAGGGTAACTTGATTTATACATTCAGTTTTAATCATCTGTGTACTATTTTTAATTTAAATTAAAACTTACACATACATTTGTTTGTTTGGTAAAAGATGAAGAAAGAAGATAATGGAGCACCAGACAGTTTCAAGACTTTTATTGAAAAAATAGAGATTGAAAGACTGAGAAAGCAACGTATTAAGAATGTTGAACTTGATCCAACTCTTAATCATTTCATTTGGAATGGGCTAGACACTATTCAATATCAAGTAATACAAGGCGACTGTGAAGACATTGCGAAACTCATACCAAAAAGGGATTATGCCCTCGTTATTGCAGATATTCCCCATGGTTTCAATATTCCAAACATTTGCTATGATAATGACCCTTATACTTATCAAGCTTTTAATAAAGTGGTGGCGGGATTTAAGGAAGTGACGTCATCACCATTATGGAGATTTGTGACATTTCATTCAGACACACAGTTGGCAATGTTATTGTCAAGCTTCAAGGGGAAAACAAATTCAAGGATGCAGCTTACATGGTAAGATGTTTAAAGGTATATTTGATTAATGTTGAAAAATTAATTTATGTACAAGTTAATTGAACTTTTACTATTTTATGTTACAGGCAAAAGTCAAATCTTCTTGACAATGAAGATCAACAATTTATAAATGACTGTGAGTTCATTCATATTGATAGTTGGGCAAAAGATGATAGCCATATGTCTATGATTTTTAATCGGGTGGACAAAAAGAGTCATAGCCAAATACTGACTTATGATGCTGTTGTGAGAAAACTAACATATGAAGACAAAGAAATGAAAGGAGAGATAGTTAACATTTATCAGAAACCACAATTATTGATTAACTATCTTATAGACATATGTTCAAATGAAGGAGATTGGGTTCTGGATTTATTTTCTGGCTCAGGTACGTTTTGCCACATGGAATTGAATTTCAATATGTTCTTTTTTTTAATTAATATGTCATTGTACTAATTTACTTCATTTTTTTTTGTGCTTGATAATTAGGTACAACACTAGCATGTTGCCTTCAAAAAGGAAGAAATTGCATTGCAATTGAGAAAGATCCATTACAATGCAATTTCATTCAGCAAAGAATTAATGCTCTTCAATTTCTTCCAGATGCAATGCAAGAAATTGGGTTGAAGAAAGGGGACTTTAGTGAATCACGTGTGGCAAAAAAGGCAAAGGAACCCCAACCACCATTACATGGAATGTATGGAAAGACACATATTGGGGGATTTGCAGACATGAAAGACCCATTAGAAGAGGAAAATGAGCAAAATGAGCAAAATGAAACAGAAAATATTGTGGAAGAGGACAATGATGAAACTCTAGAGGACGAAGAGTTTGGATTACGTGACATTCTTGATTAAATTTAAGTTATGCTTGTAACTCAAGCTTTGCAATGTTTTGACTTTGACATTTTATGAGAAGAATAAACACTCAATTAGGGTTGTTATACGTTCAATATTGGTAATATGTGATTTTTGCATTGATTTTTAAGTTAATCATTTTTTTTTGAAAAAAAAGTAGTTATTATTATCTTTTTGACATGAAATTCATAAAAAAAACTATTATTTGACCATTTTTAGTTAATATTTTTGTATAAAAATTGTGATTTTGACATGTTAATTCTAGCAAAAAATTATCAAAACGTTTAGTTTTTTTGTTATATTTATGTTAAAAATGGTTATTTTTTATGTCCATTGTTAAAAAATGTTGTTTTTTAGAAACAATTATTTCATGTGGATTGAAAAATTAATTAAGGGGGTTGAAAAGATGTCTAAATATGTAGATTATCTAAAATTCAAACTATCGACTTTATAATTTAAAAACGCAAAACAATAAAAAGCCCACTAAAAAAAAAAAAAAAATTAAGATAGAGAACAAGAAAATATGAATACAATGACGACTTCAAAAACTATCAAATTTAGAAAATAATTTTTTACATTTCACACACTAGAAAATTTAAAGTCAAAAAATAGGTCTTTTAAAAAAAGGGTGTGATGCAGAATACACACTTTTTAAAATCAGGATGAAAATCACTACCATTCACCGAGCCTCACCCACTTAATGCACATGAAAAAAATTAAAGTTCCAAAAAGCATGTTCTTAAAAAAACATGTGTATTCTGCATCAACACTTTTGAAAATCGGGTCATTTTTTTGCCACCTCTACAAAACGGGTAACAGTATCAGTTCCCGTTTCAAAGTTTACATTGTTTACTTTTGATTCAAATTTAGCAGACAAAGATCTTAAAACTTTCTCAACTAAGGTAACTTCCTTTATCTCTTCACCAAGATTCTTCATGCAATTCACAACCTCGTATATACGTAAGAAGTAACTAGTTATGCTTTCATAATTTTGCATCTTAAGAGTTTCATATTGAATTCTGAGAGTTTGCAATTTAGCATGTTTTACCTGAGAGTCTCCTTTGTATCTTAGAATGATTTTGTCCCGTATTTCTTTGGTTGATTTGAGCTTCATAACTTTGAAAAACTTTGATTGTGACAGACTTCCCAATAATTTATTGACAATCCTGGCATTAGTTTCATATTGATTTTTACCTACCGTATCTATAGGAATTGCTGATGGAAATGTATATCCTCCTTCCACGATTTCCTAGACATTTGTTCCAAGTGATTGAAGATAGGCCACGGTTCTTATCTTCCAATAGACAAAGTTTCTCCCATCAAAGATTGGCGGTTTGATGGATCCCCCACTTTCTTGATTACTCATGATGATGGATCTTCCTTCAAGCGATCAAGCTTCTTATGAAGGACCTGCTCTAATTCCAATTGTTGGAAATAATACTAAGAGGGGTGGTGAATAAGTATTTGTAACTCAATAATATTTCATTTCCATAGATAGATTTGTATACGCTACTTAGCTAAGTGAACCAGCATGTACACATGACTATTATTAAAGCAACCAGTGTATATGCAGAGAACTACTGATTTACCCAATTTGTCATGCATTTAACTTTAACTAGTATGTCAGATATTAATTAGACAGTGCAATAAATGTAGAATAAAGCATTACACATAAGCATCACACATGAACACCAAGATATAAGGTGGAAACCCAATGTGGCTAAAAACCACTTGCTGCTATCATCTCTGTCTTCTTTTAATAATAAGAAAATTATGTTTTACAATTTGGTACTGGTGCAAACTTATACCAATACGCAGGTTTCTACCTGCAGAAGGCTGCAACCTTCTCTCGTTTTCCAGCTACTACTGTAAGGGAGCTACAACACCCTAGCTCTTTTACTAGCTAATATCTTTACTGGTACGTAGGTGCTGACCTACAGAAGGCTACTACCTTCTTTCTTCCTCCAAGGACCACGTTTCATAAATTTTCAAATTGGATCCATCAACAACATCATTCAATCATCAAATACATCTACATCAACCAATCACCTTTTGAACCAACCACAACTGAATCAATCATTCACTTAGACAACCCATCAATCTGATCATTCAGAATACTGTCACCAGAATACAGTAACCAAAACTCAAACCAGAACCCAGAACTCTGCAACAGTAAAGAGAAACAACTGAAACATATTTTATAAGGTATACGCTACTTCCATGTGTCAAATCTACATGTATATGCACTTTTCTCAAATCCAACCAGCGTATACATCTACAAATATAAATTCAGAGTTCTGCAGCTATTCCAGACTTTAGTTATACCCAGATCATATCATTTACAGAATAATATATGCGTCAGTATTCATATCTAGAATATACATGAGCAAAAACACATAATGATAGTTCATTTTATGCCTTAAGATCCCTTTCCATCATTAGATCTAATCCCTCATCATCTGCTAAGGTTCATCCTTGGTTCAAATCCATCAATGCACCATAACCCAATAACCTGCATAATAGATCTCACACTTCATCATATATTCGATACTTGCACGCATGGCCTAATGATCTTCACCTCCTTTTATAGTTTTTAGGCCTTTCTTAATACCATGGACTAAAACCACTTAGGACCAATACCTTGGACCAAATACCTAGGGTCAATACCTCGAACTAGATACCTTGGACCAATGCCATGGATCAAAATACCATGGACCAAATACCTCAGACTAGAAACTTAGATTTCCAAGGTATATGTGCTTTTCCTTCTGTTAAAGTGCGTGTGTATGTATACGCGACTTGTATGCAGTGAACCTGCGTGTATACGCAGCTTGGTCAACAATGAACCTGCGTATACCTCTCTTTCTTCATTCTGCGAAGACTGATCTATAATTCTTTGTTGTTTACCTGCTTTACTGTGATCTTTCATCTGAGTGAGTTGCCATCAAGGACAATACCTGTATCATAATGCCAACACTATTAGTGTGTCTGACATCTTTGTACTCCATGTAATCTGTGTACTTGGCATTTCTGCTTCCTCTGACTTATATCGTTCTAACCCTCCTGCAGCTGAGAATATAATTCTATATTTGTGTCTTCTGGCATACCTCTTTGGATATGTAACGTACCTTTGATTTACCAAAATGTTCCTCTGACATGAACGTATACATTTTCTCCTCCTTTCTCATTTTTCATCTTAAAATACCTTAATCTCTTTACAACGTGTGATAGGTAATGTAACAATGTCTTATTCCATATGTAACCCTGTCATCTCTTCCTTTCTACCTCTTCCTCCACCTGTCATCCTCCTTCAACAAATACATTAGGCTTCTAACATTTTCGACTTTTATAGCATTTCAATTAGTCATGATATTTAGTGCGTACAAATATGGGCCTGTTGACAACAATTTTTCGAGGCTATAATATAAACCACTACCATCAATTCGATAGTTAATTCCACAGTTTCTGCCTTCACCATGGCCACAAAATACGATCATTCGTTTTATCTCTTACAATCCAGTCATACTATATTCTTATTTATGACAATGTTCTTTGCTATAACCACCCATTTTTTCTTTTTTAATTCTTGCAGTACCTGTAGTAAGCTTCACCAACCTTGAGCAATACATTATTAAGATTCTGCTTATACACTAAAACTTTCCCAAGTTTTTTGCTTCTTTTAGCTAATTCAATTTTCTTGGGCCATTTTTCAATGTTGATTGCAGACTCAATTAAATTTGACGAAACTTTTTGTTAGGCCCCTATACTACTAGTGTAACCCCTTATTATTATTAGTACAACCCACTTATTATATTGTTGTACCCATGTAGTCCCCATATTGTTATTATTGTGCCCCATAGGAGCCCACTATTGTTATTATTGTGCCCTTACATTATTATTGTTGTGTCGGCTCTGATTATATTATAACCCCTTAGACTCGTATATATAGAAAGGAGGTCTTGTCATTTGTATCATCCAAGAATTGTTCATTTGTGTAATGTATAGGAGATTTCTCCCTCAAATAGGCTAAATCCTAAGGCAATGATCTTTCCTTTCTATCTTTTTGTGCTCTGGTTTCATAACATTTGGTATGAGAGCTTTGGATTCTAGGGTTTCGTTGCTCCAAATAGGCCATCGTGGCATTTTTGCTATAACTATTTTTCTGCGACGTTTCAGAAGCTAAGAAAAAATAGTTTGAGGCGAAATCTTGCTGAACCTCAGGTTCGAATTTCACATCTTGTCTCGCTATATTTTCAGAGATATGTCTGAGGAAGTTAGGCTTTTTGCAAGCTCCAAAATTTCATCTAAAATAGGTCATCGTGGAATTTTCGCTATAACTTTGATGATACAAAGTTTCAAAAGCTAAAAAAAAAAAAAACCAGTTAAGAAGAAATCAGTTTAAATCTCGGCTCCGAATTTAAGATCCTATCGTGCTATATTTGCGGAGATATAATCTGAGGAAGTTACGATTTTTGCAAACCCCGGATTACATTCCAAATAGGTCACATTGGGAAAATCATCATAACTTTCGCTTTGAGCATTAGATTGAATTTTCGTAAGAAGTTATAGAAAGAGGATGGACTGTAGTTTTTTTGGGTGTAATTTTCAGAACTAAGGTTGAAACATTGACATGTTGCACGTCGTACAAGGTCACTCTACCGAACTAGTCTATAATTAGGTCATCAGAGGAGATTGGGAATAAATATTTCTTCAGGAATCCAATTGCGATCAGACTTGTAGAGTTAGAAGGAGGACTTAGAGGGCTATTACAAGCCAAGATTTCAGAACTTAAGGATCCCAAATTACAGATTTACATTTGTTTCAAGATCGAGATCCTAAAATCAAGAAAAAGTGAGATGAGGAAGATTGATGGCAAGGATCCAGTAAATTGGATACTACAGATGGAGAAATATTTTGATCTACATGGTGTACCACTATTACAAAAGGTATGTATTGCATCTAATTATTTAGAATTGAATCAATTTATGGTATAAAGGGCTTTGTTCTCGTAAACCACTTGTTACGTCATCAATTTTGATGGAGGAAATGATAGCACATTATGAGGATACAAAGAGAAACACCTTCTTTAGCCAAATGATAGATCTCAAACAAAAGTGTTCAATGGAAGAGCAGATTGAGGACATTCAAAAATTGAATATAAGGGAAAATGATATTCCATAGAAGCAGAGGATTGATGTCTCCATAGGGACTTTAGAGGATAACATTCAACATGAGGTTCGTCTTTGAGAACCTGATTCATTGGAGAGGACATTCAGGTTTGCAAGAAAAGTGGAAAGAAAAATTATGGAAACAAGGAAGCCTACCCCTCACAACTACAAATATGGAAGTGTTGCTTCTCCTAGCCTTCCACAACCTACAAGGTTGACACCACAACAATTGCAAGAAAAAAAAGAAAAAAGGGCTTTGTTACAATTGTGATAACAAATACACCAAAGGTCATAAGTGTGCTGAGAAGAAATTATTTTACATATATTATGAAGAGGAGGAAGAAAAGGATCAAGAAACATCAAAAGAAGAGGATATACACCAGGAACCAACCCCAGAGAAAGAAGAAATTAATCTGACAATATCATGTAAAGCATTGGAAAGAATTACCACTCCTCAAATTCTCAAGATAGAAAGACATATCAAGAAGAAAAATGTTCAAGAAGTGAAATATCACATCGAGAAATAAGAAATGAATCCAACTATATCTTGTAACGACTTGCACGTAATTACCACTCATCAAACTATCAATATAGAAGGACATATCAAGAAGAAAAATGTTCAAGAAGTGAAAGATCACATCGAGCATCAAGAAATGAATCTGACCATATCTTGTAAATCATTGGAAGAAATTACCACTCCTCAAACTCTCAAGATAGGACATATCAAGAAGAAAAAGGTTCAAACAGTGAAAGATCACATCAAACATCAACAACAGGTTCTCCAACTTTTAAAGGATAACGTCACTTTGGTGAAAAATCGAATGAAACAACATGTAGGTCAACATCACAGTGAAAAAAGTTTGGATGTAGGTGATTGGGTATTTTTACAACTACATCTCAAGCAAGCTATTTATGAGAATGAAACGTTGGCAATACTACATGCACTTAAGAAATGGCGACCTTACCCAATGGGAAGACACTTCAAGGTAAAAATGGATCATGATAGTCTTAAATACTTTTTAGAACAAATATTATCTTTAGAAGAATAGAAAAAATGGGTCACAAATATGTTGGGTTATGACTTTGACATCATCTACAAAAAAGGGAAGTAAAATTTTCTTGCAGATTCACTCTTAAGAAAGGATGAGGATGTGGAAGAATTGTTTTGTGGTATTTCTATTATCCAACCAGATTGGATAAACAAAGGAAGGGATGAATGGAAGAAGGACTAAGATGTGTGGCCACTCATTCAAAAGTTGCAGAAGATCCCAATTCAAAGAATATTGCCAGAATTTGAAGAGGAAGGAAAAATCATATTGGAACTTGGAGAAATCATAGAAACAAGAACCTGATAGCTACATAATAGATCGAATTCAAAGTATCTCATCAAGTGGAAGAACTTACCCGCTAAATATTCCACATGGGAGGACAAGAATTTTATACAAAAGCATCAAGAACTACTCAAGCGTTGAGACACTTTTCGAAGGACAGGGGTATGTTAGGCCCCTATACTACTAGTGTAACCCCTTATTGGTATTAGTACAAACCACTTATTATATTGTTTTACCCATGTAGTCCCCATATTGTTATTATTGTGCCCCATAGAAGCCCACTATTATTATTATTGTGCCCTTACATTATTATTGTTATTTCGGCTCTGATTATATTATAACCCCTTAGACTCCTATATATAGAAAGGAGGTCTTGTCATTTGTATCATCTAGGAATTGTTCATTTATGTAATTTATAGGAGGTTTCCCCCTCGAAGAGGCTGAATTCTAAGGCGTTGATCTTTCTTTTATATCTTTTTGTGCACTGGTTTCGTAACACTTTTATTCCAACACATTACTTTCTCAATGTGTATCTTGGTGAGCCTCCATCCAAATATAATCTATGGGGATTCATTGCATTCTCTCATATCTATGGAATGGACTTGGCTTCGTGCTGATTACTAAAAAACAAATTTTATTATATGCTCATACCATAAGATAAGATAGTTTCATAATCGAATTTGTGTGGTGTTTCATGATATCTATCTGCCAAATGGGAGAATACAACCAGAATATATGTTTAACAATGTACACTTCCCTACAATCACCATGAAGCTTGCACTGAATGGTAATTTCTTTCCCTTTCCTAGATTCCCAAGTAGTGAGAATATAATTCATTTTCTCAAAGTATTGCCACTTGATCAAATTTCCTACCACCCTATCTCAGTGCACATATTGAACAAAATAGAATGACTGTGTAGATCTAAGTAGACACCCTTTTTAAATATACACACGAAGGCATCATGTCCCTAATTTTTTTTTTCGAGATATTTTCTACCTTGAATATGAGGTTATATGTTCTCAACAATCCTTTTCTTATATGTTGCATTTCAATTTTCTTCTCCTTTTGTGCCTCTAGTTTACTTTTTGATGCATATTGTCATAAAAACATTAAAACACATTTACACCTGTAACACTGTCATAGGGAATGTATGGATTTACTCAAATATGCCATATTGAAGGAGAAAAGAAATATGACTATTGTGAGGAAGGTTGGCCCTCCTAACCATCGACACAATCCTCAGTAGCCTCATTAGATTTCTTGGTTTGTATGAGATGCCTTGTATAGCTAATATATGAAAATAGTATTGATACATCTAATGTGTCCCCTATTAGATCCTCACTGTAATGCAGCAATATGTCTTGCAAGGTGAAATCATACTGTTCATTTTATTTTAAGTAGATTAAATGCAACATAGTTCGAGAATGATCCTATAAAACTCATCTATGAAAAAAATGCAACAAAGGTGATATGACGATTATTCTCCCCCTGAGATGGTGTTTCACTATAATAGACTAACTTATTCATTGTTTCCTTGAGCATCTCCCCTTGAGGCCCTGCTAACTTCATTTTGTGATTAAAGTCACATGCTGCTCCTTTTTCTTCCTCTACCATACCTTTGTAGGTTTTTGTCTGTTGTCTACATTTCCTTCATTGTTTGGTCTACTTTGATTTGCTTCCATCATATCCCTAGAGTTCTCCAGGATATTTGTAGGTTTGCAGTCTTTGTCTTTGTGTCCACAATTGCTACATAAATAACCCCTGTTTAACCAAGATATGGCGAAAATGGTGTGTGAACTCTTGTGCTCTTCTTTGCATAAAATTTACATTCAATGGATCTATGTACAAATTCATTGCACAAATAATAGTAACAATGGCAGTGTTTTGTGTACCTGATGTATGATTTTCGTTTATGTTTTCTTACTTGAGGGATCCTTCTTGTTTGATGCATCTTTTGTTGATTAAAATATCTTCACTTTCCCTTTCATTTTGTTGCTACATGACACAATTCATGGCAAGAAAAACATTTGATGTATTTCAAGGGAGAAAAGAATCTCCTTTGAGATATTTTGGACTTGTTCAACTCATCTCTAGGAGGAAACAACCATTTTGCAAGAATCATTTTCTTTGACTCATTCTTTGGATTTTGTTGTTGCTGCTTGGTTTTTCTTGTTTCTTTTCTATTCACTCTACTTGTACCTTCCTCTAATTTTCTTTTCAATGCTATTTCATTATCCTCTATGGCTTCTTTTAATCTCTTGTTTTTCTCTTTTGAGGCCTTCATGGATGAAATATTCTCTCCTAGCTGCTTACACACCATGTTCTTTTCATCTAACTCTCTTCTAGCTGAAATAATCTTAGACTAATCTTTCACACTGTACCTCTTTCTCCATTAGTTGATTATTCATCATCTCCTCTATTCTCCTTTCCTCTTCAAGGTGTGTCTTCAAGCTTACAATTTCTTCCTTGAATCTATGTTATTTTTCATCACATATTCACAACAATTTCTTGTAGTCTCTCTTTCGTTATTCAATCTTCTTGTTTTAGCAAAGGCTATGTAAAGCTTGGCTTTTCCTCTAGTTAGTTTTCCTTCACGAGAATCAGGTGTAGAACATCTCTCATATGATTGGATATTTTCTTTTTAGAAGACATTTTATTTCTGCTATTTTTTCTCCTTTTCTATAGTGCAGCTGATCCCTAAATTTAAAATAAGAAACTAATTATATCAATTATGCAATTTAGAATCAACACACCTCTATTCAACTTATTAGCATAGAATTTTTTAGAAGTAGGAGCAAAGGAAACTTACATGTAGCGATGGTATGCCTTACTTGCAATTTCAGAGTTGAATGCTATTTAAATCCCACTAACTGCAACAAAGTTTTTGGGATGACTCTCCACCCAACCGTAGGCTTAGATGCACATAATATTTCTACAGGTGGGCACGCCCGAGCCCTCAATCAACGTACTACTTCAAGGGAATCTTTTGTCTCACAACACTTCTCTCCCTAGAAAATGGGGGAAGGAATGATCATTCTCATCTTCTTCATCATCTATTCTATAGACCAAACACTAGAAAGGGGTTTGAATGCACACATTCCATGTGTCAACATGCAGATTTTATTTTTTTATTTTAAGTTTTACTTAGTTTAATATTTCTCTTAATTTAATTATTTCTTCTTTTATTCCTTTTTAATTTTTGTTAACTTTACTTATTTTTACTATTTTTATAGTTCTCTTAGTTTAACTCTTTCTTATTTTGTTTTGCTTTTTTTTAACTTTACTATATATATAAGTCTTCAATATTATTATTTACTATTTTATTTATTTATTATTATTATATTCTCTTCATTATTGATTATTTATTTACTATTATTATCTTTTCTTTAATTTTGTATTATTTATTTATCATTATTATCTTTTCTTTATTGTTTATCATTTATTTGCTTATCTTTTAATATTATATTATATTATTTTTATTTATTATTTTTATTATTATTAGGGGATATTACATACGGTTTTTAAGGAACTTCGTCCCGAAGTTAAGTTGAATAATTTAACATTTTATTTATTTAGATATTTAT
Organism: Pinus tabuliformis; assembly: GCA_031772625.1. NCBI lineage: Eukaryota > Viridiplantae > Streptophyta > Pinopsida > Pinales > Pinaceae > Pinus > Pinus tabuliformis. The sequence goes on from CM062808.1 coordinate 550,272,257, forward strand.
TGCTTCGCATTTGCCCTACACCCTCTATTGAACTTGTATAACGAACAGACATCGAAAGTTTCCATAACACCCAACAAATCTCAAGGAATCTCTATCCTTTTTTGCACTTTCAGAACCAGGCATAAGCCTCATTGGTATGTATCCTAGCCCAAGGCTACCCCCAAGGCTCGTGCCCAGCTCAGACCTCATCTCCTCCAGGCATCGAATTCCTTACACCCCCACTAGACTTCAGCCTCCTAATCCATTATTAGGCACCTAGCCTACAATATCAGGCACTTGGCCTCTTCAAGATTGTCCCATAGCCCCTCAAGAGTTATCCATCAAGAGCTATACAAGACAAAGGAACCACTGACATATGTAGTGTTTATTGAGTATGTCCCTATCCCATATGGAATTTTATGTTCTTCCTCAGAGGTATGAGCTCCCACAAGATCATCAAATAAACTAACCCTCTCGGCCCATTTGTGGATTCCCTGTCAGACATCACATCTCAACGTGCAACCAATGCATTAGTTAAAACATCATAATATCATAGAAAATAATCCACCATGCCAACTTTTGCATGTCATCATGTGAATATAACATCGTTGTTATCAAAAAATTGTTGACGGTAAAACTGCATGTAATTACCACATGTTTCACACCAAGAAATACCATCATATGTTATAACATCAACATATTTGTATCAAATATATATCATGACATCACATAATAAATAGAAACACAAATTGACATAACTTCATAAATATGAGAAATAATATATCATAAGCATTCTCATCATGATTCATCAAATTAAAATTTCATGACCACTATATATATTTTGCTTATCTCATCATGTTCCTGTCTCAATATCACTTCATCTATTTCATGGGAACATCATCTATCTATTTCCCTTGTTTTATGTCTAAATTTTTATTTTAAACCCCCATAAAAAACTTAAAATCCAAACTTCATTTTGATTACCAATAATAATTTCACAGTTTAGAAAGACTTTTAACAACTAGGTTCATTTGGTTTCAATTTGATTATCTCTCCCATTTTTTTTAATAAACCATTTATATTTCTATCTATAATAAAGAATTTCATTTCATCTTATTTATACATCTTTATTTTAAAAAATAAATAAATATATAATTTATTTATTTTTTCAAATTTTGCATTCATCACTTCTTATATTAAAATATACAAATAAAAAATATCAAAATCTTAAAATAAATCTAATACTTATATAAAACAAATATTTAAAAATAAACCCAAAAAAAATATGAAAATCTTAAAATAAATCTAACACTGGTATAAAACAGATATTTAAAAATAAAATAAAACTTTATATTTCATAAAACAAATATTAAAAAAAAATTATGTTGCATACTTTGAAAATAACATTTTAAAATTTAATAGAAACAATAAAGAATTTAAAATTATCATTTATAATTAAAAAAATTATCTATGATTTTCTTTTTTCCGTATTGTTTTAAACTAAAGCAAAAATACGTTGTTGTTTTTGGCTTAAAAAAGAGAAATACATTACTCTATCCTTTAAGAATAATATTATATCATCCTTATTGTATTTTTACGAATATATAACTTTCATTTTGAAAATTTCAAAAATCCTATTCAAATGAAACCTATATTCATATTACTTCACCGTATATCATATTAATTTACTTAACTAAATATCAATGCAACTTCAATATTATTATTTACTATTTTATTTATTTATTATTATTATATTCTCTTTGTTAATTATTATTTATTTACTATTATTATTTTTTCTTTATTTTTCTATTATTTATTTATCTTTATTATTATTTTTATTGTTTATCATTTATTTTCTTATATTATTTATTATTTGTATTATTACGAAGGGACATTACAATAGCTATTAGTTCTCCTTCATGCATGAGTTGCAATCTATTCCAAATTTCTTTTGTAGAATTTAAGTCCATCACTGTATGAAGATCCTTATTATGAACATTATTATATGTGACACATTTTTCATTAGCATTCCAATGTTGCTCTTCGATAGGGGGTAGTCTTTGTAGTAACCATCACACACAAGCTTCCATATACCAGGTCCATAAGATATTATTTTTGTTTTGACATTTTCTCTCCATTCATAGAAGTTTGTTGTGCTCAAAACAAGTACATTTTAATAGTCCATGACTCAACCAAACCTAGCTTGAAGCTGGTAGGCTTATACAAAAGGAAGCTTGCTTTGATACCAATTTATGAAAACTTGACTAAACTGAGAAGGCGGGGGGGAGGGGGGTGAATCAGTTTAGTCCATTCATGGAAATTAAAATATTTTGATTAATCTCATTAACTGAAACATTACATGAGAAACTTAACAAATAACAACTGGCAAATTGAATATGTAAACATAAAATAACAAGCAAACCAAAACATCACATCAACAAATAATAACAACACATATTCACACTAGAAATAAGTTGAAAACCATAAATGGAGAAAACCATGATTTTATTATTGTTATAAAACCATCTAATTTTCCGTAGGCTCCAACTTACAGGAGGTTGCTACCTCAATTTTTCTGCAAGCTACAACATGCAAGGAATATTGAACTCCCATATGTTTTCTGCAATCTACAACCCACAATAGGCTCCTACCTCAACTAACTCCAACTAGATATTCATCAAGCCACAACTTGAAAGGTGATTATAGTCCCCTAATACAAACATGAAACAAAAATGTGCTAGTTTACCTGGTCATAAATTCTGCATATCTCCTTCTTCATTTATTCTTATTCTTACCCTCAAATATGCTTCACATAAGCTTCATATGTGTCACGTAACTAATGCATAAGACCTTAATCAACTCTCACACTTTCTCCAACTCTCTAACCATATATGATTGCAAACTCACACATTTTTATAAGAAAGCATTGATGGATTTTGGTATTCCAAACATGAATATGAAGTGAAAGGACTTGTCTCTTAGCATTCCATTCATTTATTTCCCACCTTTTGAGATTTTGAATATTAAAATAAATAAATTCTTCACCAAATATTATTTTCAACCACCTATAATGATTGGATCAACAAACATAGCATCCATAGCCTTTGCAATATATATTAGTAATATATCCACAACTATAACACATCACAACATTACAAGCACAACTACATTCTTCATGCATTTTCCTTTGTCTTTTCCTTGCATTAATTATTTTCCTTGAACCTTTGCCTTTTCCTTTTTCTTGCATCACAACATCTCATCTCAACCATCATATGCATATAGAAACATGAGCAAGATAACATCACCAGCTGATCAACATATCCACGCATCACAAGAATAATTATGGCATGACAAGAATCAACATATGTGTTGACGATGTTGGACCCGCCAACATGTAAGGGGATCTCCCCCATAATAAGTCCCAATTAGACCTTAGACCGTTTGGTGTAAGAGTCCTAGCAGTGGGTCGTACGGTAATGCCTTGACCGCGATTCCGCATAGAGGCAAGTAATATGTCTCTGTTGGTAGAAAGGGTGTGACAACTACAGCAAGGCAAGGAAGGTGCATGAGAGGTTTTAACACATGGGGGTTGTGATGAGTGTGGCCCTTGGAAACTTGTGATAGCACAAAGTTAAGAAGGGAACACACGAGCAAAGATGCATCACAACATGGAAGGCTAGTTAGCTAGCAATCCAAAGTGATGGTTAGACTAACATCACATTTCAGAAAGATTTATACATACATACACAAAATAGTCCATACATGCATGCGTAAGAAAACAAATACATGTATAACTTAGAGTAAACCAGATAGCATAGAATACAATACAACATATGCATGAAACATGTTGGCTCTGTTATATTAAGAAGTGCAAGTTCTAGCCATACAATATGTCCATGTCTAACTAGTAGTTCCGACAACGAAATGTTACAACCACAACCACCTGCTCCTCTAAAGAGATATGCTAGCTCTGCGCAGTGGAGAAGCTAAGGCTTGTTATAATATTGTCTAAGCTCTCTCCAAGATAGTCTTATCGGAAGCTTGGATGACCAAAAGCATTTACAATGAGTTATGAGGTTCTATTTATAGCAAAGGGTGGGGTGACCCTTGACATTCCCCTTTGTGACAGTTCGTCTACCCTCATGACTCTTCATATACTCTATCATTGTTACATCCAACTATCAACACTTGAACTTCTACTTGAAAAGACGTTACATTATAATGCACATGTCATCATGTGAGACAAAATGGCTTAAGCAAGCCATGCAAGACATTGTCGACAATCGGTCTATTGTGGTGATACCAACTCTTTGACATGCTTTTGATGGTGAAGGTGGGGACCTGATGCCAATCTTGGTCATCTGTGATGGTCTACTTGCATTCCATGGTGAAATATTGTTGAAGTGAACTCTTGCCCTTGTTGCATTTGGGTGCATTTGTATGGATCATCCGTCCAACTCGTCCGCTAACATGCACATGGTCTTCTTGGGTGTAGCCGACCTGACAACACACTGATGCATAGTGTCAGTGCTAATCTTACAGTGTGTGTTGGTGGTCATGTGCATCAACTATCAACTACATGTTCAGCTCTATTCGAACTTTCTTCTTTTCTTTGCCTCTATGAGTGTGCTGAATGGGTGTGATCGCATGCATGTGCACAATGGCATGCATGTTGCTACATTCCCTTGCATCCGATCAACAACACTACTCACCTTGTCTGCTCCGTTCTAGTTGCTGGGATGGATCTATAACTTCTACAGGTGAAGTTTCATCCATGAGTGCATGTTAAGCCCCCTGTTGTACCTGTTCTTGCTACAATTCATTCTCTCATCTATGCAGCTCCTGTTATTCCTTGAGTTGCTTCTTCAGCACATTCAACTCCTTATTTGTTATGTTCTCTACCTTCGCACGATATTCATGTCACGTCGTCACCTCATAGCCTGAGTCTCTAAAGTTTCTTTCATCATAAGTGGATATACTTGAGCTTGCAACTTTGTTTCACCTCTATGTTGTCAACAACCTTCCTTTTATGTTCACTGGATACGGTATGCTTCCTTTAGCTGCTATTGATGGTGCTGCTTTCTATGATGTTGCTTCCATCATATCTTGATGTCCTTGTCTACGAAAAAATTTATGTCTTCATGGGTAGGCAAGTTCATCGACACTTGATCGACTGCATCCCTAAGTGTGCTCTAAACGGTGTCTTCGAATCTGCTCTCCTAGAAACCATTGTAGATGGGTTGCTGAGAGGAAGATGAACACCTGCCATACCAGAATACATGGAAACACTCATAGAAATAAATCTGTTAGTTGAAAACCAAAACAAACTTGAGAACTGACTTGCAACATACCTATGTGACTCATCATGAAGGTCGCACAATTTTCGTCGGGAGGTCGGGAGACTGACTGCCAAAACTACGTAAGGAATAGTGCAGGTTGTCACGAGGCTAATTGACCACTAGAACTACGAAATTCATAGTCTAGCCTAGCATGTTGAGGAATGAAACTACGTAATGTGCAATTTTAGTCAGCAGTGACATGCAACCAACAAATTGCATTGTGCAGTTTTTGGGGCCAACATGACACTGCCTCCAAGAATTGTGCAATGCAAGCTTGGAGGTTAGTGTGTGGCTAGACTTGCACAATTTCTGGAGGAAAGGCGGAGTCTTTGCTTCTAGAAATGCACAGTGCTAGTCGGGCAAGGCACGATCTAGGCCAAGGTAGCCCAGTCCGGTCGACGGTGTCTGAAAACATGAGAAGTGTGAATGCATGATGAGATGAGTGCAAACAATAATGAATGATGATTCATGCGAACAAAAAGTGCAGGATTAAGGAAACAGGGAGTCATTCATGTGTGTGAAGCAAGTCGCCGCAATGGCGATCGTTCTTGCAAAAATAGTTTCATGCATGCAACAACAGTGAGATGTTAACAAAAACTAAAATGGTGCTAGTAAAAGCTAGTATGTATCAAAATGACAGCAAGTTCTCACTGAAATAAAGCAGACAACATTCATATGAAGTGAAACACAAAAAGTGTCAGAAACGTAGTGTGGGACATGAAAAGCGAGCTTACCCAAAAACAGCTGAGTTGAATGTGTCGATGACTTCTAGATGAAATGTGGTATGTTAGAGCTGTAAGATCGATGTAAGGAATGAAATCTGCAGCATCTGATTGATGAGTTTCGATAAGATCGAGATTATTACGTGCATGCCACAAATGTAGGAAAAGAGAAACTTGGCAGGAGGTTTCTGAGATGATCCTTGCATGTAACCTCCAGGTGCTAAAAATAGATCCCTAAATCAAGGGATGCCTTTGGATTTTTCCTTGGGAGGAACAACCCATGCATGGAAATCAATTTTTCTCGGTCCTAGAGGGAATCTGTTAACTCAACTACACATGCAATAGTCTGCTCAACTGGGACGAAAAATGTGCATTTCTGTGAGGGAGCTGGGTTGGATTCCCAGAGGGATTACACAATTTCTAGGCAAAGCAGCTGACTGTTGCCTAGAATTGCACAATTTCTGGGCTAAGTAGCCCTGCTAGGAGGAATTTCACAATTTTCTCAGTGAAGAGTGACAGGAAGATTTGCGTAATTCTAGAGCCCAGCTGGCTGCGAGACAGAATTGTGTAATTTCTAGAGGGAAGGCTAGTTACCCTCCAAAATTGCACAATTTCTTAAGGGAGCTGCTCAGCCTGCAGCTAGACCAAGTTCGGTGAAACAGCCTGGGAGGAGGATGCAACAATATTTGATGGATGTGCTATCATTCTGCAAGAAAATAACTGAAGCTTGTGTACTTAATAAGGAAAGACATGTTGCTGTGAAAGGTTGATAGGGAGGCTCCAAAACGAAGCTAAGGAAAAATTTCGGAGGGTGGTTGCAGTCACTACAACACCTGGAGACACATTGGTAGAACTTCAACTCTCTGAATGGACTTTGTTCATGAAAAGAAAGTCTAACATCACTGAAATTATTGTTCAGTTCTCAGCTCGTCTTGGTTTCACACTAGCTTGATTGTAAGATATAGCATCTGCCAAGCTCTTGGTCAATTGACACACATTCTAATCCAAGGCAACACAGTTATTTCGATTGGGGTTGAGGGGTATATTAGTGCACAAGTAGTATAGTCGTCAGAGTCTTAGTTTCATCTCTTGTGTTGCTCCACTGCCAGCAGGCCTGGATAGTACCCCAACAGAGTCACATAGGAACACAAGCATGGCTCCGCTGCAAACGAGGCTGGTCAGTACCCCGACGAAGTTACTTGCATCACCTCTCTATAGAGGAAGCATTTCTCTTATTTCGCCTTATTCATTTTTCATTTTTTGAAAACTTTTTTCACTTTTTCATTTTTTTATTTTTCATCTTCATAATTGTGCATAGCACTTATTCATTTCAGAGGTGAAAGAGGGAACCCGACTTATTGAGAGCAGAAGAGATTTTTCCTTCAGAGAAGTAGTTTATGTATACCTTAATCTACTAGACTGAGCTGACAAGGATTAACCCAAAACCAACCGACTAGAGTAGGTGATACTAGTTAGCGTGCAAGCATTGTGTTTTCACCAAGGTTCAATTCGAACAATACATATTTTTCATTGATGTATCATCGACTAAAGACAACAATTTCTTACATAATAGAGAGGACAAAAAATAACCAAATGTTGATAGTTTTACAAGTCCTCTTGTACTTTACTGAGCTTGTTTCAAGAGTCACACACAGTCCATGTGAAACTAACCTACGGACAATAACAAGCAAACAAACCAAAAAGCAAAGAAAGAAGCAAAAGAAAATGTAGAAGCAAAGTGAGTAAGCAAACAAACAAGCAAGAAAACAAACAAACACACAGACAAAGAAGCAAACATGCATGCAAGAAAACACTAATCCTACTCCTAAGCTAACAGTGCATTGGTCGTCTCATGAGAAGTGATACTTCCAATGAAACCATCGGCGCATTGGTTGACCCATGTCAGTGAAGGCATGGTTCGAGAATAACACAATTGTGTGAACCAATAGATGTGAAAGATACAACAATGATGACAAACACACTCCAAGCTTACAATCGTCCAGAGAACAAAAATTAGTGAAAGCGCATGACATGCACTTTGTGGACTTGCCATGGTGTTGTGCTACACTGCGTGTAGATGTTGAGTGTATGCATTCTCTTAACTGTGACATGCAAGAAAACGTGAGAAAGGTAGACCACTTACATTGTGTATGTGTTCTTGTTGTGTAATATTCCTCTAATGCATGAGCAATGGGATTGTGAAGTTTGAGTGGAGGAAGAGAAATTTGGGTTTTTGGTTGATCTTCAATGCAAAGTGGAGAGTGATGAGGAGCCTTGATTGTTTCAACAATTTCCTAACCAGAAATGAAACCAACCTCAGGACATAGAGGCCTGACATAACCATGAGCTCGGGTAGAAGTGCCTCGACAATCTGCGGGGTTTCGACTTTGTTGACAGATAGATCATCGTATACCAGTGTCTTAGATAGATTAAGAACGATTGAATCAACATCGTGATCAGATGAAGAAGTAGAGAGATCATGACAACCATCAGGATGTTTATCGACATCCTCATGATTTGTCGGCATCCTCATGATTTGATGAATCGGGCAGAGGGGTATATGAGAAGCAAATATTTTCACCCTCTGTGTTTTCAGAAATGATAGTTGACAAATTGGATGGATTTCGAAGGAAGATGTGTCCTCTCTACATTGTAATGACAGACTGACATTCGACGTGTCCTGTGAATGATCAGAAGTAGAAACATCTGGAAATGGGTTTTCACATGGAAAATCAGCAGTGGCAGAATCACAAGGGGTGTTAGGAAAAAGTGGATGAGGCGCGGCTGAAAGAGAGTCATCCTTCACCACGATTTCTTCTTTAGATTCCTGCACACACTCATCATGAATGATGGTGAAGGTTGGTTGCATAACACCAACTGCATCGACAACTTGATCCTCGTTCACAACAGTTGAGGAGTTCAAAATGGGAGAACACAAGATAGTACAATCCGAAGGATCCACAGAACGTGGGGACGGAGGTTCATAGAATTGATCCACGTGACAAACAACAAGCTTGCAAGCCAAATCTGCACAGATATCAAGAGTAGGTGGGGTGGGGGGATGTGACAGTTCAACAGTTGTGTGTGCATGATCTCCCACATCACTTCACGGTGGTGGAGATGTTTGATGAGGTGAAGGCAGATAATCACTTATGACAACAACTGTGCCTCCCCATGATTACGTAGCTCCATCACCAAAGTGTGCTAAGCGGGGTTAGGATATGTGAAGAAGATACTCAAATCTTCCATAAAGAAATTCCCAATCAATTTCATGTTTGGGAAATCGGTATGAAATATTACAAAAGCATGTGTAAAACAGATCAACGGATTCATCGAGTGCTTTTTGTAATTTTAGAATTTCTTGATCAAGTGCTTTATGGTTAAAGTGATTGAAAGCACAGTCTATCTTTGTAACCAGATGCACAAGAGAATGAATATATTATTCGAGCAGCGTGGCACAGTAGTGCATTAGGTTCCCTCGAAGTGTGTAGACGAACAATGTGCAATCATGTATTCTTCAAAGATTCCATGTCTTTCTCATGAGCCTACAATGTCGACCGTGTGCCTACCCAAGGTTATCTGGCCTCCACAATCATATTTTTTATGTGACAAGTTATCCAAGAGATCTTCCGATATAATGAAGTCATTTCCATAAGGCATACACTCTAGAAGAGAAACTCTATAGTTAGTCATGATGGATATGTAGAGATTCAAAATAGATGTGAGGACTCAACTTGTCATATGGCCCTTGTTCTAGTGCCAAAATTTTGATGGTGCTAGACCCGCCAACATGTAAGGGGATGTCCCCGAAAAGAAGTCCCAATTAGACCTCAGTCGGTTTCTTGTAAGAGTCCCAACAGTAATTCCTTGACCGTGATTTTGCACAGAGGCAAGTAAGATGTCTCTGTTGGTAGCAAGGGTGTAGGTGCATGAGAGGTTCTAACACACTGGGGTTGAGATGAGTGTGCCCATTAGAAGCCTGTGGTAGCACAGAGTTAAGAAGGGAACACACGAGCAAAGATGCATCACAACATGGAAGGCAAGTTATCTAGCAATCCAAAGTGATGGTTAAACCAACAACATGTTTCAGAAAGATTCATGCATACATACACAGAATAGTCCATACATGCATGCGTAAGCAAACAAATACATATATCATTTAGAGTAAACCAGATAACATAGAATACAATACAATGTATGCATGAAACATGGTGGCTCCATTAAGAAGTGCAAGTTCCAGTCATACAATACATCCATGTCTAACCACTAGTTCCAACAACATAACGTTACAGCCACAACTGCCTACTCCTCGAAAGAGATATACTAGCTCTGCGCAATGGAGAATCGAAGGCTCATTACAATACTATCCAAGCTCTCTCCAAGATAGTTTTATCAGAAGCTTGGTTGACCAAAAGCCTTTACAATGAGTTATGAGGTTCTATTTATAGAAAAGGGTGTGGTGACCCTTGACATTCCCCCTTGTGACAATTCATGTACCCTCATGACACTTCATCTACTCTATGATTGTTACATCAGACTATCGACAATTGAACTTACACTTGACAAGACGTTACATTACAATGCACATGTTCTCATGTGAGAAAAAATGGCATGAGCAAGCCATGCAAGACATCACTGACACTTGGTTCATTGTGGTGTGACCAACTCTTTGACATTCTTGTGATGGTGAAGGTGGGGAGCTGATGCCAAGCTTGGTCATCCGAGATGGTGTGCATGCATTCCATGGTGACATCTTGCTGAAGCGAACTCTTGCCTCCATTGCATCTGGTGCATTGGTATGGCTCCTCCATCCAACTCTTCTGCTAGCATGTGCATGGTCTTCTTGGTTGCGGCCAAACCGACAACACACTGATGCATAGTGTCTGTGTTGATCTTCTAGTGTGTGTTGGTGGTCATGCACATCAACTATCAACTGCATGTTCAACTCCAGTCGAACTTGCTTCTTTTCTTCTCCTTGGTGAGTGTGCTGAATGGGTGGGATCGTATGCATGCACACTATTACATGCATGATGCTGCATTCCCTTGCATGCGATCAAAAACACTTCTCACCTTGTTTGCTCCATGCTAGTTGTTGGGATGGATTTATAACTTGTACGGGCACAGTTTCATCTGTGAGTGCATGTTGCGCCCCTTGTTGTACCTATTCCTGCTGCAACTCATTCTCTCGTTTATGCAGCTCCTCTTGTTCCTTGAGTTGCTACTTCAGCAAATGAAACTCCTTCTTTGTTCCATTCTCCACTTTTGCGCGATCTTCATGTTGCGCCATCATTTCATAGCCTGAGTCTCCAAAATTGCTTTCATCACAAGTGGATCTGCTTGAGCTTGCAACTTTGTTCCACCTTTGTGTTGTCAACATCCTTCCTCTTGTGTTTCTTGCATCTGGTAAGCTTCCTTCAACTGTTGTTCATGGTGCTTCTTGCTATGATGTTGTTGTCATCATATCTTGATGTCCTTGTCTACGAACATCTTGATGTCTTCGTGCGTAGGCAAGTTCATAGACACTTGATCGACTGCATCCCCAAGTGTGTTATGAATGGTGTCTTCGACTCTGCTATCCTGGAAACCATTGTACCTATGTTACTAAGAGGTAGATGAACACCTACGATACCTAGAGACATGGAAACACTCATGGAAAGAAATATGTCAGTCACAAACCAAAACAAACTTGACAACTGACTTGCAACATACCTATGCGACTGATCATGAAGGTCGCACAATTTCTACCAGGAGGTCGGTAGACTGACTGCCAAAACTACGTAAGGCATAGTCCGAGCTGTTAGTAGGCTGACTGGATACTGGAACCTCACAATGCATAGTCTAGCCTAGCCTAATGAGGACTGAAACTACGCAACGCGCAATTTCAGTCAGCAGTGACATGCAACCAGCAAACTGCATTGTGCAGTTACTAGGGCCAACAGGACACTACCTCCAAGAATTGCATAATGCAGGCCTGGAGGTTAGTACCTCACTAGACTTGCACAATTTTTGGATGGAAGCCAGACTCTCCGCTTCCAGAAATGCACAATGCTAACCGAGAAAGGCATAGTCTGGGCCAAGGTAGCCCAGTCCGGCTGGCGAGTGACTGAAAACATGAGAAGTGTGAATGCATGATGAGATGGGTGAAAACAATAGTGAATGATCATTCATGTGAACAGTAAGTGTAGGATTCAGGAAACAGGGAGGAATGCATGTGCATGAAGCGAGTCGCCGCAACAATCACTGTCCGTGAAAAAATAATTTCATGCATGCGACAACAGTGAGATGTTAATGAAAACTGAAATGATGCTAGTACAAGCTAGTATGTATCAAAATGATAGCAAGCGCTCACTGAAACCAAGAAGAAAACATTCATATGAAGCAAAACACAAAAAGAACTAGAAACACAGCGTGAGACATGAAAAGTAGGCTTACCACCAAAAGATTGAGCTGAATGTGCTGATGACTCTTAGAAGCAATGTGGGATGTTAGAGTTGCAAGATCTATGTGAGGAATGAGCTCTGTAGCATCCGGTTGAGGAGTTTCGATAAGATCAACGTTGTGACACGCATGCCACAAATGTAGGAAAAGCGATACTTGGTAGGAGGTTTCTGACATGATCCTTGCATGTAACCTCCAACTGCCAAAAATAGATCCCTGAATCAAGGGATGCCTTTGCATGATGCCTTGGGAGGAACAACCCATCCATGCAAATCAGTTTTGCTCGGTCCTGGAGGGAACCGTTCAACTCAACTACAGATTAAATAGTCGATTGAGCTAGGAGGAAAAAATGCTTATTTCTAGAAGGGAGCTGGGCTGACTACCTAGAGGTATTGTGCAATTTCCGGGCTGAGTAGCCCTGCTGGGAGGAATTGTGCCATTTTCTCAGTGAACAACGATAGGAAGATTTGCACAATTCTAGAGCCTAGTAGGCTGTGAGACATAATTGTGCAATTTTTGGAGGGAAGGCTAGTTTCCCTCGAGAATTGTGAAATTTCTTGAGGGAGCTTCTTAGCCTGCTGCTGGACCAAGTCCGGTGGAACAACCTATGAGGGGGATGCAACCAGATTTGATGGAAAAGTTCTCATTCTGCAAGAAAATCACTAAAGTTGTTGTACTTGACAAGGAAAGACATGTTGATGTGAAAGGTTGGTAGGGAGGCTCCAAAATGAAGCTAAGGAAAAATTTTGGAGGGTGGTTATATCTGCTACAACAATATGTGACATAACATAAGAATAATACCTCTAACAACCATAAGAATAATAGTTGGAACAACCATGCCTCTTAGTTGTTCCTTCTCACATATTGTGACCATAATTCCTTGCTTCTTCTTCTTGCTACTCCCTTCCAGTTCCTTGATGATTCTCCTTTCCCTTTATAGTTCGTTGCTATTTCTTTTGTTTATCCTTTACAATTCTTTGTTACTGCTTCTTTGACTTTGTTTTTCATGTTTTTCCTTTGCCTTTGCTACTATTTTTCCTTCTTTGAATTGATGTTTCTTCTTTTCCATCAATGACAAGAGTGCCAACAATAGGCCTTAGATCTACTTTGGACAAGAAGTGCAGACATTTGGCAATTTTGGGAAGAGAACTCCACGGAACTATGCAACATTGATAACATGCAGGTGGATCGCTAGGCATATATTATTGAGAGGGACAATAATCTTTGTGATCAAGTTGTTTCTATCTTGATTGACTCTTGATCTAATTGTAGTTTTGTTAATCCTAACCTGGTGGATAAGTGTGATTTGAATAAATAAGTGCATGCATAACCTTGGTTAATGCAGTTGGGTACAGGTACAAAGAAAATAGTTCATCATTGGGTAAGAGCTTGTACATTTGAGTTGAATGGTATGCCTACATTAGAGAAATTGAATGTACTACCGTCGGATAATACAATATGTTGTTGGGTATGGTCTGGTTGTATCTTCAAAGGACCAAAGTGGATTGTTATGACAAGGCTATTGAGTGGTTGGATGACAATGGAGAAAAAATGATCTTGTAAGGTAAGAATAAATATACATCATTCATAATGGTCACAACTATGCAGGAAAAACATAGTCCTAGACAAGGGTGTGTGTTATTTGCAGTGGATATTTCTAGTGGTAGAGGTAAGGATGTTGTGGATGCAGAGGTATTGAGGTGGCACCCAGTTTTATAGTAGTTTCAAGATGTGTTTCCCGTAGATATTTCAAAGTTTCTACCTCATAGTGAAGTGTACTTTTCCATTGATTTGGTACCACGGGTAGCATCAACATTAAAGGTGCCATAGAGGATGAGTACACTGGAGTTGGTAGAATTGAAGTTGCAGTTGAAACAAATTCTTGAGAAGGGATACATCAATTCAAGACTATTAACTTGAGGTGCATATATATTGTTTCTGAGGAAGAATGATGGTACTATCAGGTTATACATTAATTACAACAAGTTGAACAATGCAACCATCAAGAACATGTATCTATTATCGAGGATTTACAACTTGTTTGATCAGTTGAAGGGGGCAACAATGTTCTCAAAGACTGATATGAGATTAGGATATCATCAAGTATGCATCAAAGAAGAGGACATTTACAAGACTTCTTTTTGGACTAGGTATGGGAATTATGAGTTTGTTGTAGTTCCATTTGGTTTAGTAAATTTTCCAATTACTTTTATGTTCTTGATGAATAGTGTGCCACGTCCTTATCTAGACAAGTTTTTCATTGTGTTCATTGATGATATATTGATATATTCTAACAATGAGAAAGAACACATCAAACACTTAGCAACAATGTTGAGATTGCTAAGAGAGAACCAGTTGTATGACAAGATTATCAAATGCGATTTGTTTTAGACAGAGGTAGATTACTTGAGGCATGTTGTTTCTAAGGAAGACATAAAAATGGATCTAGAAAAGATAAGAAATGTCATGGAATTGAAAGCTTATAGGAATGTGGATGAGATAAGGTCCTTCATGGGGTTAGCATGTTACTATAGGAAGTGTTGGTTTCCAAATGTGAATAATACTATTCAACCCTTTCCCACATTAATTATGAATCCAAGATCTACTGGTTATTGCAAGGCTAACGCGCAATGTATATGCAAGAACAATCATACAACCCAGAATTGGTCAAGGATCCATTGACAAACAATAAACAACTATAACAACAAATAGAAATGAAAACAATAACTAACTGTAACGGAAATGAACATAACAACAATAATTAACTGTAACAACAATTCGATTCACAACATTTACATCAAACCATCACAACGAGAAAAATAAATACATACATGAAAAGAAAACTAAGCACACACTATCTCAATAGCACCTGATTAGGAGAGTGGGCCCAACTCCTTGATTAGGGTTGTGATGAACTCACAAACTAAGAGAAAGATCATAAAGTTGTAAATTTCATTAATATAAAAGTCACTGTTACAAAGTTTAACTCTCTCGTATGCCAACCCCCCTATTTCAAACTCTTTATCCTCTTATACAACATAGTTCCTAAGATTAAGGTAACTCTTGCCTGCGATTACATAATGGCTATAATAAGACAAAACTTAATACAAAAGATAGAAAGAGTAAGTATGGATCAGTTGCACCGTTAGAGTTGTTATTTAACAATAGCGTTACCAACTTGCTGATTAAACTTAGCCATTTGACTTGGAAATTTTCACACAAGATAAAGTTTAGCAAGCGCTTTTGGTAATAATCCCCTAGACTATGCTTCAATGACTAGTTAATTCATAAAGACATGATTAGAGGTATACTTGATTTGGGATATGAAATAACTTAGTTAGGAGTGAAAATGTGAAAGAAAACAGGATAAGAAAGGAAAGTAAAAACATGCAAGTTTAGCTCCCAACAAAAAGTCCATCAAGAACTTCTCATGCATTGCATATCCTATTTCATTATTTTAAAGAAAAGGAAAGAAGGTTGAATTGAAAGAAGAATATTAGCCAATTTTGAGGAGTTGAAGAATTTGTTGACAAATGCTCAAGTTCTTAAGATTGAAGATATAGATAAAGAGTTTGTGGTGTGTAGATATGCTTTAAAAAGAATACTTGGTGGAGGAATTATAGTAGAAATTTTTAGGGCCTAAATCTACCTCAGGCTGAGAAAGGTAGGATCTAGGGTAACATCAAACCACACTTAACATGGTAGCTAGCCCTATCAGGTCGGGAGAGGGCTCTCTCCTTGTCACTCTCAGGACAATATGATCAATGAAGCTTGAGATGACTGATATAAAGACTAATTTTAGGCTAGGTATATGCTCAGAGGAGTTTGGTTGAATTTAATGTTGATTTGCTGGTTCAAATGTTAAAGGCAGATTTGGGTCCGGGGAATGGACACAGTCTTACAGAGATCTCTATGGGGCAACGTAGGAAAATGGTTTAGTACTTCAAATTGAGTGAGATGGAGAGTCTTAAGACTGGTGAGGATTTGGAGAGGAAATGAAAGTCTCAGGGATCCTCTTCAAACAGTTGAAAACATAAATAACTAAACAAACCCTAGGTAGAGCACTGTAACATCAATGAATTCTACCTTTATCCTTGATTCATTTAGTTAAGCTGAATAGAAAGAGATGATGGCATACATAAACACATGTGGACTTTCATTACAGAAGGAAAAACAATACCAAATCAAATTTCCACAAGAATCCCACAAAGTGCTGCAAACCCTGGTCTATTCCGTTGCCAAACTGCAAAGATGAATGTACAATAATGCTCAAAGCATTCACAAGAGTCCAACCTTCTGCCAAATTCCAACCCCTACACTATGAAATTCATAAAATATATACATTTTCTCATCCTTGTACTAAGGGAATTAAGCTCAACCATTTTCTTCAAAATAGAATCAATTACATTAAAATTGGACTGAATTTCTGAAAATAGGTGTTGAAGACGAGCTTGCATCTCCTAAACCGTATCACTTGTTACAAAAATTAAAGCGGTTGTTGTATATAAGGTCACGTGGGAGAAAAACCTCTCAAATTTTGGAAATTCGTTTCCAATTGCTCGTAATATGTGCCACAAAATAATCTCTAAAACAGAAAATCATTAAAAATTTAAATCTGTGAAAATGAGTTGTAAAGATCTAGTCACATATCCCAATTCATGAAACTTGTGAAGAAAATGAAAGAGGTTTTTGTTATATGGATCGTGGTTAACAAACACCTCCTTGGGTTTAGTGAAATTACTTTCCATCTGTTGTAAAGTGGCACCACACTAAAATGACTAAAACAATAAAAAATATGAAAAAATTTCTTTGTTTTAATGTAGGCTCCAAATATCACTATATATATCCCACATAGTAGCACCTCTGCATAAAATGAAGGAGGTTTTTATTATTTGGTATGCGATGAAAAAAACCCTCTTTCACTTTTAAAAAATTCCTTACCATTATTTCAGAAACTGATTTTGTACTAAACTTGTCATTCTGTGTAGTAACTGACCTCAAAACATGCATAACCAAGAATCACTCATTCATTTCGATCATATCTTCTAATCCAGGAGCCGGTTACGAGAGTGTGATATACCATTGGAAATATTTTTTTGAGCTTATTCTGATGGACACACTTGTGACATGTTTTTCACTAAACATCATGTGCAAAACATCTAACAAAACTAGACATATTAAGAGCTCATGTTGATTCCTGGTGACAGGCTGGGAAGACTGGAACTAACAGGAATGACACGCAGTGTGCTATGAATCAAGGAAATTGAATGAGCATGAGCATAATTATGTTACACATGATCTTGAGCTCCCAGTGATAATCTATGATTTCAAGATGTGGAGGCACGATGTTCTTGGTAGGAGATTTGTACTAATGAGTGATCACAATGGATTGAAATACTTGTTTGACGAACTGATTCTGAATGCTAGGAAACCTAGATGGTTGGCCAATCAGTGAGTTTTATCTGGAGGACATGTACGTTAAAGGAAATGAAAACATGGTTTTAGATGATCTTAGAACAAGAGTGTAGGTGAATCATATAATATCTATGAGTTCTTATGGGACATATCTACAAGATCAGATCTGACAGGCAGGACAATAGGATAATAGGTACATGGAGCTTAGGCATAGGTTACATTGGGGTACAGGTGAACAACATGTGGACTATCATCTTACAAGAAATGGTTTGATCATATTTAGGGATAGGATCTATGCGCTAGACAACAATGAGATCAAGAAGCTTATCCTAATACAATTTCAAGCTAAGTCATATTCACGTCATCTGTGATATCATAAGACATTGAAAGTAGTGAAGAAGTTATACTATTGGTTGAATATGAAAAAGGAAATGGAAATGTTTGTAACTAGATGTTTGGATTGTCAACACTTAAAAAAATAGTGTAAGCATCTAGGTGGTTTACTACAATTGATTTTGATTCCTGAGTGGAAATAGGAGGTCATTTCCATGGACTTCATTACAAGTTTTCTGAGGACATATAGACAACATGATTCCATCATGGTTGTGGTGGACAACTTGATAAAGGAAGCACACTTCATTCTAGTGAAGTCTATGAATTTAGCTAGTTATGTAGCAAAAATCTTCATTAGAGATATACTGAAATTACATGGTGTTCCTAAGAATATTGTGTGAGACAGAGATGCCATGTTCACTTCCAGGTTCTAGAAAGTGTTATTTGTAGGTTTGCGTACAGAGTTGGCCTCCACTATAACAACCCTGGTTAAAATGCTCATGTAAAAATATATAAGGCCACGGTGATGGGACATGGATTCCATGTTGAATGGTAGGCAAGACATCCTAGTGGGTTCTTATTTCAATTATTATGGCTAAGGAAATTGGCAAAGGCAAAGGCAAAGGCATTGGAAAGGAATGAGGAATTTATTGGCATTTTATTTATGAAAATAAAGGAAATTAGGAGAAAACGAATGAGAAAGGTCACAAGTTGCATGTGGGGAGGAAATTTAAGGAAAATAATGGAAAATGAAGAAAATAGAGGCCTCATTAATAAAAAGGCTTCTGAGGATCAGTAGGTAAGTTTGTTTCAGTTCATTTTTCGAGCTCTCTCATTATTCTCTATCTCATACTCTTGCATATTTAGATTTTTCTTGGAGCACTCTTGGAGGGCGTGGTATACTTGGATTTGTGTAGGAAGAAAGAAAAGGAAGAGTAGGAAAGAACAAGAGGACATCAAGATCAACAACTACAATGGGTTTTTGCTTGTAGTTACTGAGTTTCATGTATGTTTTCTCACTAGTTTTTGCATGCATGTCATATGCATGTGGTTTGTTGGTTATGATCGATCATTATCATGGAGGATGGCCAACATTAACAGTGGATTCCCTAGCCTTGCCATTTCCTGGATAGCCATGAAGATTGTGGGTTTATTTCAACATTTTGGTTTGGTTGGTTCTCATGATTCCTTAGCTTGGGTTGAGTTATTAGTCCTGGAAGCCCTCATTGGAAAAAATCTCTGGAATCCATGTAAAAACTTGGGTTGAGTTACTAGTCCTGGAATCCTTCGTTGGAAAAACGCTCTAGAAGCCCTTGGTGGGTTGAGTTACTATTCGTAGAAGCCTTGGTTGGACAAACGCTCTGGAATTTTGTTAAAAAATGTGGGTTGAGTTACTATTCCTAGAAGCCTTGATTGGACAAATGCTCTGGAAGCCCCAGAAGGCTTGGATAGAGACTGATATGATGATGGTTTTGTGATGTGCAACCGTGAGGTGAAATCACTATTTGATGGGTTGAGGTGAAGCCCTGCATGGTTTTGGATTGATGTGTTCTATGAGATCCCACATTCATGCTTGAAATATGGCATGGGGGTGAATGGATGAAGAGAGATTTGGCTTAGCCATTATACAATCGAGTTGAACGTGGAAGTCCCATCCCGGGTTTGCATTTTTCATCATCAATATGAGGTTAAAGCTCCTTGGATTTCTATGACTATTATATTGGTTATATGTGGTTTGTATGGTTTTGATTTCATTGGTATTTCTACTTTTATTTTGTTGGTTATATATATGTTTTACGACAGTAGTTATATATGGATATCATCATGTTTTTACTTGTATATCAATGAAAAATGTATCTATGGCCTAATGGATGAAATTGTAGCTAAAATGATAAGGAAACAATGGAACATAGTGAATTTCATATAAATATGAGACCCCTATGCTTATATATGATATTTACACCTGTAGATTACATATTCATGATATGTTTGACAAAATATTTTTCATGGCTAGTAGGGGTCTAGTTAAGGCCTTATTCAAGAAATTACATTGGTACTCTTATTTCCACATTATATTATTGTTCTGATAGTGTGATTGAATTATGGGCAGTGACCTGGGCTCTGGGTCTAAAATATTCGCTCAAAACTTAGGGCTGCTAACATAACATTGTGCAAAAATGTCCCTGGATGCTGGCTTGGAGGCCTGTGAGAGCGTACAGAGGTCCCCAGACGTTGGCGCACCCATAACATGAGAGAGTCCAAAGGTCAAGTGGTCCAAAAGCTCAGTGAGGCCCAAGGGCTAGTTTGCATAAAGGTTGGATTAGTTCTTGAGGGTCCTATTGTTGATTTTGAAGGTTTGTATGGTGTGTTTCCATCAATTCCACTTCCTTAACTTGACTTAGGAGGTCAAATCATAACATAGTAACTTCTCTTGACATGTTTACACTGGTTGGTCGGTTACTTTTTTGTATGTGGGAGGAGGGTGTTACAAAGTGGTACCAGAGCATGGTTCACCCATTAGACTGGATGGGTTGTGTGTCGGTCATGCATTCATGTCAGTTGGATAGGTGTTCCTTATGCTTGTAGTCCATGTGATTTATGCATTTTCATGGTGTTTATCGTGGTTGTAGTGATTTCTCCATGTGAAGGTTGATGGAGTTGTTGTGGAATGTGTCTTCATGAGTCTATGCGTGTGTTGGTTGGAAAAAATGACCTTTCAACTTTATAAGGGAGACCACCAGTCGGGAACTTAAAATAGTTCCTTTTCCATTGAAATGGTGGTTCTGACTTGTTCAATTGGGCCTAGCTACCCTCTCTTTATCTCTACTAGCTTAAAGTATGACTTTTAGTCACCAATAGAGAAGAGACATCATATTGAGTCTTCTTGTTGATCAGGAAATAAAGTGATCCTTAAGTTGACTTTATGGCCCATCCAAACCTCTGTAAAGACTACCCTTATATGAGGGGAATTATAGGATACAGAAAGGAGAACTAAATATAAAGTATAATTTGATATGCATCTAATCCTAGACCTATCTTGACAGAAGGAAGGATTAGTCCTTCTATCAATCAAGAGCAAGCAAAAAGAACAGGAAAAGAAACATAAGTATGTTGAAATTGGGATGAGATAAATGAATAGATCAGGGAAATAATTAAGAAGATCTAATCCTTGTTAAAAAAATTATGAACAACTAAATTCCTAATAATTAGTTACTAGATACTTGATTGTAGATAACTCCAACTCCTAATAAACATATGCATAACAAAAAAAATATTCATGTCACAATATTGAAATAGTTCAAATACATGACATGTGGAAATTAGGACATCTATAAGATTAAACTGTTAGATAGATAGAAGCTAAAGGAGATAAAGGTATGTCCTTATGAAAGTTCCAATTTCGAAAACTCATTTATGATTAACACTGGAAGATAGCTTGACCGGACTCTAAATGATCATTTCAGTAGACGATCAACAGTAACGCTGAAAACCACATACATACTCATACCACATAAATGAATTTGAAATATGAAGAATTTATTTTCAATAATAGAGCAAGAAATAGTGTTGTACATATGATTACAAAAATAAATCTTGTTGTAAAATGAATCAATTACATAAAAGATCATATAATTACAGTAGTACATGTCCTCTACTATCTCTAAATCGATTCCCTATCTGCATAGATGGATCCGATCTCACTACAATAGTGCAAATGAGTCTTAACTCCTTCTATACAAATAGGTTGTAAGCTCTAGTATTACTCTGTCTCTTTTATCTCAGATTCAAATCCCTTAGAACTCACCCCAACAATGGGTATTTATAAAAAATTTAGAAATAATAATAATTTCCCCAAATCTCTCTATAGTAGACTTAATTATAGCATAGATGGATTTAATTGGAATTCTAGCCAAAATGCAGATGAGCACAGTGGAACAGATTTCCCATTTTCATTTGCATAGATAAGGATGTTCCCTCTTGTCTATTGCTTGTTTCAAAACGATAGGTGAAATTACATGCGAGGAACAAACGATTCAACAAAATATTCCTTTACCATCTAAAGGAATTTTGTTGTTGATAGTCTAGATTTGTTTCAATATTGGCCTTAATCGGAAATCCCTATTATGACAAAAAACAGAATTATCCATGGTGTAAAAAAAACTTTGTAAACAAACTCTAATTATGCCCAAAACCAATAGAAAAATAAATAGGCTTTTTCAATTAATATGAAAACGACCTTTAGAAGTAAAAAGTGGCAAGAGCTTAGTGGTATCACAGAAATGGATATCGAAACTTTTAACAATGGTCACAAACGAAAAACATTGATACATCAATATTAGGAGGCTGTGTATGGAGTGGATGTGATATCTTATTGAACTCATTTTAAATAGTGTATCGGGTCTAGATATCGAAGGTGAGTGGAATATCAGAAATAAGAAATTGGAGGGGTATGATTATCGAAGATCAGATATTGGAGGGAGATGATTAGCGAAGATCAAAGATCAGAGGTTACATCGCTATCGGAATATCGGTAGAGTGCCATATCATTTTTTTTAAATGTGTCTTGAAAGGAAATCTCCGATATGCATTACCTTTGATATGTGGGAGTGGAATGTGGGTGCAAAGATATGTCGAATATTTTGGTTTTATGAACCAAAGTTTGCATATTAAAGGGGCTTATATCAAAGATATTTAATATTACAATATCCATGGATTCTGATATGTGTAATGCAAAGAATTACAACCACTTTATTAAATGGGTTCGAAACTTTGGATAAATGTTTTATTAAGCCTCTTCATAATATAGTTCGGACTTTGATATCAGATATTCTTAGTAATTCCTCCGATATATATATATATATATATATATATAGATAGATAGCTCTTGTTAATAAAATATCTCCACTACTTTATGACAAAGGGCTATGGCCTATAGCCACTTTACAATAGATCTTGGTCTTCGGAGCTATTCTCATAATTAATAAAATTGATTAAAAATTAAAATAAAACAAATATAACTAATATTTGCAAATAAAAGTTTATTATTTACAAATGAAAAACTTATAAAACAAGAGTAATGTAAAATGTATACATCTAGTAGGCCAAGGCAGTGAAAAACTTCCAATCTTCAATTGATTGCTATTTGTAAACCAAACAACAAAATGAGATCAAACTAGTTTTGATAGGAAGATAGGAATCGATTGAACTCATTGAATCCATCCAAAATCAGAAAATTAGAAAGCAACATGAACAATATTATATCAAAAGGGTCCCCATAATGAGGATTAAGTGAATAATGGGGTGGTTGTGTTTTTACAAAAACATGGTGTATATGCATTGTTATGCATGTCAGTGTCTATATGCATGCATTGTCATGGGTATGGTTATGCATGTATGGTAGGTTAGACATGCATTTTGATTTAATTGTATACAATTAGGTCATCATGTTGATATTAGTATGTTACGATGATAATGTGTTCAATGAGGTAAAGAATGAGATGTAGATCATCAAAGTGAAGTTGCAACAATGGACCTTGAGGCAAGACCATGTCGTCATACAGGTTTGTATGTTGGGCATGCAGGTATGTAGGTTAAATATTGTTATATTCATTATGGTTATGTGTATTCCTTTCATTCTATTGAGGTTATGGTTACATACATGATAGATGCTAGTTGATTAGTGTTGGCATATGCACATGTGTCGGCTAGTCATCAATGATAATAGCCTATGGTTGTATGCATTTCTATTTTTATTTTATGTTGAGATAACTTGACGATTAGGGTTAACATTAAGATATTGATGTTATATGTATCCTTGTCAATTGGATTGGTCTATGAAATGGTTAGCATTGTGACATTCAGGTATGAGATAATAGGTTGTGATATTATGTCATACTAATCTAGACTGACTGTGCAGATGTGATTATTATTTATGAATGATAATTGTTTATGATTTTATGATGTGAACATGTTAGCTAGTGACTACTATGTATATCGTGACCTTATTTATGTTTTAATTGATATGTTGTGAAGTGATATCATGCTAATATAGATTGATTGTGTAGACAAGATTGCCTCCCCTGAGATACATTAAGGTATACTTGCTTATGTCATCTACTTTGTGCTTCATTGTTTGATTATGTGGTCTAGTTGGTGTTTGAGTGTTTGGTGTCTATTATGCCATCTAGTTGATTTATCTAACCTAGTACATTTATAGTTTGTTTAATGTTTGCTTTATTGCATGGTATGAGTATGAGTTTATAGGATTGGATCAAGGAATGATCTTGTTTCAAGATGATTGTTCTAATACACATGTATTGAGACAGTTGATATGTACTTGAGTGTAGTAGGTGATAGTTGTAGAATTATGTCTAATGACTATGAGTTGAGTATGGATTACGAAATGATTGTTAGTCTTGGTAAAGGTTGATTTCAATTTTATAGATATGACTGTCTTGATATTTGGAACATGTGGTTGACATGTGTGAGCAGTTGCAGGAAACATGTTGGGTATTACCATGACAAGGTAATAGTTGATGTTTTTATATAACTAATATTTGGGTGATGTGATAATACATAGTAAGCCTCGATTGAGGCAAGGTAAAATGGTAAAATAAGGGAGTTGGGGAAGAATTCCTTTGGATATGTTTGGAAACCTTAATTCCAAAAGAATGATTGCTTTGCATTCAAGAAGTCTTCCTAACATTAATATTATCTGAAATTATGTGGATATGTTCTAGATTCAGGAATATGTACTTGACAGGTATATTAGCTAGTCTCTAGTTACAGGTGGATCTTTCAAGGGAATTCGAGCCCCTTGAGAGATGGTGTGGATGTGTTCAATTGCAATTAATGTGCTTTGCACAACAAGGTAAGGTAACTAGTATGTTGTTATGTGTATTTATGCACTGAAAGTTATGTGCTTATGGAAATATAATGCAGGGGATTTCATGGCAAGGAAACTGCCATGATATTCTGAAGAAGGCTTAGGTTGAGCTTTCCCTTGGAAGAAATGGGAACCATGGGGATTGAGTCATGGTGTCTATTGCTAGTCTTGTGATTTTAGTATTTTGTGATTTCCTTGGTCTTGATTTGCAGTTTTTTTTATGTCTAGTGAATGATCAAGCCACCTTGTTTGTGGTGTTGTATTGTTATTGGTCTTCATGTTTTTCTTCTTGTTTGTTTCTTGTGTTTTTATTTTATGTTTTGAGTCTTGGGAATTAGTTGCGAAAGAGGAAAGTTAGTGGAGCTCGGAGAGATCTTAATGAAATCTAGTAGGTAATGAAAGACTCAGATGAAGTCGGGGCATGTATAAAGGGCAGTTCAAGGCAAGAGTAGGACAATCAGTTTGAATGGTTGGATCTATTAGTGTAGATAGACGATGACGAGAAAATCATGTGAAAGGTAATAATGAAAAGTAAGTTGAATGGATGTGAGGCATCTGATCCCTTGGCTATGTTGGGAACAATTGTTCTCAACGTTGTGCAGGATGTGCATGGATAGAGGGAGTTATCTTAACCTTGACCTTATGCTATCTGGTAATTATTTTGTGATCATGATTATGTTGATGTCTATATATGTATGTATGTATGTCATTGTATGACTAGATCATTATTATTTTATGTTGATGTTTATATGTAATATGTGTATGTATTCATATCGTTGTCTAATAATATCATGATTGTTTTATGCTAATGTTTATGTATATGAATCTATGTATCTGTGTATCTATGTATCTATGTATCTATGTCATTGTCTGACGGGGTTGTAAGGGATCATTCTTGTGGAGGAATGATTTCTTATCTAGGTGAATGACATGTCGAGGTCCCTCGGGTTATGGGAATCAAGTGGGAAGATTAGTCATGATGAATATATGAATTCAGTATCATGTGGATGTGAATTGATATTGGATGCTAGTATTATGCCTATGTTTTTGTTATGACAGGTAACATTGAAGGATACATCGGCAGAATGAAAACAATCTACTTTGTGACATGCTAGGACAAGCATGGATGGCATAGAGACATTGGAAGCAAGGTTGCTTGGTATAGATAGTGTGGTTTTGGAGGTGTGGTACTACTATTGTGCATATGTTGTACATGTTGCATCTTTGATGTTGTGCCCATGCAGTGTTGTGCATATATAGTGTGTGTACATGTTATTTATGCAATGTTATGTACAGGGTGGTAGAGATAGTGTTATGAGAATGTTGCATATGCAATGTTCGACATATATGGTGCTATGTAGATCTTAGATATGCGGTGTTGTGTACATATTGTATTGTGCACATGATGGATATGTAGTGTTGTGTGCATCTTGGATATGCAGTGTTGTGTACATAGGGTCCTATGTACATGTTGTATATGCAGTGCTATGAATATATGGTGTTCGTTGCGTGTTGTACATATGGTGTTGTGTGCATGATTGTATAAGTGGTGCTCCGAGCATGTGGTGTCATGTATATGTTGTACATATGGTGCTAAGTGCAGGTGGTGTTGTGTACATGTCCTGCATATGGTACTCTGTACATGTGGTGTCATGTAAATGTCGTCAATCTGATGTTGTGGACATCTAGCATTGTGTACACATTGTACAGGCGGTGTCATGTACATGTGATGTTGTGCACACATCGTGTAGGTTGTGTTGTGTACATGTGGTACTGTGTACATGTTGTAACTATGGTACTCATGAATATGTGGTATTTTGTTCATGTCATACATGTTTTTGTGGAAATGCAATACTATGTATGTGTATTGTGTAGCAAGGGTATCAAGACATGTGTATTCATTTTGTTGTACTCTGTGTACGTATACGTATTGTGTTGTACATTGTGTGTAGGTGTATGTATTATGTTGTGGTATACACTGGATGAAGGAGTATGTATTGTGGTGTGTTGTACACTGGGTGTAGATGTATGTGTGGTATGTCAAGTGTAATCTCATGTATTGCATGGTGTTTTATGTTGTGTGTGGTTATAAGTGTGTGATGCACAGTATGTGTATGTGAAAATGGTTCAGGAGAAGGAACTGGGTGTTTGTCGGGTGTGGAAGTCGATCCAAAGTTCGTAGAGAATAAGGAAAAAGGTAGAAGCTAAGGATTGACTAAAGGATAAGTATCAATATTTTTTTAAGCATGTAATTTATGACTCTAGTCAACGATGATTACATGTGATTTATGATTCTGGTATATGATGGTCACATCTGAGTTATGATGTTGATCTATGATGGTTGTGTTTTGTGCTAGCATGATGTGATATGTTTATACATGATGATTTAGGCAAAGATGTTAGTTCGACTTGTTGGGACATGAAGAAAGTAGGATTGCAAGTGTACCTTATTGATGGGCCGCCAATGAGGTATTATGTGAATTTATTTCGATTTATTTTTAATCTAATGGAAGTTATGTGCCTGGTATAGGAAGCATGAAAATGCCTGGATAGGTAGTTGAAATTGACTACAAGAATTAGCAACATAAACAAAATGAATTGGAAAATACAACACTATGCTGGTAAAGTATTTAGGAGTCGGGCCATTGTGGAACATTGGTACCCAATAGTGTCCATTGATTTCCATGAGCATGTTATGAATGATATGGTGATTTTAAGGCAAGGATATGCCTTGGTTTCTATATCTTTCTATGTGAGGAAACCTTACCATGGGATGGGCTACCCAGGATGGGGGTGCTAGTGGAACTTGGAAGGTGTGTGACTGCATGGAAGATGATGACTGGATTTCCCTTGGGATTGTGTAGAAAAGAAGCAAAGGTCAGGGATATATTTGTTTTGGTTAATAGAATTTCCAGATGGAATTAGATTCAAATTGGAATTTGTGCGCTATAATAATGAGCCAGTAACTGTTCACTAAGAGGAAAAGTGGTGCAAGATTTTAGCGTTGGACATTGGATGGAGCTTTGAATTTGGAAATGTATATTGGACTTCCTAGGAAGAAGGGGAATATTGGTACTACTTTTGAGGGTGGAGGTGTGAGCTTGTGGATTCCCTTGTTGTTGATGCAGGCATCGTATCCTTTTTATTTTCTAGTTGAGAAAATGTGTATGTGTGTATATGTAATAGTTGATGTGTATTCATTGTGTTGTACTCTGTGTACATATAGGCATTGTGTTGTACATTATGTGTAGGTGTATGTATTGTGTTGTGGTATACACTGGATGTAGGGTTATGTATTGTGGTGTGTGGTACACTGGGTGTAGATGTATGTGTGGTATGTCAAGTGTAAGCTCATGTACTGCATGGAGTTTTATGTTGTGTGTGGTTGTATGTGTGTGATGCACACTATGTGTATGTGAAAATGGTTCAGGAGAAGGAATTGGGTGTTTATCGGGTGTGGAAGTTGATCCGAAGTTCGTAGAGAATAAGGAAAAAGGTAGAAGCTAAGGATTGACTAAAGGATAGGCATCAATATTTTTTTATGCATGTAATTTATGATTCTAGTGTATGATGATTACATGTGATTTATGATTCTGGTTTATGATGGTTACATGTGAGTTATGATTTTGATCTATGATGGTTGTGTTTTGAGCTACCATGATGTGATATGTTTATACATGATGATTTAGTCAAAGATGTTAGTTTGACTTGTTGGGACACGAAGCAAGTAGGATTGCAAGTGTACCTTACTGATGGTCTGCCAATGAGGTATGATGTGAATTTATTTCGATTTATTTTGAATCTAATGGAAATTATGTGCTTTGTACAGGAAGCACGAAAATGCCTGGATAGGTGGTTGAAATTCACTACAATAATTAGCAGCACCAACAAAAGGAATTGGAAAGTACAACACTATGCTGGTAAAGTATTTAGGATTAGGGCCATTATGGAACATTGGTACCCAATAGTGTCCATTGATTTCCATGAGCATGCTATGAATGATATGATGCTTTTAAGGTTAGGATATGCCTTGGTTTCTATATCTTTCTGTTAGAGAATTATATATTACAAAGCAATGGAACACATAAAATATTGCAGAAATATAAACACAGAAAACGCATAAAACAAGAGAGACACAGATATGCGTGGTTCACCTAGTTTGGGCTACATCCATGGAGAAACAGCCAGTCCTTAAATTTATATTATCTAGCAAACTGAAGAGATACAACCTACAACATGTCCACTGTAATTCCCTCTTCGCTCTTAATCTCCTCTCTCTTCCTCACTCAAAAATGCAGATATACATAGACACAATATAATTCCCTCATACATAGTGAGGGGGTTTCCTTCTAGGGCAAAAAACCCTAAATTAAACATAACTTCTATTGTCAGATCTCAGCCTAATGAACAGCCCAGATTGACTACAAAATTACAACATTTTACAAGACAATTTTACATCTATTCTTAGCTTCGAGGGCGCTGCCCCCGATCACCCCGCCAGGGGGGGGGCTCCCAAAAGGTTGTAGGCACCCCCCCTTGACCCCCCTTGCAACGAAAATTTTAGAGGCGGCATTGTCGCCCCATTTCGAACTGGGGTCCAATGTCGCAATACCTCTGAATACAAAAGATAATCGGGCTCCACACCCAACAATCTCCCACTTGGAGACTGATTATAACAACTCCACCGCTGCTTCATTTGTTGGACAATGACTCTACTTTGGACCTGGCTATTTCTCATCTTCTTCATCATACTTGAAGACCAATTGAAACTGAGCAGATTCTCAGTTTCTCCCTAGTTACAACTTTTGTTAACATATCTGCAGGATTCTAGCTAGTGTGTATCTTTTCTAGCTTCAACTATCCATCTTCCAATGTTGATCGTATGAAATGGTACTTGATCTATATATGCTTAGTCTTGGAATGAACTATAGAGTTATTTGCAATATGCATGGCACTCTAGCTATCACTGTATAACTTTCCCAACTCTTGCTTCTTACCCAATTCATCTAGAAACCTTTGTAACCAAATCATTTCTTTACTAACCTCTGTAGCAACAACATACTCTGCTTCTGTTGTTGAGAGTAGAACAACATTTTGCAGTTTTGAGACCCAACTGACAGTTGTTCCACCTACAGTAAACACATACCCTATTGTGCTCCTCTTGTTATTTCTATCCCCTGCCATATCTGCATCAACATATCCATGTAGAGAAATGTTTGAACCACCAAAGCATAATGCTTGATTTGTGGTACCTCTCAAATACCTAAGAATCCACTTCACCACCATCCAATGTTCTTTTCCTGGATTGTTCATGTACTTGCTTACAACTCCCACTGCATGTGCAATATCAGGCCTTGTGCAGACCATTGCATACATTAAGCTTCCAACTGCAGATGCATATGGAACTTTAAACATATGATCCATTTCTTCCTGAGTCATGGGACACTCCTCCTTACTTAATTTGAAATGGCTAGCCAAAGGTATACTAACTGGTTTTGCATTCTGCATATTAAACCTTTTCAACACCTTTTCTATGTACTCACTTTGAGACAATGTTAATTTGTGATTCTTCCTGTCTCTAGTTATTCTCATACAAAGGATTTTTTTTGCAGCACCCAAATCCTTCATTGAAAATGAGTTTGCCAATTTTCTTTTGAGCACATTTATTTCCTGCATGTTAGAACCTGCAACAAGCATGTCATATACATACAATAAAAAATATAATATAGCTGCCATCATTTTGATTTTTGAGATAAACACAATGGTTAGAGTGACATCTAGTATAGCCTTGTTAAGGAATAAACCTATCAAATTTTGGGTGCCACTCCCTTGGAGCCTATTTTAAGCAATACAAGCTATTCGTCAACCTGCACATTAGTTTCTCCTTCCCTTTTACCTCATATTCTTGTGGCTGTTGCATATATATCTCTTCCTCCAAATCCCCATGGAGAAAGGTTGTATTTACATCTAACTGCTCAAGATGCAAATCTTTAGTTGCTACTAGACTTAAAATAGTTCTGATTGAAGTCATTTTAACAATGGGAGAAAATATCTCATCAAAGTCTATACCCTTTTTTTGGCAAACCCTTTCACCACAAGTCTAGATTTATACCTTTTTCTACCTCCATCTTCTTCCTTAAACTTGTAAACCCATTTATTCTGCAATGTTGTTTTACTTGCAGGCAACCTAACTAAGTCCCAAGTCTGGTTATGTGCTAAGGAGTCCATCTCTTCTTTCATGGCTTGCTCCCACTTCTTCGTGGTTTCTACCTACACTGCTTCTTCATAACATTCTGGTTCACCAAAGTCAATCAACAATACATAATATAATGAAGGAGAGTATCGTTCAGGGGGTCTACTTATCCTGGTATATCTTCTAACACCACTTTCAGGTGTTTGAGGTGCTTGTTACTGTTGTGGTTGTTGTTCTAGCTGTTGATCATTATGATTTTTAGGCACCATCACTTTTCCTGTGATCTCGTCAAGCACTGTGTATTCTCTATTTTCTTTTTCTTGTTTCTTTTCCTGCAGCTAATCCATTTACAAAACCTTTTCATTGAATATGACATCTCTACTGCTAATGATTTTGTGTTTTTCATAATCATAAAAGCGATAACCAAATCATTAACACCATATCCAATAAAGGTACATTTATTTGATTTTGCGTCAAGCTTTGTTCTATTTTCTTTATTAATGTGGACAAAAGCTTCACAACCAAAAGTCTTTAAAAAAGAGTAGTTTACCTTTTTACCTGTCCATGCCTCCTCTGGAATACCAACATCCAAGGAACTTGAAGGCCCTCTGTTTATTAGATAAACAACAGTATCTATAGCATCTGCCCAAAATTGTAAAGGCAATCCTACATGCAATCTCATGCACCTTGCATGCTCCATGATTGTCCTGTTCATCCTTTTTGACACACCATTTTCTTGTGGTGTTCCTGGAACTATCTTCTGTCTACGAATTCCATTCTCTGAACAATACTTATCAAACTCTTTGCTGCAATATTCACCTCCATTTTCTAATCTAAGACACTTCTGAAAGTATCAGATACATCATATTTATTTCGAATACAATAAATCCAAGTTTTTCTGGTTGCATCATCAATAAAAGTAACATAATAATGAGAGCCACCAAGAGATGATACCTGAGTAGGTCCCCATACATCTGTATGCACAATCTCTAATTTTTTGCTCTTCTTTTCTTTCCCAACTCTAAGGAATCTGACTCTCTTCTGTTTTCCATAAACACAATTCTCACAAAATTTTAAATCAACATGCTTCAAACCTGGCAACAAATTTCTTGAGTGAAGAATCTACATCCCCTTCTCACTCATGTGCCCAAGCCTATGATGCCACAATGTCGTATCTTCTTCTGTAGAGGTTAAAGCATTAACAGAATTAGAAATTCCATTACATAAATACAATGTACCAACCTTTCCTCCTTTCGCTATTACCAGGGATCCTTTTGTGACCTTCCAGTTTTTATCTATGAAAGTAGTTACGCAACCTTCACCTCCCAACTGTGCTATTGAAATTAGATTTCTTCATATGTGGAACATGCCTTACCTCCTTCAACAGCCATTGATTTCCATTTTGCTGTTTTATGAAAATTGTACACATTCCAATGATTTTAGAGGGTTTATCATCACCCAATCGAACCTATCCAAAATCTCCTTGAACATAATGATAAAAATGTTTCCTATTAGGTGTGGCATGGAATGAGGCCCCTGAATCTACCACCCAAGAATCAATAATATTTTCTAATGAAAGAATCAAAGCATCTTGCAACACATCACCTGTTACATTCGCTTCATGATTAGTTTCTTGTTGTGCATCTCCTTTTTTTCCCTTTCGAGACTTGCAGTCTTTCTTCAGTTGTCCTTTCTTCTTGCATTTCCAGCACACTATCCCCAATGTGGACTTTGATCTACCTTTTCTTGACTTACTGCAATATCCAAGGCTCTTTCCTCTTTCCATTTTTCTTCCCATAGTCTTTGCAGTCAAAGCATTACCTGATGTCTCACCAGAGCTTTTCTATCACATTTTCTCGCTAAGGATTGCACCGACAACATCATCAAACTTTAAAGTACTAGATCTAAAGACAGAGTTACTAATGGCCATAACTAAACCATTCCAACTTTCTAGCAATGAGCACAGAAATAACAGAGCCCTAACTTCATCATCAAAAGCTACCCCTACAGAACTTAACTGACTGGTAACTGTATTAAATTCATTTAAATGATCAGCAACAGATCCACTTTCTAACATCTTCATATTAAATAAACGCTTCATAAGAAATACCTTATTTGAGACCGAGGTCTTTTCGTATAGTTTGGCCAATGTCGTCATTAAACCCTTTGTTGTAGTTTCCCTTAAAATATTAAATGCTACTGACGCTGCTCGGCACAACCGTATTGTTCCAAGTGCCTTTCTGTCGCGAATATCTGATTCTGTATCTGTCATACTCACTGACTTCTTTGCCTTTCCGCTTAATGGTTGGTACAGATCTCTCTGATACACAATCTTCCATCTGCATCTTCCACAACTGGTAGTTTTGACCGTTGAATTTTTCAAACCTAAAACTACCATCTTCCGCCATTTCTCCCACTCGAACCAGGAACCCTTTTCTCCTGCGAGTTTATTAACCAAATAGACCTTCGGCTCCGATACCAATTGTTAGAAAATTATATATTATAGAGCAATGGAACAAATAAAATATTGCAGAAATATAAACACAGAAAACGCATAAAACAAGAGAGACACAGATATATGTGGTTCACCCAGTTTGGGCTACGTCCACAGAGAAATAACCAGTCCTTCAATTTATATTACCTAGCAAACTGAAGAGATACAACTTACATCATATCCACTGTAATTCGCTCTTCACTCTCAATCTCCTCTCTCTCCCTCACTCAAAAATGCAGATATACATAGACGCAATACAATTCCCTTATATATAGCGAGGGGGTTGCCTTCTAGGGAAAAAAACCCTAAATTAAACAGAACTTCTACAATCAGATCTCTGCCTAATGAATGACCTATATGGAATACTAAATTACAACATTTTATAAGGCAATTTCACATCTATTCATAGCTTCCGAGGCGCTACCCCCGATCCCCCCGCCAGGGGGGGGCTCCCAAAAGGTCGCACCCGCCCCCTGCAGCGAATATTTTATGGGCAGCGTTGCCACCCCATTTCGAACTAGGGTCTAATGTGGTGATACCTTTGAATACAGAAGATAATCAAGCTCCACACCCAACACTTTCTATGTGAGGAAACCTTACCATGGGATGGGCTACCCGGGATGGGGGTGCTAGTGGAACTTGGAAGGTGTGTGACTGCATGGAAGATGATGACTGGATTGCCCGTGGGATTGTGTAGAAAAGAGGGGAAGGTCAGGGATATATATTTTTTGGTCAATATAATTTCCATATGGATCAGATTCACATTGGAGGTTGTGCGCTAGAATAATGAGCCAGTAACTGTTCACTGAGAGGAAAAGTGGCGCAAGATTTTAGCGTTGGACATTGGATGGAGCTTTGAATTTGTCAATGGATTCTGGACTTCCTAGGAAGGAGGTGAATCTTGGTAGTACTTTTGAGGGTGGAGGTGTGATCCTGTGGATTCCCTTGTTGTTGATGCATGCATCATATCCTTTTTATTTGCTGGCTGATAAAATGTGTATGTGTGTATATGTATTGATTGTAAATACTGAAATGAGCTATGTTATAAAGCTCCATGGGAAGCATGTTTTGTTTTTAGCTGTATTGTTTGTTATAGGCATGATTGAACACCAAGGACGGTGTTCCCCCAAGGGGAGGGTTCTATAACAACCCTAGTTAAAAAACCATGTAAAATATATATATGACCATGGTGATGGGACATGTATTCCAAGATGAATCATGGGAAAGACATCCTAGTGGGTGTTCATTTTGGTTATTATGTCTAAGGAAAATGGCAAAGGCAAAGGCTAAGGCTTTGGAAAGGCATGAGGCATTTATTAGCATTTTATTTATGAAAATAAAGGAAATTAGGAGAAAATGATGGTGAAAGGTCACAACTTGCATGTGAGGAGTATATTCAAGGAAAATAATTGGAAATGAAGAAAATAGAGGCATCATTACTAAAAAGGTTGTTGAGGATAAGTATGTAATCTTTTTCTAGTTCAGTTTTGGAGCTCTCTCATTATTCTCTCTCTCTATCATACCCTTGAATACTTAGAGTTTTCTTGGAGCACTCTTGGAGGGTGTGGCATACTTGTATTTTTGGAGCAAGAAGGAAGAGGAAGAGAAGGAAACTGCAAGAGGACATCTAGATCAACAACTACAATTGGTTTTTCTTGAAGGTACCAAGCTACATGTATTTTTTCCTCAGTAGTTTTGGCATGCATGGAATATGATTGTGGTTTGTTGGTTATGATCTATCATTGGCATGGAGGATGGACATAATTGACAGTGGATTTCCTAGCCTTTGCATTTCCTAGATATCCATGGAGATTGTGGGTATATTTCATTGTTTTCTTTTGGTTGGTTCTCATATTTCCTTAGCTTGGGTTGATTTGTTAGTCTTACAAGCCTTGTAACAACTTGGGTTGAGTTACTAGTCCTGGAAGAATTGGTTGGAAAAATGTTGGAAGCCCTTGGTGGGTTGAGTTAATAGTCCTGGAAGCCCTGGTTGGACAAACAATTTAGAATCCTAGTAAACATTATGGGTTATGTTACTAGTCCTAGAAGCCTTGGTTGGACAAATTCTCTGGAATCCTTGGAAGGCTTGGATAGAGACCAATCTGGTGAGGGTTTTTTGATGTCCGACCATGAGGTCAAATCATTGTTTGATGGGTTGAGGTAGATGGCCTATGGAAGCCCTTGATGGTTTTGGATTGATGTGCTCTATGAGATCACACATTCATGCTTGGAATATGGCACAAGTTTGAATGATTGAAGGGAGATTTAGCTCATCCATTCTACGATCGAGTGGAATGTGGAAGCCCCATCCCAGGTTGGGATTTTACATCATCAATATGAGGTTATTTATCCTTGTATTTCTATGAGTATTATATTGTTTATATGCGGTTTATATGGCGGTGATTTCCTTGTATTTCTGCTACTATTGTGCTAGTTATATATATGTTTTATGACAGTAGCTATGTATGGATATCTTCATGTTTTTACTTGTATATGAATGAAAAATGTATCTATGGACGAATGGATGAAACTGCAGCTAAACAAATAGGGAAGAAATGCCTCATACAAAATGTGAGATAAGTATGATACTCCTAAGCTTAGATCTGTTATTTACACTTTTAGATTACATAGTCATGATATGTTTGACAAAATTCTTATCATGGCTAATAGCGGTCCAAACAAGGTCTTATTCAAGTAATTGGATTAGTAATGTTATTTCTATGTTATCTTATTATTCTGAAGGTGTGACTCAATTATGGGCAGTGATCTGGGCTTTGGTTATGAAAAAGTGGCTCAAATATTGGGGACATCGGCATAGCACTGTGCAAAAAAGTCCCTGGATGATGTCTTGTAGGCCTATGAGAGTGTCCAAAGGTCCTCGGATGCTGGCATTCCCATAGCATGAGAGCATCCAGAGGTAAAGTGGTCCTAAAGCTCAATGGCACCCATGGGTTGGTTGGAAAAAAGGTTAGATTGGTTCCTGAGGGTCCTATTGGTGATGTTGAATGTCTGTATGATGTGTTTCCATCAGTTTCACTTCCTCAATGTGAATTAGGAGGTCGAATCATGTCATAGTAACTTCTTGTCACATGTTTACCCCAATTGGCCGATTACTTGGGTAGATGTGGGAGGAGGGTGTTACATCCAGCATAACTTATCATCTATAGATGGATGGATAGATAGAGAGGGTCAACATAATAGTAGAGGAAATGTTGAGGATGTATGTAATGCATCCACAATAGAAGTGGGATGAGTATCTTCCACTGGTTGACTTTTGTTACAATAATGTCTATCAAGAGTCACTAGGGATGAGTTTGTTTGAGGCACTTTATGGGCAGATTGGTAATACTCCCATTAATTGGAGTTATCCAGTGAATAGGGTGTTGATAGGACGCACATGTTGGCAGAGATGGAACAATAAATATTGGTTATAAAAAATAATCTAAAGGAAGCATAGGAAAAGAATAAACATTATATAAATCATATTAAATTGTTGAAGGAGTTTCATGTTATGGAACAAGTGTACTTATGAATCAAGCCCAAGAAGAGCTCATTTAGGATTGGAATATTGGCCTACAGACTTGCACTACCTCCGATAGTGAAATTCCATGATGTTTTCCATCTTTCATTGCTTAAAAGATATGTAAAAGTTGTTGATAATGTTATTGATTGGTCTGTATTGCAGGTGGAGTCAGAAGGAGAATTCCAGCTGGAACCACAACATAATTTCCCGAGAAATATGTTCATGCTCCGGAATCAAGAAATCGAGCAGGTTAAAGTGCAGTGGAAGAAATTTGGGCCCCACGAAGCTACATGGGATATGGATGATCAGATCTAGGCTATATATCCTTCCTTGTCTCCCGGTTGAGGCAAAGTTGTTTTGGTATATGTATATATGTATATGTATGTAAATACCATAATGAGCTAAGTTATAATGCTCCAATAAGAGTTATGGGTGTCATATTTTTATTTTATCATTTTGGTTTTCTTTTCAGCAAGTTGATCATTGTAAATATTGCACTGACCTAAGTTATAAAGCTCCATGGACAATATGTTTTTCTTTTCAACAACCTTGTTGGTTGTAGGTGTCATTGAACATCGAGGACGATCATCCCCTAAAGGGGAGGGGTTTGTAACAACCCTAGGTTAAAAATCCATGTAATAA
Organism: Pinus tabuliformis; assembly: GCA_031772625.1. Taxonomy (NCBI): domain Eukaryota; kingdom Viridiplantae; phylum Streptophyta; class Pinopsida; order Pinales; family Pinaceae; genus Pinus; species Pinus tabuliformis. The sequence goes on from CM062808.1 coordinate 550,310,221, forward strand.
AGTTAGTAAATGCATAATAATAACCAAGGCCATGGGACACTTATTCCAAGTTCAATATTGGGAAAAAATCCTAGTCTGGGTGCTCATTTGGTTTATTATGGCTAAGGAAATTGGCAAAGGAAATGGAAAAGGAATTGAAAAGGCAAAGAGGCATTAATTGGCATTTTACTTATGAAAATAACGGAAATTAAGAGAAAAGGAAGGTGAAATATCATAGGTTTCATGCGAGGAGGAAAATGAAGGAAAAATAATGGAAATATAAAATAATAAAGGCCTCATTGATAAAAAGGCTTCTAAGGATTAGTTCACAACCTTTTTTAATTTTAACCTTTTATTAATTCGGTTTTGGATCTCTCTCTCTATTATCTATACTCTCTCATACTCTCATAAACTTAGAGTATTATTGGGAACTCTAGCATTGGAGGAAATAAGGAAAATGAAGGAGAAGAAAGAAAAGTGAAACAAAGATCAAGGAAAGAAGAGAGAGATCTAGTGGCTATAATGGGATTACTTGTAGTTATTGAGTTGCATGTATGATTTTGTTGGTAGTTTTGACATGCATGGTACATGCATGTGTGTATTTGGTTCTCTTGATGTCATTGGCATGGGTTTTTCTAGGTGTGACAATGGTTTTCTGCCTTACTTTGGCATTTCAAGATAGCCATGGTGTGACGATGTTTCTCTTATTCGGTTGACGTAGACTTCCGGATGGTTTTGAAATTGAGTGGGGTGGTCTCAGGGGAGAAACAAAAGGCCTAGGAAGCCTTGGACCAGTGAAGGCATGATTGTAGTAAATCCCAATTGTGTATACCCACGTTGGGTCTAGGAATCCTCAATGAGTAAATGGTGCGATATAAGGTGAATCTTAGATGGTGGAGATGGAAAAATTCCTCATGGTTTAGGTGGAGTGATCTATAGGCATCCATGCTTGTATAGGCCTAGTGATTACTGAACCAGTATATGGTGGGATTGCAATAAAGCCTGGTTGTATAAATGCGGGCTTCGACCTAGGAATCCCTTGGTGGATTGAGGTAAATCCTAAAGAACACTGGTTCTTTTTTTCAAGTCCCACATTCATGCTCGCAATATCACACAATGTTGATTAACTAAAAGAAATATTTGGTTCAGCATAGTCTATGGTTAGAAGGTGCATGCAAGTCCCTGTCTTGGTTGGATTTTGCAAATGCTAATAAGAGCTCTTTTCCTCTTGTGTTTTATATGTAATGTACTTGTTATTATGTGGTTTTATTGTTTGTTCTATAATTGTTATTATGTTGGTTATATGCTAGTTATAAGCATGGTTTATGAAAACAGTTGGTTATTCCTCTCATCATGTTTCAGTTAGTAAACGAAATGCTAATGAATATATTACCTAATAGATGATAATGCAACTATTGTGAGAGGGAATGAGACCTTCTTGATGAATCTTAGATAAGTATGAGATCTCTATTTTCAAATATGTCATTATAACCTATAGATTACATGTTCATGACATGTTTGACGAAATCCCTGTCATTCTTGTTAGGAATTAGGTCAATCCCTTATTCAATTTTTTGTGCTATTAGCCTTGTTTCGATGTTATTTATCATTTATGGATGTTTCATGAAGTTTTAGGCAGAGGCTTGAGTCCTAGCCCTCAAAACGTGGCTCAGAATCTAGGGTCACAAGCACAAAACTACCTAAAAAAAGCCATAGTTGCATGGATGCCTTACTGTGGGAGTGACTCGAGGGTCTCAGTCACATGGAGAGCTTGTCATGGGTATGACTACGGGTCTAGTTGATTCAGAAAGAAAGTTAAATCAGGGGTATGGTACCTAGAGTAGCTGCTCCACCCTTGGGGGTCTTATATATTTTGAGGAATGACAGTTTGGTTTTGGTTTGTAGATTCCACTTCCTTAATTGTACATGGGGAGTTGAATCGTATCATAGTAACTCTTCATCACATGTTTACCCCCGCGGACCGGTTAGATCTGGTAAATGTGGGAGGAGGGTGTTACATATGTTACACAAAAATATCGCCACCATGATTATTTGCAGTCAGTATGGGTCTACATCACTTGTTCTGTCCTCCTAAGCAAGTCTCAGACCTCAGCTCTTCAAGTCAAGCTTTGAAATTGAGAGAAAGACATTGAAAACCAATGAAACTCTGGTTCCTCACTTTCTCTCATTGTTGCTTGCGGTCCCGCACCTTCTATTTACAAAAACTGTGGACCTGCCCGCTCTGTCTCTAAAGGTGTGGGTGTGGACCCCTGTGAAAGTTAAAAAGGCGCAAGTTTATTCTAAAAAACTCACTTTGGGTTAATTCCAGATGATTCTAGAAGGAATTTTGACGTGGATTGGCCGCTCTTAGGTGGTTCATGCATTCCAAAAGAGAAGGAGCTAATCCCTTGATGAGAGGAGCTATCCATTTGAAGGAGGGCTTTATCCCTTTGAAGGAGGACCTAGTAACTTCCCTCCATTGCACCATAAATTCAGGTATTGGGTTGGTTGCTAGAGAGGTTAGAAGCTGAACATTTTTTAGGGTAAATGCTGGTGAAATTAAGACTTCCTAGTTGAGCTTAAGAGGAGAGATCACATACCTTTTTGGCTTCATTGGGAAGAGAGTGAAACTTGTCAAAGTAGAGGAGACTTCTTGCTAGACCTTGGGAGGAGCTTGTACAACGTCAAGGCATAGGTTGTAAAGTTCTTCTTGATTTGAATTAATACAATCAAACTCATTTTTCTCAACAAATTGTCTCATGTCATTTGTTTCATGAATTCCTTGACTTTCATGTTAAATATGTTTTATGATATTGGCTTTTCAGGTGCTATTTAATTTGTTTGCTTGTTTGTGTTTGCAGATTCGTGAAAAGGGATCTCATTTGGATCAAAGGAGCGAAGGCTTCCACAGACTTGCGTTGGACCTAAGGTAGGCCTAAAACACTTGTTTGCCTTTGTTTATAAAAGCATATTTAGAGAAAGATAGTGTGTGATTGGTTTGCTTGTCATTAGGTCTTCTTTAGATTCTAGGAAGGTCTATCTTGTCCGCAAGATCGACTTATTCCGTGTGACAAAATGGCGACCATACTGGGGACTTGATTTTTTCCTTGTTTTTACTTTGACCTGAGAAACTGTGTTTTTGTTTCTGTTTTTGGCTTGTTGTGTGTGAAATTGGGTAGAGATTGTAGATCCAAGGTTATTTTTCATTTTTCATAGCTTTGGGAGAGGACCACACCCTAGCCTTTTGACACAGTGCGTACTTATCCGCACTTTTTCTTTTAGCACAGAGCAGTACTGCACCTATGTTAATTGTGGGCCTACGGACCCTGTCAAAATTTTGAAAAACCTAAGATTTCCTCTGTTAGTCAGCTTAGTTTTTGTTTAGAAGTTATTATCCACTGCCCAGACCTGCATATAACCTGTCAGAAGCTTTCCTTAGGTTGATTTCATTGGTGTTAGGGTTTTAGGTGAAATTCCTAGGAGTTTTGCTTGTTGGGTTTGTTTTTCGTTTTGGTCTTGTAGTAGCTCTGAGCTTAGAAGTTGTAGGGACCTCAGATCACCTTGGTGTCTACCAACCTTCTTATGAGTCTGACCATTTATGAAATCTACCCTTGTTGAGGAATCCGCTTTGTGTTTTCTCTTTACAAAACTTCGAAAAACTTGTGTTTAAAGTTTGGATTTTCATTTTTAAAAAGAAAACAAAATTGGTTGTTTTTTACTGATTTGTGATTCTGCATAAATTGGTCCTTAGCTTACATCTAGCTAAGTAAAACATCCTTAAAAAAACATCTTGTAGGCTTTGACTTCAAATAGGTTTTTATAGTTTATAGATCTCAAAGTTAGTCGTTTGCATAGTTTTGAGTGTTTTATAAAAATAAAAAAATCTCTTTTGGAAAAAGTTTGTTTTTTGTAGTGGTTGAGTGCTTCGAAAAGAAAAGGGAATTTTTTGTGAAATAACTAGTTGTCTCGTTTTGAGTGCATTGGAAAGGACAAAATCTCTTCTTTTAATTTGATTGTTAAGAAATATTTGTGTTTACAAAGTATTTGCATTCTCGAACTCTTTCTTAGCTAGAAGTTCATTGAAGCAAAAAGATTGTTTAAATCATCTTAGGTGCATTTTTAGTGATTTTGAGTCGAGTCTTCATACCACGAGTTTCATCTCCGCACCTTTTGACTTAAACAAAAACCAATAAAAATAACGCTTAAAGTAAAATTCATCTAGCAACATTTTTATTTTTAGGGCTCTGATACACCAACATAGCTTAGGCTAGTGTCTTGGAGTAAGAGAGTAATTAACTCTCCAAGACAGTAAAAACAAACAAGTAGTTGTATCTTGTGGTAGGGAAGAAATCCAATTGTCGCATTTATGCTCTGGGAAATCTCCTCTTAAAGGAGAAGCACGAGATCGTGTCCGAACTAGTGTGGGAATCAATCCTTCCTCATTGGGAACGACGCCAGATATTCACGTATTAAAAACGGTAAACCTCGGATTAACCATTATCGAGGAGTCTGGGGTCACTTGTTGGTAAACCTTGGATTATGTCAAGGAGCCTTCAAGGGGATTGAGCTTGCTACTCTACCCTTGCGTGCGTATCGGATCGTAGACTGTTCCCCCAGGTATATTTGTTTCAGTTGATAAACTTAGTGGACATATTCTTTAGGATTCTTCCTAAGGTGATAGTGGTGGGAAGATCCCACTGTACCTGGAGTAGACATCGGCTAGACTCACTTGGATTTTCTGGGGGTTCTCTTCACTTGAGACGGTTAAGTGGAGGAACTTGTGCCAGTCTATTCATTAAGCAGGTTGCCGGGGTAACTATTCCAACCGCCATTTCTGTATTGAACTCTGCGACATTGGATTTCATCATCAACTAGTGTTTTCTGTATGGAAATTTACTGTTTGTGTGTGTTTGATCTCCTAGATTCTTTAGGCGTGTGATTCAAATTTGTTTGGTTCTTTAGAGGCTTTAGGTGGTTTTCATTGAGATTTTACTTTGTTTGTGTGTGAAGTAGTTAAAAGTTTTTAACCGTGGCTGAATTACCGAGGAAGTCCCGTAGACTTCGGGGCCAACCTCTTGAGTTTTCACCGAGCCAGCTTGAAGGTTTGAAAGTCCTCGTAACTCCTAGAGACAGTAGAGTTGGGTCACCTGAAGAAGGAGAGTCTTCTTTGGTGGTACATCCTGATTTTCAAGCTTTAGTAGCAGATTATAATCCACAGTCAGTGTCTGTTTCCGAAGTTACTGGTAGCTTTTCATCTACTAGTGATATAGGTGAGGAACCTGAAATATCTGAACTTGAAAGTGAATTCGCTGTTACTCCGACATCGGGGTTTGCTTCTCCAGCTTCTAGTGGTCCTGGTTCACCTAGGGTAGAAAGAATAATCACCCAAGATCTTCCTTCTGGACTCATAGCTATTGAAGAACTTGCTACTCCGAAAGAAGAAGTAGGCATCCCTATCCTTGAAAATCAACCTGTTATTGAGCTAAGGGAGCGTGAATCAATTTTTTACAGTCCACCTAGGAGCAGTACTTGGTATCTTTATTTGACTAATTTCATAGAAAACCCAGGGTTAAGTTTTTCACCACCTCGTGTTCCTTATCACCCAACACCTAGAGGTTATTATCCTCTGTTGAATATGTCAAGACAGTCGTCCATGTTTTCTCAATCGGCCGAATCCTTTTTGTACGGTGGTCCTTCTGTTCCCTCTAGATATCAGTCACTTTCTGGTACTTTTTCGGGAGCATCTCCTCAACCCATTGAGCAAGGGTTATTAACTGGAAGCAATGGTACTAAGCCGTTGAGCGTAGAAGATATTCTCATGATGTCAGGTTCTATTCCCAATCCTCAACCTCAAGGTGGCCAGTTACCGCCTGGGGGGCAACCTCAAGGTACCCAATTTGCGTCTGGGGGGCAACCTCAAGGACAGTACATACCTACGGGATAGTACGTTCCTTAAGGTCAACCCCAAACTCAATATGTACCCCAAGGTCAACCCCAGTATCAATTTATACCTCAAGGTCAACCCCAGTATGAGTACATGCCTCAAGGGTCTCAACCCCAAGGTCAGTACTCGAACCAAGGTTTCTAACCACCCTCCGGTCAATCATATGTTCAAGGAACGGGAAATGTACCTTTGAATTATCAATCTTACCCTCAACACGGTTATGGTCCTCAATATTATCAACCTATTATGGGTTCGTACCCCGGAATGAATTTAGTGTGGGATCTATCGCAAACTCAACAGGTGTTGCAGCCAAATGTACAGTTGTCATCTCAAACTGGACAACCCTTAGTTTCTGGTACACCCCAGCAACCAGTCCAGTCTAATATTCAAACTTCTATACCTTCGGTAGTTTCTCAGCCTGGGCCTAGCATGCCTTGTACTCCGCCTCAAACGACTGCTGCAACTGCCGCAACATCTATTCAATCTACCCCACCTACTTCTGGAGTATCGACAACTCCGGCTTCTACTGTCCCTGTATCTACTCCTCAGACATCTTTACCACCGTCTGGATCTACGATTCAAACTTCGGTTCAGATGCATGTAGGACAACCTGGTTCAAGTACGACTGTCACAAGTCAACCACAATTTACTTATCAACCGTACCAGGGACAATACCAAATCGGTCCTGCTGTGCAGTAGCCAGTCTATCAGTATCAACCATACCCTGGGTACACATATCAACAACCTCAGCAACCCCAGTATGGTCCGGTTAATCCTGGTTTTCCGAAAGGATACAATATCCCAAATGCAGTTCGTATTCCTAGTTATCCTGGATATCCTCCTCCTGGGGCTGGTCTCATGACCGAGAGTTTTAGGGACCTAATCGTCAGTTACCGTTTATCGCAACTTTGGACTTGCCTGACTTGTTGCGCCTAACGAACGATCCCATTAATTATCTTCCATTTTGGCCGCCAATGCCGAATAAGTTGCCTAGTGATATTCCTAAGTTCGAAGGCAAATCAGGAGAGGACCCGTCGAACCATGTGATGACTTATCACCTCTGGTGTGCGTCTAACTCCATTTCAGATGATTCAATCCGTCTAAGACTTTTCCAGCACACTCTAATTGGTCTTGCGGCCAAGTGGTACATTGACTTATCGCGAGGCACTTTTTATAATTTTATTCAGTTAGCTACCTCGTTTTTAACTCATTTTCAGTTGCCAGTCCGATATGACAATGGCACAGAATTGTTAACTTCGTTAAAGCAATCGACGTCCACTTACATTTCAGATCATATTCATGAGTGGAGACGTCGATGGCGTTTAGTGAAGGTTTTCATTCCGGATCAGATTTTGGCTGAGAGGTTTGTAAAGTCTTTGTTGCCAAAGATCACTAAAGATGTAGATAAATCCGGAGTTGTTACTGAGGAGCAAGTAATTGCTCAAGCACAGTACCTTGACTTGGTCTACACTCAGTCAGGTACGTTACACGAGAAAATCCCCGATCTTCCGAAGCAAAATCAAATCGCTGCAGCTCCTTCGGGATCTCATGCCGCTGACGGTATGATTAGTACGGTTAACACTAAAAGTAAGAAGAAGTCTTCCAAGAATTCCTCTCCTATCATAACCTTGCCTGATTCCCTGACAGGAGATTCTTCTGCGAAGATTTCCACCGATATTCATGTTGTAGAGTCATCTACAGCCAAATCAAAATCCGATGGGAAGAAGAAAGGAAAGAAGAAGAATAAAACGGATAAAAATTCAAAGGAGAAACCTGAAAAATCGGAATCCAATGATGAAAAACGTAAACCTCGTTATCCTTGTCTCATTTGTGATGATGAACATTTTACAAGAGACTGCCCTCATCGTGTAGAGGTTGCGAAGATTGTCAAAGGTTCCCAAACGCTTGTTGTTTTGAAGGATCCTTTTCCAGCTCAAGACAGTAAGATGATAGGTTCTTCCTCGAGTGCCAATGAAGAACCCATACTGATGATGTCCCACGTTAGGATTGCGACTCGATCGCATGATTATGGTAGTAAAAGTCCTGTTGATGGTAAAGAAGTAGAATCTTCTCATTCTAATCCATCAACCTCAGCTCTCGGTTCCGATCCAGTACAGATCAAGAAACCTAATCCAGACTTGGTAATCAAACCGCCCGCTAAGGGTATACTTCGATAGTCAGCTTTCAACCCACACGCGAGAGCGGCTCAAAACTATAACATTGTTGAGGATTTAGCTATTTCACCCTCAGCAATGTAGGCTTTGGAAGTGCTGCAATCATGTCCAGCACAGCGTAAATTACTTTTGTCAGTTATAGGAGCTGTTGACGTTCAGGACTCGAACCTAATAATTTTCGATCTAGAAAATAGTACACCGTGCTTACCTCATCAAATGGCTTTCTAGATTCCAGTGATAGTCAAAAACAGGCCTATTCATCGGACTGTGATTGATGAGGGAGCCTCAACGTGTATTATGTCGATACAGTGTTGGAGATCGCTTGGTTCTCCTTCGCTAAATCAATCCTCGACAATTCTAAAGGCCTTTGATGGCTGTGGGTTTCATCCTTTTGGCATTCTACAGGATTTGCCTATAGGGGTTGAAGGAAAAACCGTTAATCTAGATGTGGAGGTGGTTGATGCCCCTTTAGATTACAACCTTCTCTTGGGTCGAAGTTGGTCCTATGCTATGACAGCTGTCGTTTCATCGGTCTTTCGGGTTATAAAGTTTCCTCATAATGGAAAGATCGTAACAATAGACCAGTTGTCTTACTTTTCATCCGACCCAGCCTCTTCTGAAAGTATTCAGCATGTCGGTAAAACGACTATCCTGTATAAGGATGTTGGAGTAGGACTAGTTAAAGATGTCGGTTTACTGGGAACTTTTCATTTTCCTCCGATCAACGCATCGTCTTCATTTACAACCATTCATATGATTACATCAGACGCCATTGTTTATGATGATCCTTGGATCATTCCCTCTGAATCTGAGATAGACTCATTTGGTAATGTCATCCCTTTGAGTCCATATGAAATTCTGTATGAGGCCGTGCAATCATTTACCGACCCATCTTCAACCGAATTTGACTTAATGAATGTGGTCCGTGAAGAATCACTTTTCACCTCAAGCTTGGATTCAATCACGTTTTCTGAACTTGTTCACTCTGATGAGAAAATTCGTGATATCCTATGTGTAGATGATTTACCATGGGAAGATCTCCATCACAAATCTTCGTTTTTACCCGAGAATGATCATTTTGAAAATGATTTTTCATCGATTTTTACGACTGAATATGTCAAGGAACCTCAGAATCCAATGAAACATCCTAATTCGGAGTTAAATTTGGGAAACATCTCTCGAACTATTCCTATTGACATTTCGGTTAAGCCTGGAATTTTTGAGAACATTCATATAGGTGCCTCGTGTACAGATGACGAAATTCAAATATATAAGGCCCTATTTCAAGAATTTCGCGACGCGTTTGCCTGGTCCTATGAGGAAATGCCAGGAATTGATCCCGCGATTGTTGTTCATGAAATAAAGACTTACCCAGACGCTAAACCCGTCCGGCAACGTTTGCGTCAGATTCACCCGAGAAAAGCTGCTGCAATTAAAGCAAAAGTTGAAAAATTATTCAAAGCAGGTTTCATTTATCCGATCCCGTTAACGGATTGGGTATCGAATATTGTTCCGGTTAACAAAAAGCAAGGGACAATAAGAATATGTATCGATTATAGGGACATTAATCGAGCCTGTCCAAAGGACAATTACCCAACTCCCTATATCGATCAAATCATTGATGATTGTGCCGACAGCGAAATATTCTCCTTCATGGATGGTTTTTTCGGATACAATCAAATCAATATTCTACCTGCTGATCAACCAAAAACGGCTTTCATTTGTCCATTGGGGACATTTGCTTATTGCAAGTTACCTTTTGGGCTCAAGAATGCCGGAGCAACTTTTCAAAGGGCCATGTCTTATGCATTTCATGACATCAAGCACATTGTCAAACACTATCTCGATGACTTGCCTGCTCATTCATTACATCGAGCAGACCACCTCGTCCATTTACGAGCAATATTTATGAGGTGTAGGCATTATCGAATTCGGTTGAACCCACACAAATGTGTCTTCTTTATAGAAATGGGTCGATTGCTGGGGTTTGTAGTTTCGAAAGCCGACATTCGCGTTGATCCCTCGAAGGTCGAAGCTATTGTCAAATTGCCTCCTCCTTCGAGTCTTCGCCAACTCCAAAGTTTCCAAGGGAAAGAAAACTTTTTACGACGATTCATTCCTAACTACGCCGAGGTTACAAAGGGTTTTACCCATTTGATGAAACAGAATACTCCATTCTATTGGGATGAGATAGCTCAGAGCTCTTTTGATGCACTAAAACATGCGTTGACCCATGCACCGTTATTGCATCCTCCCAACTACAACTAGGATTACTTCTTGTATCTCGCCACCTCTCATTCCACCATTGGAATGGTCTTAGTTCAGGAAGATGAATTCGGAACTGAGCATGTGATATATTACCTTAGTCAAACTTTGAATCCAACTGAGCTAAAATACTCACATGTGGAGAAATTGGCATTGGCAGCTGTTCAAGCTGTCCAACGTTTTCATCACTACATTTTACTACGTAAAACTACAGTAATTTCGGATTGCAACCCTATGATCTACATTTTGACCAAGCAATTGCTAGGGGGCAAGTACTCTAAATGGATTGTTATCCTGCAGGAGTTCGACTTGGAATTTGAAAAATCTAAGTCTAAGAAATCTTTAGTTTTTGCGGAGTTAATGTGTGATTTCCCGCGTGCTGACACGGAAACTGTGGTGGAGGAGCCCATTGCGGACGAATCCTTGTTTCTAATCAGCACTTTGGATCCGTGGTATGGGGATATCATTGTTTATCTCCAGACCCAATCCTTTTGGCCAGAAATTTCAAGGTCAGAACGTCGGAAAATACGATTCTAGTCCCAACAATTTAGGATTATTGGAGATACTCTTTATCGTCGTGGTGCGGACTCTGTTTTTTGACGTTGCTTAATTCACGAGGAAGCTGAAAGGGTTCTAAATGACTGTCACTCTGGAGCGTGTGGCGGTCATATGTCTGGGTATGCCACAGCCCAAAAGATATTGCGCGTTGGCTACTTCTGGCCGTCTTTGTTTAAAGATTGTATTACTGCGGTCCGAAAATGCCACAACTGCCAAATTTTTTATCAAAGATGCGCGTTCCACCTGCTCCTCTCCACCCTATAATTGTTGTTGGTACTTTTTCCAAATGGGGTATCGATTTTATTACATGTAACCCTCACTCGGCCGGGGGGCATGCGTATATCATCCTTGCGGTAGATTATTTTACCAAGTGGGCCGAGGCGATGCCTACATTCGAGGCAGACGGCAAGACAGCTGCAATTTTCGTGTTCAATCATATAATTGCTAGGTTTGGTGTCCCACAAGCGATAATCACTGATCATGGGCATCATTTTCGAAACGTTATGATGACCGAACTTACAGGCCAGCTTGGTTTGCGTCACGATAGTTCAACCCCTTATTATCCACAAGCTAATGGTCTGGTTGAATCCATCAACAAAGTTTTAGTCATCATGATCCGACGAATCATTGGGATTCATCGGTCGAATTGGCATAACATGCTATTTTCAGCGCTTTGGGCATACCGAACTTCAGTAAAAACATCAACAAGGTTCACTACTTTCCAACTAGTCTATGGTCTGGAAGCTGTGTTACCCATTGAATGCGAAATCCTGTCACTGCAAATGGCCATCGAGTTACTTCCAGCCACTTCCGAAGAGGAAAATCGTTTGTTATACTTGGCTCAATTAGATGAGAATTGACGTAATGCTGCATTGGCGATCGAAACTCACGTAAAACGTATGAAAGCGCAGTATGATCGAAATGTGACCCCTCGAAATTTTTCGGAAGGAGATCTAGTCTTAGTTTACGATCAAGCTAATGATAAATTAGGCGCTGGAAAATTCGTTCCTATGTGGAATGGTCCCTATGTTGTCAAGCGAAAGCTAGCAAAAGGGGCCTATGAATTGGTAGACTTTGACGGGGACTCTTTGGGTAAACCCAGAAATGGTCTTTACCTGAAGAGGTATTATGCTTAAAGGATGGGTATGGAGATTTTTAGTTAGGATAGTTTTCTTTCTAGCTGGTGTGTTTTAGTTTAAACAGTGTGCTTAGCTTAGAGATTGTTTTTTCGTCATTATTCCTGCTTATCTTGGTTTTACTTTTGATATTGCAAATGTCGATGCCTCTCCAAACATACATTAGTTTCGCTGATGTGCTTGTCGTAATACACAGAATATTTCTTCCGCAGCTTGGGTTATTTATTCGCCCTCTGACGAGTTGGTATCTATGCATGGGGTAAGCCTTGGTCAAACAACAAACAACATTGCCGAGTATAGTGCAGTGATTGAGTTATTATCTTAATCTATTTCATTTGGGATTCGGAGTTTGATAGTGAGGTTAGATTCTAAACTCGTTGTATTACAGCTTAATAGAGTGTATGCCATTAGAAATGCAGTGTTATTGAGATTATTTTTGAGAGTGCGTCTCTTGGAACGTGAATTTGATTATATTGAGTATCAGCATATTCCAAGATCTTTAAATACATTAGCAGATGCAATTGCTTCTCGAATGTTAAGTAGACATTTGCAATAATCATACATGTAAATTTAAAACCATTCCATAACATGATTTACAAGATAAGCCGATAATAGTGATATATATATAGGAGTGTGTCAAAAAATACATCGTCCTCGATCATAGGTTGAAAAACACCTTATGATCGGCAAAAATGATAAGTACAAAAAACAAAAATGTCATATGTGCCCACAATAGGCGATCATCCTATCACTGGTGATGATCTCGATAAGAAACCACTGCACAGGCCACCTTGCAAAGGAACCTCCTAAAAGGTCCTGGGACCCCAATCACATAGCACTGAAGTCGATGAGGAATGTCATCTATGGTGGTCTCCGGAATATCTCCTGTCAAGCGCTCTAGATGACCCTGCAACTCGGCCAAAACCTCTGCTGATTTGTCCTATGGGGCTGGCGCGGCTGCAACTGGTTGTTTCCTCTCATAAGGCCGGAGAGCGGCTGGTCGTTGTGGACCCACATCTGCATTTAAAACTTTTACTATCAGTTTTGGGACGATGGAAAAATAACAAAAATTAAAATAGGAAAAATGTTGAAAATGATTTTACCTGAGTCATCCCATTTCTCTCCTGGTGGAAGAGCCATGTCTGGGTCACCACGAAAATCTACCCCAGCGTAAGGGAAGTCCTGAATAGAAAAAACCTGTTTTTCCAACCATTGGAAATACTCAGGTTTGAATCGAACAACCTCTGTCCCCTCGTCCGGATGACGGGCCATAACTGCGACCCATCGCATCAGTTTGGGCTCTCGAGGAAGCCCAGCTCCAATAGTAAGGTGCTCGGGTCAACATGGGAACCCTCTCAAGACCAAAGCTCACAACCAAAGCCCCATAACAAAAGGTCTTTAGTTGTCCGTTCTTGGCTCTGGTCAGTTGGCCTTTCACATTGGCCAACACAGCATCGCACCAGTTGAAGATGGTGCCTCGAAAGCAGTCAACTGCCATACGCATCTGGGATCCGGTGGCAATATGTAATGCGGTACTCCCGCAAAGTCTGGTGACGATAAACGCAATCACCATGAGTTCAGGAAGGGATATGGTTTTTATGTCTATCCCTTTGTCTCTAGCCTGGCTGTTGCAAAACTCTAGCCGGAGGCTATCGACAGACTGGCCACCTGGCCTAGTCCCGAATAGAGTCAAGTCTTCGCCTCTCTTAGGCAAACCGGTCAAGAAATATATGTCTGCCGGCTCGATTTCGAGCTGGTGGCCACCAATGAAGAAGCACTAGTCCTGTATGCTCCATCTATCAACCAGCCACTTTAAGAAATCCACCTAGGCCGTCATGCCAGGTATGGCCCAGAATTTGTACAAGCCACAGGCCTTATGCACCGATTGAAGGTTGGTGATTCAGCGCGGCTAGATCCATGTCCTCATGCTCTCGTTCACACCAATCTAGCATGATGTACCCTCTGCATCAAGTAAAAAGACAAATTAGAATGCTAGCAATTAATTTATTTGGGCCAATTTTGAAAACTTTTGGGTTAAAAACCCTTGCGGCGGGGACCACACCCTCTGGGTTAGACACAGTGCATGGGTCCGCACCTTGCCTACATGGAAGGTGCGGACCCCTGACTTTTTCCCCATTGAGAAAAAGTCGGGGTCCGCGGGCTGGCAGTGGTACACCTGCGGGCCCCCGCGCGCGGGTTTTAAGCCTAAAAACCCTCCAAAAAATAAAATAAAAGCCTAAAACAAGAAATGAAACAGTTAAAAATGAAGAGTAGGATGATGTGGATTACCTGGAGAAGACGGCGTTCGATTCCGACGGTTGGATTTTCCGCAATCTTCACGGGAAGTTTTCTGAACAAAAGCACTATTTTCTCACCCAAAACTCAAACGGTAAAAATGAATTGACGAAAGCCCTTTTTATAAGTTTTTTGAGTAAATAAATTGCAAATTTGTTTATGTTTCACTTTTGAAAGGTATTTTTGCAACATTTTTATCCATTTCAAACAGGTATGAATAATGTTTGCATTTTTGTTCAGGATAACGGATTATTCAAGCGAAATCTATCATTTTCGACAGAAAAATAGTTAGAGTCACCTTTAAGCTCTTTTCTGACTCCTAAAACATGAAAAGATTGCCGAGTTTTTCTTTTAAACTCGTTAAAACGGAACTAAAAGACGGTCCACTTATAGCTCTTTCCTGACCGTAAAAACATGAAAAGATTTCCGGATTTTTGTCGTTTCAAATTCGATATTGGTTATAAAACGACGTGTCGTTGATCTCTTTTTTACTTTTTCGGATCAGGGGCACTAATTACTAAAAGTACTCCTTGGTCGTAAAGATCAAGCGGTTCTCTCAAGTATTATTTTATACTTTTTCGAGCTTGGGGGACACAAATTTACGAAAAAGGTCAACCCTGGAGTTTTCTTAAGCTTTTTCAGACTCTCTAAAATTGAAAAACGCCGAGTTTCTCCTATACTGGACTCGTTAAAATTTCACAGTAAAGGACCTGTTTAATTACAAACAAGAACGAACCACTCCTTCTTAGGGTTCAAATTTAAACTAAGTTGGACTCATCCGAAGGATGAGCTTATAATCAAGCAAATGTTATCCTCCTCAAGCTTGTCAAAAATAAAGAGGTACTTGCCGGAAATGGTGGTGGAAGAGAGAGGAAAATGAGCCTGTTTGTCATACTTTGTAACCACTCTTGAACATGACACTTTCATTCACCTGGGTTGGTAAATCCTTTGCCTAACAGTTGATCAAACCAACATTGAAAGTCTTCAGTCGATTTCTGGTTATTAACTTTGGGTCAATTGTCACCAAGCCATCTATTGTGTCATTATGTGTTCAAGAGGTCACTGCCAATAAGCCATTCATCTGCAAAATATCTGTCATCCATCTTGACCATCCCTGAGTCAGTCCTTACAACTAAATTTCTTCAACTTGATCCATGATTTCGTGTTGTGGGCTTGCCTATGACGGATCGCTTTCTATCGACTTCAGCTCATTATCTAGAAAGATGATCTAGAAATCGTCAGTACCTTGGGATCTGCATGCCTCAATGGAAGGTTTCTTTCCTTTGACGACAGGTTGCATCATTGACCTTCAATCAAAGGATTTCGTGACATGTTCGACATCAACACATTTATTCACATCTCATGGATTGTACTGGGTACTTTGAGAGCCATTGACATCACTGGTGGTTTCTCTCACACTTGTTAACAGTTTACATCATTGACTGATAATCAAGTGGTTTCTACCATGTTCGACTCCAACACATTCATTCACATGGATAGAATCGTACTGTTTCAGGAAGTAGAAATGAAGACCCTGGATCTAGTTTCCACAATCCAGGCTGCGAGGAATTTTGTATTCATTATATAATGGACTATTCATAAACAGATGGTTGCGTCCATACTGTGTCCACATGAGTCTATACTTGTGATGTATTACAAGATCATTCCTGTATCTGAGCAGTAGTTAGTTTTCTAAGTCAGTTTTGATCTGAGTATTGGAATGCCTACCTCAGTGATGATATGATCTCATATATATATCTTGCATTGAATTTTTTTACAAGTTCCAACCAGGCTCTCCACAAGATGATCCTCGAAATGATAAAGTACTTCACTCTTTCTAAATGATAAATGAAATCCTCATCTACTACAGACTTCGCACTTTAGGGGGCAATCTGTTGCACAAAAATATCGTCACCATGATTATTTGCAGTCAGTATGGGTCTACATCACTTGTACTGTCCTCCTAAGCAAGTCTCAGACCTCAGCTCTTCAAGTCAAGCTTTGAAATTGAGAGAAAGACATTGAAAATCAATGAAACTCTGGTTCCGCACTTTCTCTCACTGTTGCCTGTGGTCCCGCACCTTCTGTTTACAAAAACTGCGAACCTTCCCACTCTGTCTCTAAAGGTGTGGGTGCGGACCCCTGTGAAAGTTAAAAAGGCGCAAGTTTATTCTAAAAAACTCACTTTGGGTTAATTCTAGATGATTCTAGAAGGAACTTTGACGTGGATTGGCCACTCTTAGGTGGTTCATGCATCCCAAAAGAGAATGAGCTAATCCCTTGATGAGAGGAGCTATCCCTTTGAAGGAGGGCTTTATCCCTTTGAAGGAGGACCTAGTAACTTCCCTCCATTGCACTATAAATTCAGGCATTGGGTTGGTTGCTATAGAGGTTAGAAGCTGAACTTTTTTAGGGTAAATGCTGGTGAAATTAAGACTTCCTAGTTGAGCTTAAGAGGAGAGATCACATACCTTTTTCACTTCATTGGGAAGAGAGTGAAACTTGTAAAAGTAGAGGAGACTTCTTGCTGGACCCTGGGAGGAGCTTGTACAGCGTCAAGGCATAGGTTGTAAAGTTCTTCTTGATTTGAATTAATACAATCAAACTCATTTTTCTCAACAAATTGTCTCATGTCATTTGTTTCATGAATTCCTTGAATTTCATGTTAAATATGTTTTATGATATTGGCTTTTCAGGTGCTATTTAATTTGTTTGCTTGTTTGTGTTTGCAGATTCGCGACAAGGGAGCTCATTTGGATCGAAGGAGCGAAGGCTTCCACAAACTTGTGTTGGACCTAAGGTAGGCCTAAAACACTTGTTTGCCTTTGTTTATAAAAGCATATTTAGAGAAAGATAGTGTGTGATTGGTTTGCTTGTCATTAGGTCTTCTTTAGATTCTAGGAAGGTCTATCTTGTCCGCAAGATCGACTTATTCCGTGTGACAACATATATAAATGATAAAAAATTTAATAGTTTTCTCCATTCTTCAATATAACTATGTTTCATTAAAGTTTGCAATAAGTCATACTACTTAGAGATGATAAAGTTGTAGACAAACAAATAATTATTTAATTATAAATTTTTAAATAAATATTATTTATCTATTCATTTATTCATTTATTGACAAAAAATAAACATTAACTTCAAAAATACATTATTACCATTTTTCACAATTTTTTTCTCATTAATTTAAAAACCAAATAAAGCAACTTTGTTGATTATGTTAGGACCTTCAATAATTGTTCCAGTGCATGACATCCAAATTTAGATGTTTGTCGACTTTATTAATTTAAAAAAAATGTTTTCAAACACTAAACCACTAACATAAACATATAACTTATACTCTCTCCTTTTTAAACATATATTAAGTAAATTTTACTCTATCAAAAAAAAAAAATTATTAGAATGAAAATCACAACATGATGTCCATCAATTCATAAAGGGAGTATGTCCAATTCCAACATAAACTTATACCTTAATTCAATATGTCCATCTCTTCATAAAGCACATATGCCTAGTTTCAACATAGAAGTGTACATTAATTCAATAATTCCAACATAGACACATACATTAATTCAATATTGTTAAAGTTTCCTGGAAAATATTTTTATATATTGTTAATTCAAATTACAAGGAAGAGGGAGGGTGGGAACTGTAATGGAGTTACCTGACGCCTGTAATTAATCAAATTCCTAAACAAAAGAAAATTACCACACCATGTAGTCAGAAAATATATAGAAAAAAGAAAATAATTGGGTGTTTTGACATTCCAAAGAGAATAATTTTACACTAGAGGTTGTAAAAAATTATTAATTTTGTGAAAATGAATAAAAGAAAACCGATGTAACGACTAATGAACATTTTCTCTTAACCATTTATATGGAAGAACCATAACAGGAATAAAGTTGCATGGATATAACCACTCAAATGTGCTTTAACTAAAGACAAATTTTGTAGTCAACATTTACCAAACGAGAGTCTATGAAAGAACAAGTAAAATAGTAAACATAGTCTTGTAGCTGCTTTCTCAACTGGGGGAGAAATTATTGAAAAAAAAATATGCTTACAACAATGCAACTTTGGTAATAATCAAAGGAAACAAAATGCCTAAAAATTTATAGTCTTGATAGAAATAAAAATTGGAGTACAGAGAGTAAATAATAGAAATATAATAGAAATATAGTAGAAAATCATAAATTTCATCAGACGATTCTTTCTTTAACTAACAAAAAGGATTTCCTAAATACATAGTAGATATGTCATTATATAAGACTCTGCCATAAAAGTAAGTGTTCAAGACTCAGGTAATGGCAGGTACATTCAAGAAGAAGAAGTATAGCTATAATGAAAAACCCTCCCTATATAAATATGACTTTGAAATTCTGATAAACCCTAGAGAAACCTGTTAGCCGGAAGGGACTTTTTCCATGGACCAAGAAGAACCTGAAAAGAAGGAAGCCAAATTCGGTATGAGAACTTGCTCCATCACCCGTGTTTTTGTACAAAGGAGGAGTATAACTTCGGTTAACGAACATCTTGCAACCATGAGCTCTTGTAAAAGTATATGCACTTGGACGATTGTACTCTTTTCCCGGGGTGGGGGGGGGGTTGGCATCTTAGCGCAGGGGCCAGAAAACTGGACATGAATTTATTGTCTTCCTTGGTATTTCACTTCCTTGGTGGAGTGACTTCTTGTCTACCTATTTTTTTCCCAAACCCTGTCTCCTTTTCCTTACTGACGAAGTACCTACAATATGTTCATGGGTTATGATAAAGATTAACAAGTTTAACGGTTGCACAAATCAAGATTGAATTTATAGTTAAAGGAGTGGGATCTAAGGATTGAAGAGCTTTCAATCATCCAACATTGGATTTGTCGGTGCAGAAGAGTACAGAGTGGCAACTGGGGGAGTTCTTCTGAGAGAGAACGTGTTACAACCTCATTAAATGATTGTCAACTTTAGCTTAAATAAGATACCAAGAAACACATCGTGTATTTTAAATAATAGAATAAGCATAGCTTAAGCTAGCTTGTAGATTTTGGAAATAGGATGGATGAATGAAGTTAATTTTTGAATTCACTGGTTTTAATCACATTCCCAAAATAATGTGAAATCAAGCATCCATATTGAACTTTGCTTATTTTATGGTCTCATTCATGTTTATGTTATTTTAAAAGTTTTTGGAATCCATAATGAATTACACTCAAGTATGTAGGTCTATATGTAAAAATTAGGTACCCAAATCTCAAATTAAGTCCTTCAATGAAAATGCTAAATGGTAGATTTAAAATTAAATAGGATATTTTTCTTATATCTAAATGGATGGCTACACAAACTACACAAACTAAATTCACGAGTATGAACAACAAAAAAATATAATTTAAGTTTTAAATATTAGGCCTTCAAAAATACATTAGAGGAAATTAACCCAAAAAGGGAAAATAACTAAACCAAAATAATTATCCAAATTTCTATCAACCTAGAATCATAAATATTCTGAGAAGTTCTTAAATCGCAATATGTATATATCCAATCATATCATGCCATATATATCCAACTTATACCGAAAATGTAGTAAAAAAATAAGAAATATTCCAGAAGTTCTTAAATCACAATATGTATATATCCAATCATATTGCGCCTTATATGTCCAACTTATACCCGAAAACATGGTACATCTGTAGGTTTTTTTCAACCTTCGAAAGTGCAATGGCCATGGGATAAAAGTTGTGGTTAATCACCAAATTCCACTACTTATATGCATGGTGACTTCACCTTTACGAACGAGTAGCGACATGTTATTAAAAAGGCTTGCAGTACATTTTGTCCTCACAGCGCAAGCATGGGGACGGTTAGTTCGTAACAAATAAAGTGTTGCAAGAACCTTGATATACACGGTGAGTTCTTCAATAGAGCAAGTCACAACATCAATGATTACGCAACGAGTCATATACACATAAGTAAATATATACAAAAATAATTATAAAGGATATGTGTTTTAATCGAAACACAATGCTATATATTTACGCCGTAAGGTGTTTCCATCTAAAATGAACTTAGCTCTTCTCCACCTCTCATCACCGTTCATGTTAGATTATATGTTAGACAATATACAATTTTTAGTGGTTTCATCAAAGGTAGTTTTAATAATCGGTTAGATCAGTTATTTATTTTTTATCGACCTACTCTGAAAAACGATCCTAGGTTCACCCCCAAACAAAAATGTGATTGTGCTTCTTTTCAATCTGGCCCAGATTTGGAGAGTTGTAGATCGATTACTATGCTAGGTGCTTAACTGTTGTATTTTCCACGCATTTTTATTCAATTAATTATAGTGGTCCAAAGATAATTTACATAGACAGACCGAAGATGGCCATAACGAACTTCATCATGACATTGTTGGGAGTGGGCATTGTAGTCCTCCTCCTCAAGAGTGACTTGAAGCAGTTCACCAATATATTTGAACGCAATATGCGCCAAATACACACCTGGCTCGAGGAAGAGTCCAATGATGTCTCTAAGTAAGCTAGCTATTGTTTTTTCCATTCCAGTTATTTTCTGAGCATTTTGAAGGTTAAAATCTCAAATTCTATTTGGTGGTTTAGTAATATCCTAGAAAAATCGTTTATGCGTTCCAATATAGTTTATCTTTTGGGTATTTCGAAGTTCACACTATTGCCTATCGATGATGATACCATTGTTTTATGACCATTTTTTTATGCAAGAGGGTACACCATAATCTTCTTTAACAAATACCAGTTGTTGATGGCATGTTGATTGTTGGCTGTCAAGTTCAAGGTATGTACCTTCCACTATGGAAATGCTCTATTTTCCATATGTGTTATTGGATTGTTGTATGAAAGAGCATTCGACATGAAAACTTTGTCATCAAATTTAGCACTTCTAAACGGGGGATTGTGCAGAAGTTTACTTTTGGAGAGTAAAGAGATTAAAAGTCAAGTGCAGCAGTTTTCAGTACAATGGTCAACAAGTGTATTACCCAACATGAGGAGTTGCCTCATGAGGGAATCTACAAAGATTCCTCTATGAAGGGGCCTTCAATTCATCTAATGTGCTATGGTATATTTCCTATATTACTCGACCATTCAACCATTACAACTAGATTACAGTGTATCTCCTAGATTGGGACACATTACAACTTGGTTTGTAGTCAGTTCTTATGAGTTCACATACTTAAATGATGGTGTACAATGCCTTTCATGGATTGAAGAAGGAGATGAAGGCCATAGTTTTATGATTGAATGAGTTGTTAGAGTTGTGTCCTTCACTTAATGGAGATTGACTAGAGAGGATCATTTGTACCTTTTTCAATGGAGATTGACTACATAGGATCATTTCTACCTTTTAAAATGTGGAGGATAAGTTCTTACTAGCCCTAAGAGCTTATGATTAGGATAAATATTGAATAAGAACATGATAAATGTTTTCTTAAGTATGGGAGATGACCATATTTTATGTCACATGGATACCTCTAAATGTAAGAACAATTGTTTGAGAAGACATTTGGTGAAAAGTTTGTTCTCTCCATCTTACTTGCGAGAGTCTAGATGCTCAGTTACCTCTTACATTCTTAGAGGTGCTAAGAGTGAACATTATCCTTTCAATGTGCTTTATTGAAGCTTATTTATCAATTGAGATCACAATTTTATATGAATATTATTAAATTATCTCTTGAATCTTATTTATCAATTGAGATCATGATTTTATATGAGTATTATCAAATTGTCTCTTTTAGGTTGAAAATATGTCGTAGTAGGAATATTATCAAATTGTCTCTTTTAGGTTGAAAATATGTCATAGGATTGACACTAATTGATGATTTTTTTAGTTTCAAGACATCTCAATGAGCGCAGGAGTGGAATAAAGCAGATTCAGGAAAATTGTTCATTCCACGGCTCAAGGACTAGGTGCCTATAGGTTTTGAAGAGAAAATGCAATATGATGATCAATTACATGAAGCTCATGGTGTCACTATGTTTTCATTCAAAGGAAGAAAAAGCTACAAGGTGATAAAGATACTCCAAAGAGTGATTTAGGTTCTTGAGCTTCACAATGTCACAAGAAGCAAGCCTAAGGAGATCCCTAGCCTTTTGAAGAACAACTCCAGAAGTATATGAGGGTTGCAAATCTAGAGAACAAGTGCAAATGAATGACCAAGATATGAAAGATCAAAGTCCTCCCAGCATCTTAGTCAAGCTTATGATATAATCAAATTGGTATTAATTCAAGTCCATCCAAGTTTTCCCAGGCCTTAGAGACAACCAAGGCACATCTCTCAGAAGGATTTCCAATGATCCAAGAACATAGTGATCCAGAAACATGAACCTTGATGATCCACATTGAAAGGAAGACTTTAGAAGAGAACAATAGTTTGATTCTATAGTATCTTGGTTCCGTAACTGGGGTTTTTAAGGGTGAGTGAAGATGATAATATTTAACTATGATTACATTGCAAACTCGTATGAAACACAAGGACACACTAGCGTACTTTTACTTTTACATATGCCTATGTCATGCGGAAAGAGTCGACAGTGTGGACACAGCCGACCTCCCTAGAAGCAAGAGCTTTCTAGTGACAAACAAGACAAATAAATCCTACCTTTCTCTAAACATGCATTGCAAATACAAGTAATCAGGGGATCTTTAACATACCTTTAGTCCAACGCTTTGTAGTAGTCTAGCCTCGCCGATCCGGATGAGCTCCTCCTTCTCTTCGAAACCTGCATTCACTAACAAGCCAAAAGATTAAATAGCACCTGATAAACTCATAAAACAATACATATCCATCATACAGACCAAGGAGTATATGAAACAAACCATGAATAACAATCTGTTGAGAAAAATAAGTTCATTTGCATTAAAAGGTAACAAAAGGAACCATTACAACCTGAGCCTTGGTGTTGTGCAAGTCCCTCGTAGGGTCCAGCAAGAGTTTTCCTTTACTTCGATCAGCTCACCCACTCTCAAATAAGGCTAGGAAAGGATGGGAATCTCTCCTCTCAAGCTTTACAAGGGAGTCCTAATTCCAGCAGCATCTACCCTTAGGAATGTTCAGCTTTTAACCTCCCCTCCCTCTGGCCCAATGCCTGTATTTATAGTGATTTAGAGGAAGTTAATTAGGTCCACCATGAATGGGATAAGCCCCTCTTTCAATGGGATAGCTCCCCTCTTCATGGGATAAGTTCCTCTTTCTTTGGGGTGCATGAACCATCTGGAGGCGCTCAATACACGTCAAACCATCTTCTAGAATGCTCTAGATTTGACCACAAGTAACTTTTTTAAGATGAAACTCGCGCCTTTTGACCTTTACAGGGGTACGCACCCACCCCTTTACATACAGAGCGTACAAGTATGCAGGTATTGTGAACTTGGGTTGCGTACACGCAGGTAAGGCTGAGAGAAACTGCGTACCCAGAGATAATTGACTTTAAATGACTTTTCTCTCTTTCTTGGAGTTTGACATGAAAAGCAGAGGCATGAGACTTGCCAAGGAGGATAGTATGACAGTTGATGGAGCCATACTAACTGCAAATAGTCATGGTGACATTTTTTAGTGTAACATATTGCCCCCTAAAGTGCGAAGCCTGTAGTAGATTAGGGTTTTATATCATCTAGGAAGGGTGAAGTACTTTATCATTTCAAGGATTATCTTGTGGAGAGCCCGGTCAGAACCTGCAAATATTCAACACAAAATACATATATAAGATGATATCATCGTTGAGGTAGGCATTCCCATACTCAGATTGAAAACTTTAACTAACAATCTAACTACTGCTCTGATACAGGAATGATTTCGCAGTATATCATAATCATAGACTCATGTAGACACTGTATGGACGCAGCCATCTATTTATAGTTAGTCTACTTATACAATGAATACAAAACTCCTCGCAGCCTGGATGGTGGAAACTAGATCCAGGGTCTTCATTTCTACTTCCCGAAATAGTACGATTCTATCCATGTGAATAAATGAGTTGATGTCGAACATGATAGAAACCACTTGATTACCAGTCAATGATGTAAACTGTTAACAAGTGTGAGAGAGACCACCAGTGATGTCAATGGTTCTCAAAGTACCCAGTACAATCCATGAGATGTGAGTAGATGTGTTGGTGTCGAACATGTCACGGAATCCTTTGATCAAAAGTCAATGATGTAAACTGTCGTCAAAGGCGAGAAACCTGCCATTGAGGCATGTAGATTTCAAGGTACTGACGATTTCTAGATCATCTTTCTAGATAATGTGCTGATGTCGATAGAAAGCGATCCGTTGCAGGCAAGCCCACAACACGAAATCATAGATGAAGTTGAAGAAATGTAGCTGCAAGGACTGACTCAGGGATGGTCAAGATGGATGACAGGTATTTTGCAGATGAATGGTTTATTTGCAGTGACCTCTTGAACACATAACGACACAACAGATGGCTTGGTGACAATTGACCCAAAGTTAATATCCAGAAACCGGCTGTAGACTTTCAATGTGGTTTGATCAACTGTTAGGCAAAGGATTTCCCAACCCAGGTGAATGAAAAGTGTCATGTTCAAGAGTGGTGATAAGGTTTCTCTGAAACAAAGGATGACAAATAGGCTCATTTTTCTCTCTTTTCCCCCACCATTTCTGGCAAGTACCTCTTTATTTTTTACAAGCTTGAGGAGGATAACATATGCTTGATTATAAGCTCATCCTTCGGATGAGTCCAACTTAGTTTTGATTCGAACCCTAAGAAGGAGTGGTCTGTTCCTGTTTGTAATCGAACAGGTCCTTTACTGTGAAATTTTAATGAGTCCAGTATAGGAGAAACTCGTCGTTTTTCAATTTTAGAGAGTCTGAAAAAACTAAAGAAGACTCCAGGGTTGAACTTTTTCGTAAATTTGTGTCCCCCAAGCCCGAAAAAGTATAAAATAATACTTGAGAGAACCGCTTGATCTTTTACGACCAAGGAGTACTTTCATAATTAGTGTCTTTGACCTGAAAAGTAAAAAGCGATCAAGGACACGTCGTTTTATTTCCAGTATCGAATTTGAAACGACAAAAATCCGGCAATCTTTTCCTGTTTTTACGGTCAGAAAAGGGTTGTAAGAGGACCATCTTTTAATTCCGTTTTAACAAGTGTAAAAGAAACGCTCGGCAATCTTTTCATGTTTTAGGAGTCAGAAAAGGGCTTGAAAGATGACTCCAAGGTTTCACTTTTTCGTAAGTTTTAACGAGTTCGAAAAAATGATAAAAATGTACTCATGGTTTTCACTTTTTCGTAAGTTTTAATGAGTTTGAAAAAATGATAAAAATGTACTCATATGGTCGACTTTCAATTTAATTTACGAGTAGGAAAAGACGGAAAGAACTCGGCATTTTCATTTGTTTTACGAGAATGAAAGATAGCAAAATAATCTCGGTATTTTCATGAGTTTAATGAGTCTTGAAAATAACTGAAATTGACTCGAGATAGGTTTCATTTTTACAAAAGCTTGAAACAGAGAAAAACTATGCTTCAAAGTAGTTTCATTTTTACACAAGCTTGAAACAGAGAGAAAACTGTGCTTGATGCCCCCTAAGCATAACTGCTAGAGCGCATGCCCCCCAGCTTCATTTCATTCAACTAAGTACAAGCTGGATGGAATGAAGGTTCATGTACGAGATCATTTGAAAGACTCGACCTAAAACTGTAAGAAAATTATGCAAAAACTAAAATAACTAACCTAAATATAAAACTTAACATTTATGAGATCTAGTCAAACTCTCGACTCAAGTAGAGGAGGATTTGTTTCATTTTTTAACGAGCTTGACACAGGAAAAGAACTATGCTCGGATTCGGTTTCATGTTTATGCAAGCTTGAAACGAAAAACTATGCTTGTTATAAGTTCACATGCCCCCAGCATAATGACGCAAAACGAGGTACATGCCCCCCAAGCTTCATTGCATTCAATGAGGTGAATGGAATGAAGCTTTACTTTCAAGATCTTGGAAAGACTTGTGGGAGTTGTTTCATTTTTTAGTGAGGTTGACACAGGAAAAGAACTATCCTCAAAACCCTTGTTTCATTTTTTAAACGAGCTTGACACAAGATAAGGAACTATGCTCGTAACTACTCTCTACAATCTACCTAACAAAAAACTCTACTCTAAAAACCTTGATTCATTTTTTAACGAGCTTGACACAAGACAAGGAACTATGCTCTAAAATCCTTGATTCATTTTTTAACGAGCTTGACACAAGACAAGGAACTATGCTTATGACTACTCTCTACAATCTACCTACTTAACCTACCCTTGTTTCATTTTTTAAAGAGCTTGACACAAGACAAGGAACTATGCTCAAGACTCCTTGTTTCATTTTTTAACGAGCTTGACACAAGACAAGGAACTATGCTCCAGAAGTTCGCATGCCCCCAGCATAACGATGCAAAGCGAGGTACATGCCCCCCAGGCTTCATTGCATTCAACCAGATGGATGGAATGAAGGTTAACTTTCAATATTTAACTTGAAAAGGGAGTTGTTTCATTTTTAAGGAGGTTGACACAAGAAAAGAACTATCCTCATACCTGATTCATTTTTTAACGAGGTTGACTCAGTAACAGGAACTATCCTCAAACCTGATTCATTTTTTAACTAGGTTGACACAGTAAAAGGAACTTTCCTCACACTCACTGATTCATTTTTTAACGAGGTTGACACAGTAAAAGGAACTTTCCTCGTACCACTGATTCATTTTTTAACGAGGTTGACACAGTAAAAGGAACTTTCCTCACACAACTGATTCATTTTTTAACGAGGTTGACACAGGAAAAGAACTGTCCTCATACAACTGATTCATTTTTTAACGAGGTTGACATAGTAAAAGGAACTTTCCTCACCACTGATCATGGCTTCCAACTGGAAGAAAGACATGTCAGTGGGCACACCTTGATCATGGCTTCCAAGAGGTCTTCATCGGAAGGAAGAATAGTTCTCTGGAAGGAACACATGTCAAGGGACTCAAAAGGGATAAGAACATCGTGTTCAAGTAATCCCATAGAGTTTTCCATGTCAATTACCGGATCTAAATCAAAGGAAGATGAGCAAACAGTGAGAGGCTCACTTACATCGGTAACTGAAAACATGGGACCAGTTGCCACATAATTAACCCGTGGCAGGGTAGATACCACTTTAGAATCAGGAACATTTAGGGGTGTCATATTATTGGTAGTTGAAACAAGACTAGGGAACGAAAGCTGGTCTACAGTCACAATACTGCCATTGTGAGGGAAAGACATCACGCGAAAGAGTGTCGATACGACAGCTTTCATTGCATAAACATAGTCTCGCCCAAGGAGTAAATTGAAATCCAAGGGACCTCGAACTACCATAAGATCAATACAGACAGTTTTACCTTCCAAGGTAATAGGAAACTTAGGAAGGATCCCTAAAGGTTCACTAATGGTTCTGTTAAAAGCTTTCAGATTCTGCGTAATAGGCGCAAGCTGAGGGGAACCCAAAGCTTTCCAAACAGTTGAGGATAAAATACTAATAGAAGCACCTTCATCTACCTGAGTACGATGTATGTCCCTACCACCAGCCTTGACAATGATTTGGAAAGGGATGGAGGAAGGAAGACGAGGTTCTGTCAGCCTATTCCAATCAAAGGAAAAGACCTCAGTACTTGGAGGGGGTTCTGTAGAAACAGGTGAAATGCCCCCCGGCATAGAAGAATCTGATGTAACAAGAAGAACCTGAGCGGTATGAAGTTCACTCTCCAAAGGGAAAGTGTGATCGATCGAATGTGAAATTGAATCTACCACTTGATCAACTAATGGATCATCAACCTGAGTGACATGAGTTTCACTCTCCAATGGAAGAGTGTGATCGAATGTACTTGAATTTAGATCAATCACTCCGTCAGTTGACGGTAGGTTGGGAGAAAGTTTAACGTAACCAGTTGGAAATTCTTGCTGTGGAACAGTAAGTTTTTCCAACAATTTTGAGGCTTCATCCATGTGAGGGCAAATGTGAGTTTGATGACTCCCTTTGCATAACTTACAAGGAAACCTAACTTTACCCTTTTTCCCAGGAACCTGACTATCACTGGTTGATGGATCAATGGAAAGTTGATGCGATTTTTCTGACCATACTTCCAAGACCTTTGGAATACCAGGACAATTGACAAGGAAGTGGTCACCCTTACAAAGCCTGCAAGGGTATTTGGGTTTACGATGCATGTCGGAGTTTTCCTCAACACAACTAACACTTACAGTCGTGATTGGTTGGTTGACTTCTTTCTTATCTTGCTTCTTCTTCTTCTTCTTCTTCTTCCCTTTCTTCTTCTTCTTAGCCTCCTGGTTACTAGCATCAAGGCTTTTACCAGGCGAAGAGGAAGAAATGGAGGAAGAAAAATTAGGCGAAGAAGGTAAAGGGTCAACAGAAGGTTGGTGATGTTGAGATGGTGAACTCTGTTGAGGTGAAGCATTCGGTTGAGGTGGAACAATTGGAGTATTTTGGGCCAACAAAGTTGAAAATAACCATATCGGTAAACCTATTGTAAATCCAGGTAATGACAAAGTAGCCATATAAGGAGGACCAACATTTCCAAAGTAAGGAAAAGTACTAGGATTCTCGTTAGGAGGGGTTCCTAGGTTGGTAAATTCCGGAACGTTTGCCATTATATTCAACTTCAGTGAATTTTATTAACAATTTATAACTAAAATTAACAATTCACAATTCACACCTAACAATTAAAATTCACAATTCACACCTATGGTCTCTAAAAGTAAAAACAAACAAATTAACATGCGCTATCAAATCTAGGAGTCAAACCATACACAAACAGTAACCTTCCGGACCGAAAACACTAGTTGGGGATGAAATCCAACATCGCAGAATTCAGTACAGAAGTGGCGGGTGGAACAGTTACCCCAGCAACCTGCTTAATGAATAGACTGGACCAAGTTCCTCCACTTTAACCGTCTCGAGTGAAGTGAACCCCCCAGAAAATCCAAGTGAGTCTAGCCGACGTATGCTCCAGGTACAGTGGGATCTTCCCTCCACCGTCACCTTGGGTAGAACCCTAAAGATAATGGTCACTAAGGTTACCAACAGCAACAAATATACCTGGGGGAACAGTCTACGATCCGATAGCACGCAAGGGCAGAGTAACAAGCTCAATCCCCTTGCCGGCTCCTTGACAATAATCCAAGGTTTACCGACAAGTGACCCCAGGCTCCTCGACAATGGTCAATCCGAGGTTTACTGTTTGTAATACGTGCGTATCTGGCGTCGTTCCCAATGAAGGAGGATTGATCCCCTCACTAGTTCGGACACGATCTCGTGCTTCTCCTTTAAGAGGAGCTTTCCCAGAGCATAAATGTAACTATTGGATTTATCCTACCACAAGATAGGCTACTTGTTTGGTTTTACTGTCTTGGAGAGTTAATTACTCTCCTACTCCAAGACACTAGCCTAAGCTATGTTGGTGTATCAGAGCCCTAGAAATGTAAAAATTACTAGATGAATTTTAATTAAGCGCTGTGTTATTAAGGCTGTTATTACTCAAATGGGTAAATGGATATGAAACCAATGGTGTTATGACCCGACTCAACTGAATGCAATCGAATATGATAATGTAATCCTTTCAATTCGTTGAATCCTAATTAAAGTAAGGAGAGAGTTTCCATTCACTTCCAACAATGCAAAAATTGATCACTAAGAGAAAATATAACAAATTCTCTAATGCACTAATTTTATCAAGGAAAACTAATGCAAATCAATTCCAAACCATTTTTTTTATTTTTATTTTTTTTGTAAATTCAAATCAAAGAAAACTGATCTAAATCTACGATTGATTTTTCAGAATGTAAACTATGCAATTGTAATCTATGCACAATTCACTTGAAAAGTATGCAAATGTAATCTATGCACATTTTTCATTAATATTCTGAAAATGAGAATTCTAATTATGCAAATGTGATCTATGCAAGAGAATTCTCAAACACAAGATGATTCTAATGTAATCTAAGAACCAATCAAGTGCAAGTCGAGAAAATTGGGTGAGAGTTCCAAAGATCAAAGAATAAAAACACTCAAAGGCGATTAACACTCATACACAATTTAGCCCCCCCCCCCCCCCCGGCGAATGAGGGGGAATTTTTTTTGCAAAAACACAAGCAAAAAGATGCAAAATTGTGAAAAGACTGAGAGAAACCTCCAAGTAATGACCAAAGGAAAACAAATCAAGAATTTCTCAAAAAAGAGACTCAAAACACCCAATTGATAAAAGCTGAGAGCAAGAATGCCAATGAAACAAGCTTAGGTGAAGATTTATGGCAGATAACCAGTGGATCTGGGCAGCAAAAACAAATTAAAAACAAAATCTAAAAGGCAAAAAGGAGAAAATTGAAATTTTCTCAATTTTGACAGGGTACGCAGGCAACCTGTTTGCACAGGTGCGGGTACGCTCTGTGCGCAAAGCTGCAGTGCGTACAGGTACGCACTGTGCTGAACTCAGAGGCTGCGTACTTCTAGCAAAACTAAGAAAAAGTAAAATCTAATTTAACCCTAAGCTAAGCCACCCAAACACACAGTCAGACAACCAAAAACCAGAAAGAAAAAGACTTTTCTCAGATCAAAGTTTCAGACAAAGGAAAAATCATTCACATCAATGGATTTCCCAGTATGGTCGCCATTTTGTCATGCGGAAAGAGTCGATAGTGTGGACACAACCAACCTCCCTAGAAGCTTAAGGCTTTCTAGTGACAAACAAGACAATTAAGAGCAATCCTTCTCTAAATATGCATTTATCATACAAGAAATCAAGTGTTTAGATCCTACCTGTAACCCAACGTTGTTGTAGTAGTCCAGCCTCGTCGATCCGGATGAGCTCCTCCTTCTCTTCGAAACCTGCATTCACTAACAATCAAACGATTAAATAGCACCTGAATATCTCATAAAACAAAACATATTTAACATACAGACCAAGGAGTATATGAAACAACTCATAAATAACAAATTGTTGAGAAGAATGGACTTATTTGTATTAATAGGAAACAAAAGAAACCATTACAACCTGAGCCTTGGTGTTGTGCAGGTCCCTCCCAGGGTCCAGCAAGAGTTTTCCTTTACTTTGATAAGCTCACCCACTTCCAAATGAAACAAGAAAGGATGGGAATCTCTCCTCATGAGCTTCTACAAGGAAGTCCTAATTCCAGCAGCATCTACCCTTAGGAATGTTCAGCTTTCAACCTCCCCTCCCTTTGGCCCAATGCCTGTATTTATAGTGCTCTAGAGGAAGTTATTCAGGTCCACCATCAATGGGATAAGCCCCTCTTTGGATGGGATAGCTCCCCTCTTGATGGGATAAGTTCCTCTTTCATAGGGATACATGAACCATCTGGAGGCACTCCATACACGTCAAACAAGCTTCTAGAATGCTCTAGAAATGACCACAAGTAACTTTTTTGGAGTGAAACTTGCGCCTTTTGACCTTTACAGGAGTACGCACCCTCCCCTTTACAGACAGAGCGTACAAGTACGCAGGTATTGTGAACTTGGGGTGCGTACACGCAGGTAAGGCTAAGAGAAACTGCGTACCCAGAGATATATAGATTTTTAAAGACTTTCTCTCTTTCTTGGAGTTTGACATGGAGAGCAGAGGTATGAGGCTTGCCAAGGAGGATAGTATGACAGCTGATGGAGCCATACTAACTGCAAATAGTCATGGTGACAAATTTTAGTGTAACAGCCTACAAAACATACACTTATATTCCAATTATAGAATCTCTTTTGCCACAAGTCCAATCAACCTTAAAGAAGCCAAGATGTATGAGACAGTCTGATTTAGATAAAGTGATGAAAAATGAAAATAAAACAACGGTTGTACAACAGAGAATGCTGACTGAAAATTAGGTGCATCAGGCGATACAACAGAGTTGTTTTAAGTATTTGGTCGGTTGCTGCTACTTCTGCAAATAGAGAAAATAGAACAAATCCAGATGCTTTCTACTTTGTATGGAAGTGACAAATCCAAACCAACAAAAAGAAATCATTGATT
Organism: Pinus tabuliformis; assembly: GCA_031772625.1. Lineage (NCBI taxonomy): Eukaryota > Viridiplantae > Streptophyta > Pinopsida > Pinales > Pinaceae > Pinus > Pinus tabuliformis. The sequence goes on from CM062808.1 coordinate 550,342,613, forward strand.
GTGTTCCAATTCATTGGGTTAAATGTAGTGGTGTTTTAACTTCTATTCTTGAAGTGGTGGGATAAATATGGAATTGGAGACATCTTATCTAGTGGATCACAGTAGATAATTGCAGTATGTTTATGTCCTGGAAATCCTGCAGAGATAGGCCACCTTTAGAAAATGGAGCAGTTTCTATTGTTTGGTGTGGTTGTAGTCCATCAACTAGCAACCAAGTTTTAGAAGAAGCTAGGCACTCCCACAACAGTAGGGAATAAATCAATGGCATCTAAAAATGGGTCTGCAAAAATAGATGCCATTCCAATACCTACTGCAATCTTCAAAACTACTCTAAATACTAGAGTTGTTTTGTCCCTAAATACTTTGTTTCCTCCTGTTCATCATGCTTTCCCTCTCCATCATCAACATTTTTGTCCAACAGAGCTTGAAGTGACAACTCAACATCCTTCTCAAAACTCAAAAGTACATGATCAATCATCAAAGTATGCCCAATACCACGTGTAGATAAATTGCAGTGTAGCAATACTTATCAACACAAATAAATAGGAATCTAGTTCGTCTTTTGAAGGAAAGGATAATAGCCAAAGTAAAGTCAACAATTTTGCAGAAAGGTAAACATATACGTGTGCAATAATTCCAATTCTTCTACTGTATTGCCATCACTCATCCAGATATTCAAAATTAATGGGACTCTGCTCAACAAATAGTGAATCCTAGTAAGTGTAACTCCACCATAATTAATTGTAACACAAGAAACCCTCCGGGAAAAATTCAGTGTTTGTTGGAGGAGCATGCAAGGAGAAGTTGATTTTAGTCTAGCTAGAGACTTAGAGAGATCTCAACAGTATCTATAGATAACTATGTATAAAAGCTCTATAGTTAGATACAAGACTATGAACAAGGATTTTCAGAATAAAATAAAAAAATCTCACACAATTTAGGGTTTGTGTAAAGGGTTAGTAATGCAACCAATTTTACCAAAAAACAAAGCCGCTTTGTGCAAAGGGGCAGTAATGTAGCTAGTTTTAGCAAAAAAACAACGCCTTAACCAGTTACCACAGTTTACCACCAAAAAAAATTAGCCATAGTCGTTTACCATTAGAGGGAAATCCATCTTGATGACGAATTCCGAGAAATAGAATCCCAGGAATCTATACCCTATGCTAATTGAACTGAACATGAAACTGTAGTGGTACATGAAGCTACATGCCAACACTTTCCAATTTAAAAGTTACACTTGTAATGCATGCAAAATATAAAAGTGTAATGCATACAAAATATAAAAGTGCAAAATATAAGAGTATTATTATTTTTTTAAATGAATAACATAGAAGCCAACAAAATGATAGAACAAGTGGCACGATCCATGCATTGCTGCTAAATATGACATGATAGCAAGGATGTTTTGGAGGCCTTCACCTTAATTAGGGGATATGAGATGATAGCAAGAATGACAAAGATTTAGGTTATGAATTGAAAATTTCGCATAACACCAACAAACTTATTTCCTTTGGTTAAGTGTTGACTTGAAAGGATTAAAATTGTACAAGACCAGACTTCACAGGCCACAACCATATTTATTTTGTTCTCCTCAACACATAACTGCAATGTGTTTCCAACCGTACCATTATGTAATGGTTATGGGACCCGCATGCGACAAATATTGCATGAATAGGTAACCGCATAGGTTTATAAATAAAGTGCTAGTTAGCTTAACGCATGTTTCCTCATTCCATGTAAAACCACTTCTTAAATGCCTCATGCACATATACTATTGGTTGCTTGCACGACCTATCAAATGCCATTCAAGTTACATCAAATCCATCAAACTCCCTTAAGTTCCACCATTGCCATCATGAGGGATTAGTTTCAACAACACTAACGAAACTATTCATGAGCTGCACCGCCATGGTCATCTTTGCTCTAAGAAACCCTAATGACTCGCCTTAGGGAGGTATTTCCTGTTGCAACGAAGGTGACCGAAGTAGGACGACTCTCGTTGGGACTCAAAAATGTCATATTTTCATCCACCTTTTTCTTCACTATTCCTTACATTTCATCATCCCATTAACCTTTTATCATATCATTTTCATAAGTGCATTTGGGTTTCACCTTCTTATTTTCCATTTTATTCATTTTTGTATTACAAGTGAATTTATGATTAAATATTAGAAAATATACATATTTTTATATATCTCAAGAATATGTGAGTTTTGTGATGTGTAGGAAATATGTGAAGAATTAATTCCAAGAGACTTATCCATATCTCCTCCACTATATTAAGGAGATAATTATGCAAGCCTATTCCTAAGGACAAAATCATGGAGAATTTGGTTGGCATATCTCATCCTATTCCTAAGGAGAAAATCATGGAGGATCTGGTTGGCATATCTTATCCAATTCATAAGGAGAAGATCATGGAGGATTTGGTTGGCATATCTTATCCAAGATATGTGAGAGATTTGTGGAGGATTCAAAGGGATCATATTTTGTAATAATGGGAAAGTAGTTAAAAATGGTTGCGAGATTTATGGAACTAAAGAGAGACTAGTGGATGATCATTATGAGTTTGTTACTCATCCCATTGTATAAATAGGAGTACAATCTCTTCCATTTGTAATCTGGAAGTTTTTGTAATCTTAGAATTTTGGAGTATGTAATCTTAGAAGCTTAAGAGTTGTAATCTTAGAGTTGGTTTGTAACGGAGATTTTGAAATAAAGGATCATACTTCAATTTTGCTTCTACATCTAAGTCTCCATTGAAGTGGTGTGCTTGTGGAGTTATGGAGGGCCCCCATGGCCTCACTTGCATGCTTATTTGTTTATAATTTACTTTATGTTTTTGTTTGATTTCAACTTTCAAGTTTTATTAAATGTTCTAATATTGGAAGGATCTTATTTGAAAGTGTTTTTGTAAAAGAACCATAAGATCTCATACAATGATTAGATCTAGGTTTACTTCATTTCCGCTTTTAAGTTCTAATTAGATGATCTAATTTTGGAAGAGATCTTGTAGAATATGTTCTTGTAAGAGAATCATAGATCTCAAACAATTGTTAGATCTAGGCTTGATTAGTTATTGAAAGAGATCTTAATGAATATGTTCCTGTAAGGGGACTTTAAGATCTTGGACAAATTAGGAATCTTTCTAGATCTATATATTTTAGATAAGCACTTCTAAGTTTACCTTCCTGGGTTGACATTAAATTAAACTCTAATTTGCATCCGCATTTTAGACCACACAACTCTTCTACTCAAAAGCAACTCCCAATATGTAATCGCCTGACTCTCTCACATATAAAGAGACTAGCTTCATTCCCATGGGTGCTTTAAAGGTAGTAAAGAATCATGTAGATTCACAGGGCATAGGTTGACCTTATAGCCACCAAGTCTTGAATACCTCTCTGAAGAATAGGTGAGTCGCCTAAGAAGCCTTGAACTCTGAAGGACTAGTACAAAAACAAAAAGAGAAAATGAAAGAGATGTAGAGATTTTCCCTTAAGCATGTCAGTGAAAAAGTGCCTGGTGAATTTTGGTCATTTACTCTTGTCATAAGCTAGGAACTTAGGTCAGTTTCCATTTTTGATGTTATCCTTGTATATTCATCTACCTTTGTGGCCTATGTGTGTGCCCTTATTTGTTGCCTGTTTTAACAGGGTACTTCTCATGTCGGCTACTGGTTGGTCCTTCCTTCTTTCTGGCCTATGTTTAAGGTGGTCAAGAAGTAGTGGAACCTACTGCAAGGAAATTCTGAGGAAAGATTCCGTTGTCTCCAAAGTAGGGATATTTAGTGTCTACAACCATTATGAGGCAACCTTGTGTCAAGAAAAAACATGGTATTATGTAATCTTTTCAGAATAATTTGACGTGCTTTTTGTAAATTAATAGTTTGTTTATGGAAAATGTGAAGTACATTGAAAACCTATCAATTTGCCAATTTGGAAGCAAGACTTAAAAGTAGTTCTTTCTTAAGTATCTTTGTTAGGGTGGATTATGTTTGATCATTTTTTAAGCCAAAGACCCATTTTATTTTGCAAGTATTGGCATCACAAAGTGTACATATTACACAATCTTTTGGAATGCAAAACTTCACCATTGCACCTTTCAAGCTATAGTTACTTACTTCAACCAACAACCTTCATCAATGCCACTCTTCCTTATGCTACAGCCTTATGGTGTTGCCATTGCAACATGAGGTGAAATTGCTAGTATTATTTCGCTTCCAAAAGAAATTTGAGACATTTAAAGAAAATCATATCGTCATGAAACACTAACATCACCGCACTTTTATGATTGACTTTAGAACATGATTTTGATATATAATATTAATTATATGATAAATTATCTTTATATTAGATTATAAAATTATTTTAATTAAAAAATAAATAAATAAATTGTTTTATAAAGTATATGACACATATTTGTTTTAACATAAAAATATTTTAATTAAAAATTAAATAAATAATTGGTTCTTATAAGTTATATGTTAAATCTTTGGCTTAGGAGGTATATATCAGATATATGTTAAATTTCATAGATATCTAAAAAATGGTTACATATACATGAGGTTTTTATATCAATTTAATATTGTAGTATTTATATAGTACAATTTTTCTAAAAGAAACACGCACGTAGATAATTGGACATATAGGTTTTGATTTTTGTTGCAATTCTAAGTGGTTCTTTGAGACACATAAGCCATGGTATTACTATGATCTTTATAGGTGTGTAGACATTGCCTTTGCTTGTGGTCTATAGCAAAGTATAATAACCTTATTTATGACCCTGATGGGCTTTAGTCATCACTTTCAAAGGTATGTTGACCTTGGCCGTTAGTATTGCATAGGCTATGGAATTCGCTTTAATGTTTAGTAATGCATAGGTTATGGAATTCACTTTAATGTTTAGGATTCGCCTTGATGTTTAGTGATGCATAGGTTATGGAATTCGCTTTAATGTTTAGAGGTAGAGGTACATACATCATGCCTTCACCACAAGATACCCTTTTTTTTTTCTTACTTTTAAATTTCAATATTATTGACTTATTTGTTAATAAAGTCATAGTCATTACATGTTATAGGTTTAAATGAATATATTCTCATTATGACTCCCCACATATTATGACTATGTAGATGTTAATCCAAACAAATAGTTATCTCTATATGAGAATCGATAAAATCTATTAAAAATAATTCATGTTAACCGTCTTTTTTTTTTTTTTCCGAAGGTGGCAAAACCTATCAAACTCAGGTGTCAAACCAACAGTGAGGACAGCCATCTCTGGCTGCTATCCGCGAATGTTGGTTTGACTCATCACCGTTATCAAGGAAAACCACGCCACCTGTAATAACCCGCTGGTGGTCCGTAAGGGAGCAGGCTTTCACTCCTACCAGATGCCTCTGGGTCTTGGGCCGTTAACCTGTTTCCTTACGTCCGAGGAAGACGAGCTCTTAGCCAAGCAGAAGCAGTTTTACGGCATACTCCAGGCCGCGTCAACCGTCTTTTTTAATTATATAGTGACCATCATTTTCTGTAACTTATGAATTAAAGAAAATCGTAAATCAAGGAAAATATTATTATGAATATTTTGTCTTTCATTTCAGGAATATGTTTGTTATATATTTAGTTTGGAAAGATGTTCTATGGAAGTTATTTATTAACTATATAAAGTTGTATTTAGATATACGTTTTTTAGCATTGTGTTAATAAATTATATGGATAAATAAAAAATCTTATCTTTTTTATGTATTAGATTTCTAAAAATGTTTATTTAATATGATTCATCTATTTTGTTAATGATTATTTAGAATGGTAATCAATATTTAACAAGATATAGGCTTATTAATATGGTGAGATTGTATTTGTTCATCACTAAATAATATACTTATTTAAATTTAATGGTAAATATATACAACCCGACCACTTTAAGGGATTTATAAACTTAGAAATCAATATGGTGATTTAAAATCTTCTCTACTCCTTAATAACAACTTTTATAATAACATGAAAAAAGTTAGAATAATCATGGGTTTCTATGATGTAACGAAAAAAATTATTATATTTTTTAAATTTAATTATAATATATATTAAATATTATATTTATTTATTTAATTTTAAATAAATATCAATATTTAACATTTTATTATATTTTTTAAATTTAATTATAATATATATTAAATATTATATTTATTTATTTAATTTTAAATAAATTTCAATATTTAACATTTTTTTTTTGTTTTTTTAATAGTAATGTTTCTATAGTGAAAAGGAGTAGTGAAATGTATTTTAATATTATATAATCATGTCTATGATGGTTTTTCAAATTTTGCCAATCCTATTGTGATATTGATGATTGAAATTAGTATTGATTGATGTCATGATGGATGGTTTTTCAAAATTTGCCCATTCTATTATGATATTGATGATTGAAACAATATCGATGATTGAAATTAGTATTGATTGATGCCAGGATGGATGGTTTTTTAAAATTTGCCCATTCTATTATGATATTGATGATTGAAATTAGTATTGGTTGATGTCATGATTAATGGTTAGAAATTAAAAAAAAAAAAATCTTATAATTTAGTATGGTAATAAAATTGTAAATATAAAAATAAGTTTTTTTTATAATATAATTAAAATAACAAGAAGAATAACTCTAATGCAACATATTGCTTATTTTTATTGTTATTTAATTGATTTTTTTTGCATAGTGTTTTTTCATTTTTTTCAATAATAAAATAAAATAAATAGTTTTGTAAATTGACTTAAGTTTCACACAATATGTTAAGTTTCTCGGTAATGATGTATTCACTTCTCAATAATAAAATTAAAAAAAAAAATAATATTAATAAAATAATTAGTATTATCCAATTTTAAGGTCGCAGCAAAGTTAGCCACCAAATTGGTGTATCATATCCTCTTGTTTGTGGGACAAGGAACCCACCTCCAAGCAACGATTTGACTGCTAAGTATACGAAGGCATACATACTCTACCGCCAGCTATTTTTAACCTATGACCTCTTAGGAGGAAACACATGCTCTTAACCATTAGGCACAATATTATAGCTCATTGTGGGAAACTTAGCTCGTTGTGCGAAGATTTTCTATTGAATGTGTGGGGACGTAGACTATAAGTCTCACATTTATCGAGTACATTGTTTTCTCGGGAATGATGTATTCATTTTCTAATAATAGAATAAAACAAATCGCTCTGCACAGTGTAACTTATAGTTTATATGAATCGTACATTTTGTGTGGAAGTGTGAACATTTTTGTTTAATATTAATATGTGTTTTCGTTGTACTGAAGTGTGAACATTTTTGTTTAATAGTAATATTTGTGCTTTCATTGTGCGGAAAAGTTGTCCATGTAAAACAATGATCGAAAGTACCAAACAATAATGCTAAAGAATTAATAGCTATAGTTAAATGCACAACAGTTTATTAATGGTGAAGTTAACAATAGTTAAATGTAATAGCTATTGCAATGCAAAGTTTAACTCATTAATTATTAATTATTAATAAAATAATTTAATAGCTATAATATTATAATAGTTGTCCATGTAAAATAATTATCAAAAGGAAACATTAATGATGGAGAATTAATAGCTGTATTCAAATGCACAATAGTCTACTAATAGTCAAGTTGTAAAACCCCCGGATATGGGAGTAAAAACTGAAGTTACTGTTGTTAGTATTTTACTTTTGTTTTTATAATTATGAAAAGAAACTGAAAAAGAACAGTTACAATAATTACTAATGATTTCCTTTTATGTAATTCTTGAACTGGTTAAGAGTCAGAACAGAATGAAGATTTATAGATAAGTTAAAATAATATTGGGGAAAATAGTTCGATGCAGTTATCATTCAGCTTCCTTTCTTCTAAAGTCTTGGAGATAAAAAGGGCTTTTGAGGGACTGGGAGGGGGTTGACCACCAGAAGGGGGAAACCACCTTAAGAAGAAGGATGCACGAGAACTATAGAATTATTTCCAGAGTTGGTTGGGACCAGTGGAAATTTATCCAGTCAGATTAATTTATGAGAAGTTCTAGACTAGACTAGAGTCCTGAGGTTTGGAAGGGTAACCTAGGCTGGTTACATCCAACTATGCCAAATTATTGCTAGGTGGGAATCTGGACGTAATTTCTAATTCCGTTGGAAGGGTGGATTGGTCTCATTCTCGGTACGTTGTCTCAATCAATTCCAAGAAGTGCAGATAAGTAGAACTTATTCTGTTTCAAGTTTGGAAAATAGAAGTTCTGTGTTAAGTCTAAATTGTGTGTTTTGAAGTTTGGAAAATAGAAGTTTTGTGTTAAGTCTAAATTGTGAAGTTTTAAGTTCAAGAATAAAGGTTTTTTTGGAAACATACAGTGCACTTATGTGAATAAGATTACAGAAATGACTACTTGTCTGTTGTCTAAATTATTTAATACTTGTTTTGATATAATTTCAATCTAAAATTGTCAATATAATAGTTAGATATGATGACGTATCATAAGGGTATTAGAAAAGAATATATTGTCCTGTAGTATTAGATGGTCGAGTGAAATAGAACCCTTTGTGACCATTAAGACACAAATAAGAATATTGTGTAAACCTAGGTGGAAGGATGAAGTGCATATTGTTCAGTACTTACAATTTTAAGTTTCCTCTATAGTTAGTTATAAGCTAAAGAAATGATGCAATATTAGTAGAACAACTTTATCTTAGTTGAAACAACAATTTGTATTCCATTAACTATAATATTGAAAGAAAAGCTAAAAGAAAACATCACTGCTATACTAAAAACTACCAAATTCAAGCCACGATAACAAATTTCAGAAATACAGTAAGTAAAGGAGAGCTCTACATTTATACACTGGAGAAGGCCAAAACCTTGCATGCATAATTACATAAACAATGAAAACTGTAGAGGAATAGAATCATAAGTTCTGGGTTTCAAATTCAGTCACTCGAAAAGTAGCACATCTTCACCATATGAATTAACATTAAATGGATTGTTGCCTTTGTAAAAAGAAAAGGGAAGATAAAACCCTCGAATAGAATACATGAAATAATGTTTGTGAAAGCATAATAAATAACCACAAAATTTGGCAAGATCGTATACACACTTAACTGGGTATCTAAACCAACAAAGGACCAAGTGTCTATTGCATAAAGTACATCTTGAAGCTCTCAGGAGTCCGTCAGATTACAACCTTAAGTAAGATAAAAAGAAAAATTGGACTATATGATAGAACAATAGCAACTTCCCTAGAGATAAAAAGGTCTCTGGAAAATAAATGGAGTGAACCTGTCTCATATGTTGCGAACCCATCACAGTACCTAAAATTGACAAGAACAACCTTGCCCTTAAAGAGAAAAACACAATGAGGTACCCAAGATACTTAGTGAAGAGTAAACTTTGAGGAAAGGGAAAAAACTACCCATACCCATTAGACGAGAAGGCTACAACCGTGGCAACCATTTGAGTCGTAATTAACCAGACAACCGAACGGATTGAAAATACTGGTGAAACCTGAAACCTCCAGTTGATACGATTGTACGGAAGCACAATAAACTACTTGCAAGTCAAAACAAATACATTGTTTGTTGCAAGAAGAAAATACTGAAAGAAGCAACAAACATCCTCAATGCATTAAGTAACAGAAGAAAAGGAAATTACCTCTGTTATGGCAATTCGAGTAGGAGCAAGTAACCAAGCTGGGAAATTCAGCAACACCACACTAAGGTCCCCATGGCCAGAAGAGACTCTGGTAGAGACTGCAGAACCAAAAAAGAAAACCAGAATGATAAGTGCGACCATGGTGACAACCCTACAGATTGTCTGCAATCTAGATGTAATGGTAAACAGTGAATCAAAACCCGAAACTTGCTGGGTTATGTTATATTCTTTCCACGACTAGCCCACATAGTTAACTGGGGTGTTTGAGGAGTGCAGGTAACCCCACGTAGTTAACTGGGGTGTTTGAGGAGTGCAATTAACTTTGGACCCTATGTTAGGTTGGGCAGACCCACCTATGGTTTTGTGCATGTTTTTCGTACATGGTTTTGGACGTGATGGTTTTCGGTCCATGGTATTGGATGCTTCAGCATGTATAAATATGTATTGTAACATTGAAAGGAATATAATGAAAAATCAAGCTAGTAGTCCCAGTTTTGGGATCCAAGGGGAAATCTTTGTGTATATGTGTTTTATGTGTTATGCTCTTACATTGTTTATTTTATGTGTTTTAGAATTCGTATGTAGGTAATTTCTGTACGAGGTTAAAACCTACATTTGGTATAAGAGTTCTTTTGGGTTCAAGGGGATGCCTTTGTTGTTGAGGGGTTTCGCTCGGGCCTGTGGTAGACCCTGTTCAGTGGGAGATATGCGAGATTGATTCTGTTAGTGAAAGAAGATGGTGAGCAGTGGAAAGATAGAGATCGAGAAATTTAATGGTCAGAATTTTGAGTTGTGGAAACTCAAGATGGAGGATCTGTTGGTGGATAAATATCAATGGATCGCAGTAGATCTGGGTACTAAACCAACGGGAGTGACCGATGAAGAATGGAAGAAGTTGGATCGGAAGGCAAAGAGCACAATACAATTGTGTGTCTCAAATTCAGTATTGCTGAATGTATTAGGGGAAGCTACGACGAAGGCTTTGTGGGACAAGTTAGGGACTTTGTACCAATCTAAGTCTCCAGTGAATAAACTGTTCCTGTGGAAAAATCTGTATAACCTGAGGATGAAAGATGGAGACTTGGTGACAAAGCATCTGAACGCATTTAATACTGTGGTAAGTCAGTTAGCATCTATTGATATTAAAATTTCAGATGAAGATAAGTGCATCAGTTTGTTTTGTTATCTACCAGATTTGTGGGATAGTCTGGTTATTGCAATAGATAGCAATGCAACTGCCTTGCAGTTTGATGAAATAGCCTCAGCCTTGCTGACAGAGGAGATGAGATGGAAAAATATGGAGAGCCAGAATGGTGATGCCTTGTCTGTAGGAGGACGGTCCTAGAATAGAAACAAAAATAAGTCATCGAGTGGGAGATCTAAATCTCCACGAAAACCTGTAAAGGTTGTGTGCTAGAAATGCAGAAAGGTAGGGCACTACAAAAGGGACTGTAAATCTAAAGCTCCTGATAAAGGAGAGGGATCTAATGATGCTCCCTCTGCAGAGGCAAAAACCACCTCAGATGAAGGTGGGGATGTGTACTTGGATTCTTCAAGTACACATGTAGATCATGAGGCATGGTTGATTGACTCAGGTGCATCCTTTCACTTCACTCCCCACAGAGAGTTGTTCTGCGAGTATGAGAAATATGATGGTGGTGATGTCTTCCTGGGGAATTATAGGAACGCTAGAATCATTGGTCGCAGAAAAGTAAATTGAAATTGCAAGGTGGAAGAGTTAGAACACTTCTAGGTGTTCTGCATATTCCTGCATTGGCCAGAAATCTAATTTCTGTAAGCAAGTTGGATGATGCAGATGTAGAAACAATGTTCAAGAAGGATACCTATAAGATGGTTCGGGGAGCAGTGGTATTGATGTGGGGAGTTTGGATTGGAACTATATACAAGCTGCAAGGTAGCACGATTGTTGATGGGTGCAACAGTTCTGTGGTTCCTGAAAGTGGAGCAGAAAATCTAGTGGTCTCCGGAGAGAAGACCATGTTGTGGCATCAAAGGCTTGGACATATTGGAGAGAAAGGCCTTCAAATACTTCATGGTAAAGGTATGGTAGAAGGTATGAGTAATAACTCTCTGGATTTTGATTTCTATGAAAATTGTGTATATAGGAAGCAGAATCGGGTGAGTTTCCCCTCTGTTAGTAAGATGGCGAAACAGATATTATAGCTTGTGCACAGTGATGTGTTTGGACCTATGAAGGTTCCATCACTAGGTAAGTTTGTGTACTATGTATCATTTATATATGACTTCTCAAGGAATACATGGATATATTTCCTTAAGAAGAAATTTGAAGTCTTTGACAAGTTTAAAGAATTTAAGGCTCTCATGGAAAATCAGACAGAGAAGAAGATAAAGGTGCTGAGGACAGATAATGGTGGAGAGTTTTGCAGCAAGAAATTTGAAGAATTTTATAAGAATTTTGGTATAGCACGGTAGAAGACTACTCCATATACACCTCAACAAAATGGAGTTGCAGAAAGAATGAACAAGGCGTTGATGGAAAGGGAAAGAAGCATGCTAAGTGATGCTGGGTTAGGATAGGAATTATGTGCAGAGGTGGTGGATACTGCATATTACCTGGTCAATAGGTCACCTTCATCAACGTTGGAGGATAAGACTCCACAAGAGGTATGGACTGGTAAGAAACCCTCTTTTTCACATCTGAGGGTATTTGGATGTGATGTATATGTACATGTTCCAAAGGAAAAACAAACCAATTTGGATAGTAAATCTGAAAAGTGCATCTTTATTGGATATAAGGATGGTTTAAAGGGTTATAAGTTTTGGAACCCAGTATCAAGGAAGGTTGTGTACAACAGAGATGTGGTGTTTAGAGAGGTAAAAGATGCTATTAAACATGAAGCCCAACTAAAGGAACCTGAGAAGATAGAGTTTGAGCTAAAGGAGAAAGAATCAGACTCTACAGCAAAAGAGGAATCAGAAGATGAAAAGCCACAAACTCCGGGTGTGAGAAGATTAGTTCGAGAAAGAAAGCAGCCATAAAGGTATTGCCCATCTACTTTCTGTTCAAATTTTGCTTTGTCTGTTACTGATGATGATCCCAGAACTGTGAAGGAGGCAGTAGATTTAGAGGATGGAAAACTCTAGCAAGAGCCCATGGTTGATGAAATGGCATCTTTGCACAAAAATTAGGCTTGGGATATTGTGGAGTTGCCGGCTGGAAGGAAACCCATTGGCAGCAAATGGGTGTTCAAGAAGAATACAAATGCAGAAGGAAAGGTGGAGAAATACAAAGCTCAGTTGGCAGAAAAAGGTTATTCCCAGGTGCTGGGAATTGATTTTGGTGATATCTTTTCTCTTGTTGCCAAGGTAGCTTCTATTAGATTACTTTTATCTGTTGTTGTTGGTTTTGATTTTGTTCTAACAGATGGATGTGAAGACAACAGTTCTTCATGGGGATTTGGAAGAGGAAATCTACATGAAGCAACCTAAAGGTTTTGCAGTGAAGGGTAAGAAAGAACTGGTATGCAAGTTAAAGAAGTCTCTGTATGGGTTAAAACAATCACCAAGGATGTGGTATCAGAAATTTGATACATTTATAAGGGGACTTGGCTTCACCAAAAACAAAGCAGATCACTGTGTGTATTTTAAATTAATTGGTGACTGTGTTATTTATCTATTCTTGTATGTGGATGATATGTTGTTGGTTGGAAATGACAAATAAATTATCCATGATTTGAAGACCCAATTGTCCTCCAAATTTGACATGAAAGATCTTGGTGTTGCAAACTATATTTTGGGCATGGAAATTAAAAGAGATCAGACAAAGAGGAAGCTCTGGTTAAACTAGAGGAAGTATGTAGAGAAAATAGTGCAGAGGTTTAATATGGAGGATGGTAAACCGGTGAAGGTTCCTATTCCTGTAGGTGTAAAGTTATCTGCTGAACAGTGTCCCAAGACACAAGAAGAGGAAGAGGATATGTCCTGTGTTCCATATGCAAGTGCAGTCAATAGCCTGATGTATGCAATGGTCTATACTAAACCAGACATTGCACATGAAATGGAAGTATTGAGCAAGTTTATGTCAAAATCAGGAAAGGAGCATTGGACAGCAGTGAAGCGGGTTTTCAGATATTTGTGTGGCCCTAGTGATTATGGTTTGTGCTACCAAGGAATACGAGGATTGGACAGAGTGTTGGATATTCATGGCTTTGTTGATGCAGACTGGGTTGGAGATCTGGATCAGAGAAGATCTACAAGTGGGTATGTGTTTAACCTATTTGGAGGTGCAGTCAGTTAGATGAGTAAGAAACAATCTGTAGTGGCACTATCAACTACAGAGGCAGAATACATGGCAGCCACTCATGCAAGCAAGGAAGCAGTTTTGGTTGCAGAGATTGTGTTCAAGTATGGGGTTAGTACAGGAAGCTATAAGGATAGACTGTGATAGCCAAAGTGCAATTTTCTTAGCAAAGAACCCTGCATATCATTCAAAGACAAAGCACATTGATGTTCATTATCACTTTGTGAGGGATATGATAGAAGACAAAAAGGTGTTGTTGGTAAAGGTGGACACTTTGAAGAATACTACAGATGCATTGACAAAATCTGTGAGCTCTGAGAAGTTCTCTTAGTGTAGAGAAACAATGGGCGTTGCAAGGCTGGATAAATGACTAATCTCTGATGTGGCCCCCTGTGGAAAGAAAACAACAAGTGGGAGAATGTTGGGTTGTGTTATATTATTTCCACAACTAGCCCACATAGTTAACTGGGGTGTTTGAGGAGTGCAGGTAACCCCACTTTATGAGGTTCGGGGCAACGCCCTGGAAAATTTTGGTTTTGGACCCTATGTTTGGGCGGACCCACCTATGGTTTTGTGCATGTTTTTCGCACATGGTTTTGGATGCGATGGTTTTCGGTCCATGGTTTTGGACGTGATGGTTTTCGGTCCATGGTATTGGATGCTTCAGCGTGTATAAATATGTATTGTAACATTGAAATGAATATAATGAAAAATCAAGCTGGTAGTCCCAGTTTTGGGATCCAGGGGAAAATCTCTGTGTATATGTGTTTTATGTGTTATGCTCTCGCATTGTTTATTTTATGTGTTTTAGAATTCGTATGCAGGTAATTTCTGTACGGGGTTAAAACCTACAAAACCCTGTGTGGAACAGAAGTTAGCCTAACCCATAGCATATTTCTCTTGCTGGACAGGGTTGCAGAGCCTCCCCATCGATGCATCTGGCGAATGGAGGAATGAACCTCAGACTTCGAAGGTGGTTACACAAAAATTAACCCTTTTCACCAGTGCTGGTGAGTCATTAACCCATGGATTGATAGCGTGAGAGCTTGCAGCTGTCCATGTCGTGTGTATACACATGGAATTTTTCTGGAGGCCTGAGGGTATAGTTTATTAAATACAGAAACAAATGCAGTAAATAGCAAACCTCCCATCAGATCACACATCTACTTAGTTTGAGGGTGGAATGCAAACCAATTGCTGGAACCCAAGATGACATGTGTAATGATGCGAGGTACGATAACACATTAAAGAGTAGTATTGAACTTAAGGGTTAAAGGGTAGTGGTCTAGGAGTTTAGATGTTAGTAATTTATTTTTATTTTTTTTATTTTTATTTATTTTTAACATGGCATAAGAAGTTGTTACAAGTGGTGTTAGACTCTTCGGGTTGGTACAATGAGGCCTAAATGGATGATCATAGTATAAAAAAAGTAATTGTGATGCACAAAGAAAGAATGCGGACACATCATGAGATGAAGAGCAGGATCTGCCCCCTCTAGAGGGACAACTGGGCATAACCCGGAGGTGTGGGTACAACTCGGAGAGACACATCAAAATACAAACATTGCATTATGAGAGACAGTCCAACAAATACAAGCATAGATGTTGAATTTACGAGAAGACAATGAAAGATTACGATTGGAGAAAGAAAATTTTATGAAGAGTCTGTCAGATAGGCATAACCAAAGATATCCTAATCCCAGTCGCAATGAGGAAAATAGAACAGACTTGCATAGACAAAAAGATGAAGCTTCGGAGTTTGAGGGAGCACAAGTTGGCCATGAAGAAGAATTTGATAATGTATCTGATAAGAAAGGATTTAAGAGACATAAAAATGAACTCCAAGGAGAATTTAAGAAGATCAAGCCACTAATATATAATGGATAGGCTAAGCAAGCAATAGAGGAATTGTTAATCAAAATGACCAAATACTTTCAAATATACAAATATGATGATAATTTGAAGGAGAGGTTAGTAATATCTCAATTTTAGGGTAAGGCCACTTTGTGGTGTGAATAAATTAAAACAGACAAGTAAATTGATGAACAAGAAGTCATGTCGGAGCACTTCCAGAAGAATTTCAAGGATAAGTACCTAACTGAGAGATTCTATGATGACAAGGCGAAAGAGTTTCAAGACCTAAAACTGGGACAACAATCTATGGATGAGTTCATAGCTAAGTTTATCTCCCTGTTGAGATATGTGTAATACATTCAAGAAGAGAATTCTAAAGTCCAATGCTTCATCAACACTTCATTGAGCTATATAAAGGAGAAGTTCGAATTTGAAAATTCTAAAATGATGGATGACACAGTTAGAAAGGCTCGAATATGCTATCAATAGATGAAGCAGAAATGCAAGGGTACCAAAAATTGGACCAGTAAGAAGGGACAAAGAAATTTCTCAACCAGCAAGAGCATGAAGAATGTCAGTACCAGATATCTAGGTCAGAAAGGACCAAGTGGATCTATAAATAAAAATCAGCAGAGGGATAGACCCCAAAGTGAGGAAAAACAAAGTGAAGCATCTAGTAAGTTGGAACCTAATTAAGTTCCTAAACCTCCTTTGAAATGTTGGGGTTGTGGGGAACCCCATTACTACAAAAAATATCCCCGTCGAGGGAGATATGAA
Source organism: Pinus tabuliformis (assembly GCA_031772625.1). NCBI lineage: Eukaryota > Viridiplantae > Streptophyta > Pinopsida > Pinales > Pinaceae > Pinus > Pinus tabuliformis. Next base: position 550,359,191 of record CM062808.1, read on the forward strand.
CCAATTAAAAATGTTAAAGAAGATTCTACTGTTGGCGATCTAGCAATGAACATACCAATGATTAATGTGACATTGGAGGATCGGCAGGAAAAATATCAACCATCGATGGTGGAGCCAGAAGGTAAAATATCCAACCACCCTGTTTCCATTTTGATAGACCTAGGTGCAAGCTTAAGATATGTTAGCCTGAGAGTAGTTGATTTATGTCATTTGACAAGTATAAATTTTAAAAATCCTTCGCTGGTCCAGTTAGCGACATGAGCTAGGAGAAGAGCTAAACCAAAGGTAGATGATTGTGTAATTGAATTGGTTGGGAAGTGGATTAACACCAATTTAAATGTGCTACCATTAGGGTCCTATGATGCAATAATAGGTATGGACTGGTTAGAGTAGCATTGGACCATAGTAGACTGTAAGGGAAAGACCATTGACTTCCTATTTGATAATGGCAGCAGAGTAGGAATTCAGGGTATTAAAAGAGAAGTTAAATTATGACCTATTATAACTCACCAGTTAGGGAAATGTATGTGTAAAGGCTGCCAAATTTACGTAGTCCAGGTAGGATGCACTAACTCTAAAAGTAAACTCTCTATTTTGGATAACATACCAATTGTTCAAGAATTTAAGCATGTCTTTTCAGAAGACATTACGGGGCTACCACCCAAAGGGAATCTTGATTTTACTATCGAATTGACCCCTGGAGAGGCTCCCATTTCCAAGGCTCCTTACAGAATTATCTTTCGAAGCTAACAGTGTTAAAAATGCAGCTTCAGGGATTGTTAGATAAGCGTTATATTAGACCCAACGTATCCCCTTGGGGGGCCCCGATTTTGTTTGTAAGAAAAAAGGATTGTACTATACAGTTATACATAGATTATAGACAACTGAATAAATTAACCATAAAAAGCAAGTATCCCTTACCCCGAATTGACGATCTATTTGACCGAGTGGAGGGTGCGGTGGTATTTTCAAAAATTGATTTATGGCCTGGTTATCACCAGATCTGTATAAAAGATGAGGATATATATAAAACAACATTTTGGACCCGTTACGATCATTACGAGTTCATGGTCCTACCCTTCAGACTCACTAACGCCCCAACCATATTTATGAGTATGATGAATGGGATTTTTCACCCCTTTTTAGATAAATTTGTCCTCATTTTCATTGATGATATCTTGGTGTATTTCAAGGGTGATGAAGAAAATAAAGAACACTTGCGAATAGTATTGCAGACCCTAAGAGAAAACCAACTTTATGCCAAGTTCAACAAATGTGATTTTTTCAAGGATTAAATTCAGTATCTAGGAGACATTATTTCCTCCGCTGGAATAACGATAGATCTGGAAAAGATCGAGTCAATCATGAACTGGCATGTTCCAACCAATGTGGTGGATATACGCTCTTTTATGGGTCTTGTTGGATATTACAGACGATTTATAAAAGGATTCTCCAAAGTATCATATCCAATCACCTCTTTGAAGAAAAAGGGAACAAGTTTTAAATGGACGAAGGACTATCAAGAGGCTTTTGAAAAGTTGAAGCAATTGCTTACCACTACACCTATGTTAAAAATTACAGACCCAAAGGAAGATTTTATAGTTTGCATTGATGCTTGTAAAGAAGGTGTGGGTGGAGTTCTAATGAAAAAAGATAAAGTGGTTGCTTAAGAATATTGTAAGTTAAAATATCATAAGCAAAAGTATTCCTCTTATGACTTAGAGCTAATTGTTGTTGTACATGCCTTAAAGGTATGGCTTCACTATTTGTTGGGGAACATATTCTTGCTTAGGATATATCATAACATCTTAACAAACTTCTTTAGTCAACCTACCCTGAATGCACGCCAAGCTAGATGGACTGCATTCTTAAGTGAATTTGATTTTGAAATCAAACACTTGAAGGGAAAGGATAACTGAGTAGCAGATGCATTAAGAATCAAATTGCATCATGTCTACGAAATTTTATTTAGTCAGATGCAACTTAACTTTTCTAATCAAATCAAGGAAGCAATTCAAAAGGATCCAAAATATGAATACCTCTCACAGCAAGCTAGAGATTCAGAGCATTCTGGAAAACATGATGAGCATAGTATTAACTCTAAAAATTTATTGATTTTTAGAGGTAGAATATACATTCCTAGCCCGTTATCAGTGAAACAATTCATATTGGATGAATTCCATAGGAGTCCGTATGCAGCTCACCATGGCTATCAAAAAATATTTTATGTAATTAGGAAATGATATTACTAGCCTGATATGAGGAAATACATTGCAGAGTACCTAGCCAAATGTTTGGAGTATCAACAGGTCAAAACTAAGCATTAGCATCCTGCAGGGTTGTTAAATCCATTTCCTATTCTGGAATGGAAGTGGGACACCATAACTTTGGATTTCATAACTGGTTACCCTGATCAAAATGACAAAATGATACAATTATCGTGGTGGTTGACAAATTAAGCAAGGAAACTCATTTTATCCCTGTTAAATCCACCTACCAAACCACCTAGATAGCTGACATATTCACGAGGGAAATATTTAGGTTGCATAGTATGCCTCGAGTCATAATCTCTGACCGCGATGTTAAGTTCACCTTTGCTTTTTGGAAAGCATTGCTCTTAGGTTTGGACACTGAGATTCAGTTCAGCACTGCCTATCATCCCCAAATAGATGATCAAACTGACTGAGTCAATCAAGTGGTGGAAGACATGTTTCGCATGTATATCATGCAACAACCTCGAAAATTGGAGGAATATATTCACTTAGTAGAGCTTTCCTACAAGCTTTCCTACAATAATGGTTATCATGAATCGTTAAAGATGAGTCCCTTTGAAGTACTCTATGGAAGGACGTGTACTGTTCCTACAAATTGGAATAGCCCTGAGAAGAAACTAATATCAGGACTAGATATGTTGGAAGAAATGGAAAGAACCATGAAAAAGGTCTGAAAACGTTTGAAGGCTTTACAGGACAAGCAAAAGGATTATGCCGATAAAAAAAGGACTTATCACGAATTCTAGGTAGGAGACCATGTCTATGTGCGAATGAAACCCAAGAGAAGTACTCTCAAATGGGGAAAGTGCACCAAATTAACTCCTCAGTTCTATGGTCCCTTCCAAATCCTAGATAGGGTAGGACCGATTGCGTATAAGCTCGCACTACCCAGTCACATTCGAGTGCATAATGTATTTCATGTTTTCGTTTTAAATAATTATATATGTTATCCTCAGCACATCATAGATTGGAAAAATATTCAGGTAAAATAATATATATATATATATATAGGTAATTTCTTTTTATCTCTTGATATATATTCAGATGTTCCAAATGTATGACAAGTGGATGATGGCAAGTCAAACTAGAAAGAGAATTCCTATTAGAGCCCCTCTAAATACTCGATCAGAAAGAAGTAACGTTGCAGAGGCAAGCTATCATCCAGGTTAAAGTGAAATGGAAGCACTTTAGCCCGGAGGAAGCCACTTTGGAGGACAAAGATTTTATGCATGAGGCATACCCCAGACTATTCCAGGAGCACCTGGAAGATTAACCACCGAGGACGGTGTTCAACCTGAGGGAGGGAAGTTGTAACACTCCCAGATATGGGAGTAAAAACTGAAGTTACTATTCTTATAATTTTACTTTTGTTTTTATAATTATGAACAGAAATGGGAAAAGAACAATTACAATAATTAATAATGAATTTCTTTTATGTAATTCTAGAATTGGTTAAGAGTCAGAAAAAAATGACAATTTCAAGATAAGTTAAAAGAAGTCTCGGGAAAACAGTTGGAGGAAGTTGTCATTCAATTTCCTTTATTCTAAATTCTTGGAGATAAAAAGGGCTCCTGAGCGAATAAGAGGGGGTTGGCCACTAGAAGGGGGAAACCGCTTGAAGGAGAAGGATACATGAGAACTGCAAAATTATTTCTAGAGCTGGTTGGGACTAGTGGAAACTTCTCCAATCATACTAATTTATGAGAAGTTCCAGACTGGACTAGAGTCCTGAGGTTTGGAAGGGTAACTTGGACTAGTTACATCTAATTGTGCCAAAGGATTGCTGGGGGGAATCTGGATGTAATTTCAAGTTTCGTTGGAAGGGTGGACTGGACTCATTTTGGGTACACTGTCTCAATTAGTTCCAAGAATTGCAGATAATTAGAACTTATACTATTTGATGTTTGGAAAATAGAAGTTTTGTGTTAAGTCTAAATTGTGTTGTTTGATGTTTGGAAAATAGAAGTTTTGTGTTAAGTCTAAATTGTGTTGTTTGAAGTTTGGAAAATAGAAGTTTTGTGTTAAGTCTAAATTGTGTTTTTTGAAGTTTGATAATAAAGTTTTTGTTGGAAATGTACATTTTACTTATTGTGAATAACATTACATAAATGATTGCTTATCTGTTGTCTAAATTATTTAATACCTATTTTGATATAATTTCAATCTAAAATTGTCAATATGATAGGTACATAGGATGAGGTATCATAATACATTAGCAAAGAATATATATATATATATATGAAAACAAAGGTTGTCAGATAGGACCAGATGGCCGAGTGTGATAGAACCCTCTGTGACCATTAAGAAACAAATAAGAATATTGTGTAAACCTATGTGGAAGGATGGAGTGCATATTGTTCAGTACATACAATTTTAAGTGGCTGCTATAGTTAGTTATAAGCTAAAGACAAGATGTAATATTAGTAGAACGATTTTATCTTAGTTGAAACAAAAATTCAAATTCCATTAACTATACTATCGAAAGAAGAGCTAAAAGAAAATATCACTGCTATACTGAAAGCTACCAAATTCAAGCCACGATAACAAATTTCAGAAATATAGTATGTAAAGGAGAGCTCTGCATTTACACACTGGAGAAGGCCAAAACCTTGCATCCATAATTACATTAACAATGAAAATTGTAGAGGAAGGGAATCACAATTTCTGGGTTTTGAATTCAGTCATTCGAAAAGTAGCACAATTGCACCATATTAATTAACAATAAATGGATTGTTGCCATTATAAAAAGAAAACGGAATGTAAAACCCTCGAAGGGAATACATGATACAATGTTTGTGCAAGTAGAATAAATAACCACATAAAGCGGCAAGCTCACATACACATTTAACTCGGTATCTAAACCAACAAAGAACAATGTTTCTATCGCATAAAGTACCTCCTGAAGCTCTCAGGAGTCTTCAGGAGTCTGACAAATTACGACCTTCAACAGGATAAAAAGAAAAACTGTACTATATGCTAGAACAACAGAAACTGTAATAGAGAGAGAAGGGTCTCTGGAAAATAAATTGAGCGGACCTGCCTCATATGTTTTGAACCCATCACAGTACCTAAAATTGCCAAGAACAACCTTGCTCATAAAGAAGAAAACACAGCGAGGTACCCCAGGTACTTAGCGTAGAGCAAACTTTGAGGGAAGGGAAAAAATTACCCATACCCATTAGACGAGAAGGCTACAACTGTGGTTGACAGTTGAGTTGCAATGAACTGCCAGCTGAAGGGATTGAAAACCGTGGTGAAACCTAAAACCTCCAGCTGATATGATTACAAGGAAGAACAATATACTAGCTGTAAGTCAAAACGAATACATTGTTTGTTGCAAGAAGAAAAGACCGAAAGAAACAACATACATCCTCAATGCATTAAGTAACAAAGAAAAGGAAATTACATCTGCTACGATGATTCGAGTAGGAGAAAGTAACCAACGTGGGAAATTTTGCAGTGCCGCACTAAGGTCCCTATGGCTGGAAGACACTCTGGTAGATACTATGAAACCAAAGCATAAAACCAGAATGATGAGCATGATCAGTCGGTGACAACCCTATGGATTGTCTGCAAGCTGGATGCAACAGGAAAAAGTGAATCAAAACAGGAAATCGTGTGTGGAAAAGCAATTAGCCTAACCTGTAGCAAAGTTCTCTCACTGGATGGGGTCACAGAGCCTCCCCATCTAGCCATCAGGCAAATGGAAAAATGAACCTCGGACTCCGAAGGTGACACAAAAATTATCCCTTTTAACTAGAGTCGTTGGATCATTAACCCCAAGATCAACAACATGAGAGACTGCATCTGTCTATCCCGCTCGTATACACTTGGAATTGTTCTGGAGGCCTGAGGGTACAATTTATTTAATACGGAAACCAAACACAGTGAATATCAAACTTCCCAGCAGATCGCACATGTACTTAGTGTGAGGGATGGAACTCAAACCAATGGATGGAATCCATGTTGGCATGTGTAATGATACGTGGTATTATAGCACATTAAAGAGAAGTATCGAACCTAGGGGTTAAAGGGGAGTGGTCTAGGAATTTAGATGTCAGTAATTTTTTTGGTTTTTTATACATGGCATAGGAAGTTGTTACACAAGTCAATAATAGTTAAGTGTAATAGATATTGCAGTGCAAATTTTAAATAATTAATTATTAAATGTTAATGAAAATAGTTAATTGCTATAGTATTATAGATTAGTAGGTTTCCTTGTAATAGCTATAGTATTATAAAAATGTAAAAGTTTCAGGAAACTATTGTTGTTGTTTAATTATTATAGCTATTAATAGTTATAATTAATTTTTCTATTACTATTTTATGGTTATTATTTATAGCTTCATAATTAACTCTAACAACTAATTAATTGATAGCTTTTTACTATTCTTTATGCTTACATTTATATTTTTATTCTTAATGCATTGTGCAGAGATATTTTCTTTCATTTTCATTGTGGAGGCACTGCCAAAGTCATTCAAATCAAAATTACCAATTTAAAAAGTTATTGTTCAAGAGTGTGGGTTGGCATTAAAAAGGGGGGTAGAGTTAGCAATCTATGGAGCATTGCTTGTGCAAAGATTTCCACACAAGAAAAACTCGTCACAAAGGTAGTTTTTTTGCCACTTTATCAAAAGCATAAAGCATTAATGCAAGATATTTAGTAGATATAATTAAATGCACAATAGTTTATTAATAGTCAAATTAAGAATATTTAGATGTAATAACTATTGCAGTGTGGAGTTTAACTCATTAATTATTTACTATTAATAGTAATATTTGTTTTTCGAACTTTTAGGATGCGGACCGAGAGCTGCTGCGCGCGCGCCCTCTCCTGCATGGCTGCCCTCTGACCGTTTCGCAGTCCCGCGCCTGGCAGCCTCGCTGCTAGGCTCTGCGCTCCCTGGCCTCTGGGCCTCCTGCCCTTCGAGACCCCCTGCTCTGCATTTCCCCTTTCTCTCCGGGCCTCCTGCCCTTTCCTAGATCTTCTTTTCTCTCTGCAGTGCCTGCATCCTGGTTCTGCTCCCGCTGAGCCTCTGCGCCTAGCAGCGCAGCTGCTAGGTCGCTCTCCTTTTTGGATTCCCTGAGACGCCCCGATCATGGCGGCTTCGGACCCTTCCTGTCAGGATCCTGATGAGCTGGTGAAATCCTTTGCTTCCCTCATTCATGAGAACTCTTCAGAAAGGATCAGGCCCTCTGCTTCTCGATTCATCAAAAAGTTGGACGAAATCCCGGAAGTTTCGCTCCCTCCTGCCCTTCCAAGGAGAGCAGCTGTTGCATTAGCTGACAGAGGTCTAGTCGGCCAGTTCACGGGTCTATGGCCCTCCCCCCGCACGGTCCAGCGCTGGGTGGAAAGAAATTGGAACTCGATGGTCCAAGGAAAGATAGCAATTCGATTCTGCGGAAGAGGGTTTTTCACCTTTCTCTTTGAATCAGTGGAAGACCGCAACTTAATCTTCAGAAATGGGCCATACTTTATGGACACAAGAGGCCTCTATTTGAACAGATGGACCCCTGATTTCGACCCGGAGATGGACGTCCCTAATGCAGTCCCGGTTTGGGTCCGGCTCCCGCACCTGCCTCTTCATTGCTGGGGAGACGAGTCAGTGAAAGCAATAGGAAACGCAGTGGGGAAGTATATTGATAGATCAGAGCCTAAGGAGAATATGCATGCATGCGCAAGAATATGTGTAGAAGTCGATCTGGGAAAGGGATTGCCAGAAGCTATCAAACTCAAAGTAGATCAATGGACGCACATTCAACAAGTGGACTACGAACAGCTACCTTTCAAATGCAAGGTATGTCATGAGTATGGGCATTTTGCCAATAGATGTAGCAAAGTAAATACAAATGTTTCTGATTCTAACCCTGAAGCACCAGAGGAAGTCTGGGAAACAGTAAAAAAGAAAAAACCCAACCCCCCCCAAGGAAACTCCAAAAACCCTCCCGTCACCCCTACTCCCCCTTCTCATTCTGGCCCGACCTTCCCCTCATCTTCCAACCCCTTTGAAACCCTATCCGAGGAAGACCCTCCTTCCCCTCCCCCATCCCCGAGAGCTCCTCCTGTAATCCCCTCCTCCCCTCCGCCTTCCTCCCCTCCCCCAACTGTGGAGAGAATCTTAACTAGGAACAAGTCTAAGGAAAACAACTCATCTATAGAACCCCCAAGAAAAGTCGGAAGGAAATCCAACAAAGAGATAAGGGATGAGACCGCAGCAAAAGAAATGACCACAGGGATTCAGCAACCAATGGACACTTATCTGGACAAGACGAAAGGAAGTGGAGAGAAAGGGAAAGAGAAAGGCGGAACCCACAACAAGACAGGTAAATGATGAATTTGGTCTCTTGGAATTGCAGGGGGATGGGCTCCTCCCTTAAGGCAAATGCAGTCTGCGACCTTCTCAAATCAGAACAGCCAGACATCCTCCTTCTCCAGGAGACCAAAATCAAAGAGCAGGAATTCAAAAATAATCTGAAAGGCAGCAAAATTCATGAAGGAATAGCAGTAAGTGCATCTGGCGCTTCAGGTGGTATAGGGACTATCTGGGATAAGAGAAAATGGAAACTATTAAATCAAAGGCAAAGCAGCTGGTGGATTCGATCAGATATCCAAAACACAGCCATGACAGAAGAATATACTATCTACAATGTTTATGCCCCTCCTCACTACCGTGATAAAGTTGCCTGCTGGAACTCAATTGCGGCAGACCTACTGGAAGCTCAAGGACGAAACATCTTCTTGGGGGGGGATCTGAACTTAATAAGGAACGCTGAAGAAAAGATAGGGGGAAATTTCTTAGCAGATCCCTCAAGGGACGCCCTTGAAGAAATCATTCAAACCCATAATCTGGTGGACTTCCAACCTCAGAACGGGCGCTTCACCTGGTCTAACAAGAGAGCAGGTCGAAACAATATCAAAGAAAGACTGGACCGCATTTTGGTTCAAGAGAGAATAATTGCTAATTTCTCAAGTATCAAAAGCCTCATCATCCAAGGTTATTACTCAGACCACAAGCCTGTGGCTCTAAAATTGGACAAGGGAAAAAATATGGGCCCGCTCCCCTTCAAGTACAACAGAGCATGGGATAACCAGGAGGATTTCAGATCTCTGATAAAAGAACAGTGGTCAGCAGAGATCATAGGATCCCCGCACTTCGTTTGGGAATCAAAATTAAAGCTCCTTCGACTGGCCATAAAACAATGGGCAAAAATCAAGGCAATAGAAGAGAATAAAATTAAATCAGAACTCCAAGGAAAAATAATGCAATGGAATCAAGAGAAAGAATCTAGACAAGACACGGAAGGGGATCAGATCAAAGAGATGGAACTACAAAAGGAACTGTATAAGCTGAACAGAAAAGAAGAGGAGGAACAAAGACAAAAGTCAAGGTGTCTATGGCTCAAGTCGGGAGACAGGAACACATCCTTTTTCCACAATAGTTTGAAAATGAGGAGAGCTGGGAACAATATTGAAAAAATTACAGTGGATGGAAAAGAATTAAAAGAGCAAAGGGAAATTATGGAGGCTGCGTCCTCTCACTTTCAAGACCTTCTCACAGCGGACCCGCAGTATAGAGACAGCATGGAAATCCTTGATACAATGGAGAACAAAATCTCTGATGTACAAAATATTGAGCTGGATAAAGAGATCACGGTGGAAGAGATAGAGCAAACAATTCGCAACATGGCTTCGGACAAGGCTCCGGGACCTGATGGATTCACGGTGGATTTCTACAAGACCCATTGGGACATCATAAAAAAGGACTTTATTAGAGTGGTAAGAAACTTCTTCCAAAAATGTAAGATGGGCAGTGGAATGAAATCCTCCTTCTTAGCCCTAATTCCCAAAGATCCCAACCCTCATTCCTTCAGCAGATTCCGTCCTATCTCTCTCTGCAATGTGTCTTATAAAATCATCACCAAGATCCTCGCCAACAGGCTTAAATCTATTCTCCCTTCTCTCATTTCAGAGAACCAAGGTGGCTTTGTCCCGAGGAGGCAAATATCCGACAATGTAATACTCATCCAAGAGGCTATTCAAAGCAGTATCAATAGGAAAGAAAAGGGTATGATAATTAAGCTGGATATGGCAAACGCATTCGATCGGGTTAACCACTCCTTTCTCCAGGCTGTTTTAAAAAAATTTGGAATATCCGAGCTCTTCATTAGCAGGGTGCGGGAATGCATATCAGGCAATTGGACAGCCCCCCTCATCAATGGTAGACCCAGCAAAGCATTCAAAAGTTCAAGAGGTCTGAGACAAGGGTGCCCGCTCTCTCCCTTCCTTTATATTCTCATGGCGGAATCGCTAAGTATGAAGCTGGAAAACATGAGGGAGAAAAAAGAAATAACAGGGATAGAAATAGTTAGAGGGTCGAAAGGTATAAATCACTCCCTTTTTGCAGACGATACCTTACTGATAGGAGGTGCCTCTAGCATTATGGCGAGGAGATTCAAGAAAGCATTGGACCTCTTCCTCCAAGCTTCTGGTGGCAAACTCAACAATAATAAATGTATGATCTATACCTGGAATGTCCCTAATCATATCATCCAGCGAATATCCTTAATCATGGAAATCCCAGCCCAACGGAACTGGTCCCATTTCATGTATCTAGGGCTTCCTCTGGCTAAAGAGACAATCAAAACAGAGATATGGGTTAAGATCATTGAAAAACTCAGAGGCAAACTTCAAAGCTGGGGAGTGTACTGGTTAAACTTAGCTGGCAGATCTATTCTAATCAAGTCCATTCTTGCCTCGCTCCCTATTTACCAGTTTGCAATTTCTCTTGCTCCGGCCAGCATCCACAAGCACATGGAGCTGATAATCCGAAGCTTCCTGTGGCAAGGAGGTAAGCAGAATACTAAGAAGTTCAGTCTGGTTAAATGGGAAAAAGTCATCCTCCCTGTGGAGAAGGGTGGGCTTGGAATCAGGGTCCCTAGATTGGCAAACTTGGCAATGGGCTTCAAACTAATCTGGCGAATTCTTAATGAAAAAGGGGCATGGTGGACGAATGTTATAAAGAAGAAATATTTGAATAGTGCAAATAGCAATATCTTATCAGAAAATATTATAGAAAGACAAGGTACTTCAACCTGGAATCTCATCAAGAAATCGCTCCCCCTTTGCAAACCTCATATCTCCAGGGCCCCTGGAAATGGCAGTGAAATCAGTATTTGGAAAGATAGAATAATGGGGTCAAATGCCAGAGAATCGATTCCTAATCTTTATCCCCTTCAACGGTGGATGTCAGAGGCTAACCTCATTACTCTCTTTGACATTTCTCTTTGGGATCAAGACTGCTGGGCAGGTTGGAGACCTCTCAATCTCCCCTCAGACCTATCTAAGCTATGGGAAGAGCTCAAGAGTTCCCTCAGTGGCTCTGCTCCCACTAACAAAGGAAAAGAAGATAAATTCGTATGGGACCCTAATGGAGGAAATTACTCGGTCAAAGAAGGATACAAAGCTCTTCAGGATATCTCAGCTGTAAATAATTGGCCCCTGCACAAAGTTGCTTGGCGTTCTGAATGCCTCCCTAAGGTTAAAATGTTCAACTGGACTTTACTTCATGGCAAAATCCTAACGGCAGAGAACCTCAGAAAGAGAGGTATACATGGGCCCTCTATTTGTTGCATGTGCAGGGCAGCGGAAGAAAGCATCACGCATCTCTTCATTGAGTGTCCGATTGCAAAAGCATGCTGGCACCACCTTTCTGGTTCAATTACTTCAGAAGACCTTCCCTCTCAGATTTCGACCCTCCATAAAAATTGGGAAAAAAGACTCCTTCACTTCAAAAAAGGCAAATCCATAGTGAACAGGTTCTGGAACAGTATCCCTTCAAACTTGTGTTGGCAGATCTGGATTGCACGAAATAAGTGTATTTTCAGTAATGAAAAGCCAAGCATAACAGGCATTATGGCAAAATCAATTGCCCTCATTTCTGAGACGATCGAAGCCAATGGTGTATCTCAGACAGACATAGAGGTTGAGGATGAAAGGCTAAAAGAATGGCTGGGAAAATTTAAGTTTAAATCAAATCCAAGACCAGGTATTAGAGAAAAGAAAGGCAGTCTGGACTGGAAGCTTCGAGGCACCGAGGAGGAAATCAGTCAATGGATAAGAAGCCAAAAAAGGCCTGTCTTGTATTTCGACGGGGCCTCAAAGAAGAACCCAGGCCAAGCTGGAGCAGGCGGGATTATTAAGGACCCCCAAGGGAAAATCATAGCAACCTATGAATGGGGGTTAGGCCAAATGACCAACAACAAAGCAGAGGCCTATAGCCTTCTTCTGGGCTCTCTCATTTCAAAGAATCTCGGCCTACAGAACCTTCTCATTCTAGGGGACTCAGCAATAATAATTGCAGCCATGATTACAGGGAAAGACTTCAAACAATTGGCTCTGAACAATATCAAGAGTAGAACACTGGAAAACATCAGAGCGCTAGGAGAAGTGACTTTCAAGCACGTTCTAAGGAATAACAACAAGGAGGCAGATGAACAAGCAAACCAAGCGGCTAGAAGGAAACCCGGACAGGTCAGAGAGAATGATACAATCTACGTCAAGGATATTCCATAAGCAAAAGCACTCCACCGCCCCATCACAAGGGAGCAGTCACCTCAGGCACTCAGGCCATCCTTTCGAATCCCCTATCAAATCCCCAAGCTGCATAATTGGGTACAAGGGGAGATCTATTCGATTTCGGGGCTCAGAACTAATTATCATCCTCAGAGCACGCGTGATCCCTCATCTCTTCACCGCAGGCATTCTCTGCGATTCCGGCCGAGCCCACTCCTCAGGTACGCTATTGGACAGCAGAGGAATCATGAGTTTTGACCGCGCTTCAGCCAAGATCGGACTTAGCCAGTCTCAGCCCATTCGAAATATGGACCCCCCTCCTTCTATATATTGCAGACAACTTGTCAAGAATTCCACAGCCAGGGACCAAGCTACAAGAGCCCATCCAAAGTTTAGGCGCCGTCTGGAAGCTCTCTGTCCATTAAGAGTTCCTGGTTTTCGTCCTAGTTCCGGGGTAAGCCTTGTCTTGCATCAAGTGATTCCGTTTCCTGCTAATAGTGTGTTTTGTGTTTTCAGCAGCGCCCTCCCAAAGCCTCCGAGACCTCCCCTCCTCCTTCTAAAGCACCAGCAGCTCTGTGTCCCCGCTCCCTCCAGCGCTGTCACTCCAATCCCCGCCTTTAGTGCGCACTTTGTTAACAGTCCTCAGGCAGACACGATGGCGGATCAGCAAAGTCAGTCAGCAAATCAGGCTCAGAACAGAGATCCTTTGGGGAATATCTTTAATAACAAGGAATGCACTATGTGCAAGGCACATACGGTTATGATCAACAGTCTGATCAAGCAGCTGAAGGAGTTATCAGAAGATTACCATGCTGACAGAAATTCCAAGCGCAAGAAGCTGGAAAAAAGGAAAAAGGAGATTGAAGACTTAAAGGACCGCTGCATTCATATGGAGGCGGTAATAGATCATCTTCGCTCCCTCACTGAAAGCCAGCAGGCTGAAACCTCGACCAGAGCAAGCGCCCGGAAGGATCAGCCCAAGGACGACTCGGTCACTCAGCATTTCCCTTGATTTTATGCATTGCAAATTTTCTTGGTTAGGAGGATCCTATGTAAGGCAGTATAGCCGTTTGTTTCTAGCTTTGTGTTCAATTAAGAGAAGCTTCGAGGATTATGGGTCTGCGTACCCGCTTTTGTGCCTCAGCTCTCAAAGCCATCTCCCTCTTGTACTAGAACTCTATTTAGAAAGCTTTTATAATATATGAGTAACCGACTTTGTAAAAAAAAAATAGTAATATTTGTTTTTCGTTGTGTGGAAAAATTGTCCATGTAAAATAATTATGAAAGAGAATTAATAGCAATAATAAAATACACAATAGTCTATTAATAATAAGTTAATAATATGAAATGTAACCAGCATTGTAGTGTATATTTAAACTTATTAATTATTAACTATCAATAAAAAATAATAATAATTATAGTATTATAAAATTTGACCATGTAAAATAATTATCAAAAGAAAGCATTAGTGACCAAGAATAAATAACTATAATTTAATGCATAATAGTCTGTTCAGGAGTTGCCTTCAGTGTGACTCTTTGGACTTTGCAGTGGCGGAAAAAATTGAGGTGAAACTTTGATTTGTATTATTTAAACTGCCTTTTTGACTGCATATATGTATTTAGCACATTGAAAAACCCCTAGGGAACTTTGATTGTTCAGGGGTCACCCATCAAGCTTGTGATTTCAATAAATCCCTACCAGGTTTCAGAGAAATTAGACTAGAAAAACCCACCGGAAAAGCTTCCAAAAAGCGTCATTAAACACAACTCGGTCTATTTAGACTAGAAAAACCCACCAGAAAAGCTTCCAAATAGTCTCACTAAAGACAACTCGGTCTATTAACAGTAATGTTAATAATGTTTAAATGTAATATCTATTGTAGTGCAGAGTTTAACTCATTAACTATTAAGTATTAATGAAAGTGTGAACATTTTTGTTTAATAGTAACATTTATGTTTTCTGTGGTTGTATCTTCCGGATTCATCGCATCTGTTGTTTTTAGTACATCGACGTTTCGAACCAGCCTCTGTGGTTCATCATCAGGATGAGAATTATTGAAGAAGTCAGAGATGGGTGATGGTGAATAAATAGGTGAAGATGAGGGATAGTGCATGACCGACAAGATCCGGATAAGAGGTTTATTAATTAGATTTAGAGTTTACTAATATTTTCATTTATCATTTTATTTATTTGAATTGTGTTTAAATATGTTTAACCTAATCATGTTTTTTAGTTATGAATAGACTTAGTTCCTTTTGTATATAAATGTTATGTATATTGATGGATTAATGTATTAAGATATGTATATGTTGATTTATTATATTATGATATATATATATTTCTGATTTAATATATGTTATAATTCGATTTAATATGTATTGATTTTTATATATATTATGGTTTGTTTTATTATATTATGATATATATATATATATATATATATATATTGATTCAATGTGTATTATGTTTATTTCTTTTTATACTTATATATATATATATATATATATATATATATATATATATATATATATATATTGTTTGATGTTACTGTGTTAAGATATGTATATATTTATTATATTATGATATAAATGTATATTTTGATTTAATATATATTATGTTTAGATTTATATATTGATTTAATATATCTTATGTTTTTGATTTATATGTTTGTCTAATATATATTATGTTTAGTTTTATTTGAGATATAAATTTATTGATTTAATATGTATTATGGTTTGTTATAATTACAAGTGCATTGTGAATTAAAACTACTTTGTTTTGGAATTGAATGCTTAGTATAATTCTTATTTATATGTATATTGGTTGATTTAATATATTCTCATATATATATGTATTGATTTAATATGTTATGACATATATATTTGTATATATATATTTAGTATATATGGTTTTTTATCATGGAGTTAAATTAATTGGATATGGTGAAGGGTGTATTGCATTATGATTTAATATATTTTGATTTAATATATATTATGTTTTGATTTATATATTGATTTAATATCTATTATGTTTTTGATTAATATGTTGATTTAATATATATTATTTTTGTTTTATTTTAGATATAAATTTATTAATGTAATATGTATTATGGTTTATTATAATTACAAGTGCATAGTGAATTGAAACTACATTGTTTTGAGATTGAATGCTTAGTCTATTTCTTATTTGTATGTATATTGGTTGATTTAATATATTCTCATATATATATATTGATTTAATATGTTATGATATATATATATGTATATATATATATCTAATCTATATAGATTATTATTATGGATTTGAATTAATTGGATCTGGTGAAGGGTATAATGCATTATGAAGGAGAGGGAAATGATCAGACAAAGGGATGAAGGGTAACGGGGGACTAGGAGGTGGCGGCATCCTCTATTATTGTGGGAATCCAGTTATCGCTTATCTTCCAACCGTCATCGCGATTTAGGTTATTAGGGTGTTTTCTTATCTCAATAGCTTCTCTGAATTTCCTATGGTGGTAATGCTCAATTTTGGCCATGACACAGTAGTCTTCGATGCAAATGTGGTGATTGGTTTTGCTTGAGTGTTCAGCTAGGGCTGAGGTTTTGGAGCGGTTATGGTTGATGTCTGCAGCATGTTCTTGAATCCTTGTTAATATAGATTTGCCGGTTTCACCAATGTATGCCTTTCCGCATGAACAAGGGACCAAGTAGACCCCTTTGTGGTGCTTAGGGTCAACAGGATCTTTCACAGATTTAAGGCATCTACTAATTGTTTTCAGAGGTTTGAATGTGGTTTTTATTTTATTCTTTCTTAATGTGTGAGCAATTTTATCAGTGGTGCCTTGAATGTAAGGGAGGTGAACTGTGCCAGCGTAATCCTCTCTATGATGTTTGTTCATGGGATTTTCAATCTTCTTGAAAGCCTTGATCCCTTGTTCTCTCTTGTATCCATTCTTCTTGAAGACTTCCAGGAGGTGGTTCTTTTCTTGTTCAAAATTATCATGATCTGAGATACGAATTGCTCTTGTTGCTAAGGTGTTTAGTACCCCGAGTTTCTGAGTTGGATGATGGTGAGAGTTAGCATGTAGGTAGTGTTCGGTGTGAGCTTTTTTGCGATAGACCTGGTGAGAAATAGTGCCATCTTGGTTCCTTTTGATGAGGATGTCAAGAAAGGGAAGACAACCATTTTCTTCCACTTCCATAGTGAACTTGATGGAATCTGACTGGCTGTTAAGGTGTTCAAGAAATTCATTTAGTTTTTCTTTTCCATGAGGCCAAATGACATAAGTGTCATCAACAAATCTTTTCCATAATTTGGGTTTTAGGGGAGCAGACTCAATGGCCTTAGTTTCAAAATGTTCCATGAATAAATTGGCAATGATGGGAGACAGGGGTGATCCCATGGCCACACCACATGTTTGTTCATATATATCATCTTTGAAGCTAAAAAAGGTGGATTTTAGACAGACTTCAACCATTTTCGCCGTACTGGGGTCAGTGATTTTGTGTACCACATCCATGGCTTCGTTTATAGGAATATTGGTATAAAGGGCTTTTACATCAAAGCTCACTAAGATGTCGTCTTTGTCTAGCTTTATGGGTTTGATTTCCTTGATGAAATGGTAGGAATCTTTGACAAAGGAGCTGGTGTTTCCTACCAAGGGTTTAAGCTTTTTAGCCAGATGTTTTGCCAGGTGGTAAGTGGGGCCACCAATAGTGTTGACAATGGGTCTAATGGGTATGCCTTCTTTGTGAATTTTAGGGGCCCCATAAATCCTAGGGGTGTAGGGGTTGGTTTCAATAAGATTCTTCATGTTGTGTTCATTGCTTGCTTTCACCAAGTTATTGACATTCCTCGAAATCTTCTTTATGGGATTTTTCTTCAATTTGATGTAGCAGCCGCTGTTGTTTAAATGGTCTAGCATTTTCTCATTGTAGTCTTCAGCGTTCATTATAACTGTGGCACCCCCTTTGTCTGCCTTTAGGACCACAATGTCTGGGTTTTGGTTTAAAGTTTTAAGAGCCAGGTATTCTTGTTTTGATATATTGCTTTTGGGAGGCTTGGCTTTTCTGAGGATTATGGAGCAATCTTGTCTGATGACTTCTTTAATGCTGTCAGGCATGTCTTTAATCCCATACTCTATATTGCATACGATATCATCTTTGGGGATGGTGTGTGGCGAAATTGCAAAGTTCATGCCTTTTTCAAGCAAACCTATAGTGACTTCATCAATATGGGCGTTTGAGAGGTTTATTACGCTTACTTTTTTCTCATTCTCGGGCGTTTTTGTCTGTTCATCTGTCATGATCTGCTGAGGCTCTATTCTTTCAGAATTTATATTGGCTCCAAGGTCGATTGTTTTCTCTGGCGGATGCGCGCTATCCTCTTCCTTCTGGCTCATGCCGCAGTTGCTGTTGCCGGTTCTTTTTCTGTCTTTAATGCGTATGTCTAGATCTTGATCTTGTGCTAGCGTTATTATGTTTTCCTCCTCGTGCTCGGGATCTGGCGCTACTGTGTTTTCGTAAGTCTCGTTGTCTATAGAACGCTCCGATTTGTTCTCTAGCGGGTTTGAGTGCCTATTAATGTTTTCTCTTGTGGAACTGTCTATCGTTCTGTCTATTTGCGGGTCTGACCAGGCGTTGTCTGTTATTTGCAGTGCTTCATTTCCTGGCCGATGAGTGCGAACTGGGCGATCATCCTTTCTTGGTTCATCATCGTAACTTCTGAGGTCCGAGAGCGGGTTTATCATTTGATTCGTTGTTCTCTGCGCTGTCATGTGCAATGATTTGCTTTCCGTGATCAGGGATTTCAGAAAGGATATCTGCGCAGGTCGAATTCTGGCAGTTGAGCGAGTTGTAGTGCCTGCGTAGTGAATTTCGCCATCATCCAACTTCTTATCTGATTTTTCAAAACCTGTTTTAGATCGATTTGCAGAGGATGCGTGGGGGTTTATGCCTGTATTCATC
Organism: Pinus tabuliformis; assembly: GCA_031772625.1. Taxonomy (NCBI): domain Eukaryota; kingdom Viridiplantae; phylum Streptophyta; class Pinopsida; order Pinales; family Pinaceae; genus Pinus; species Pinus tabuliformis. Next base: position 550,378,009 of record CM062808.1, read on the forward strand.
TTCTTTTCTAATTTTTCAAATTTATTCATGGAACATTTTGAAACTAAGGCCATTGAGTCTGCTCCCCTAAAACCCAAATTATGGAAAAGATTTGTTGATGACACTTATGTCATTTGGCCTCATGGAAAAGAAAAACTAAATGAATTTCTTGAACACCTTAACAGCCAGTCAGATTCCATCAAGTTCACTATGGAAGTGGAAGAAAATGGTTGTCTTCCCTTTCTTCACATCCTCATCAAAAGGAACCAAGATGGCACTATTTCTCACCAGGTCTATCGCAAAAAAGCTCACACCGAACACTACCTACATGCTAACTCTCACCATCATCCAACTCAGAAACTTGGGGTACTAAACACCTTAGCAACAAGAGCAATTCGTATCTCAGATCATGATAATTTTGAACAAGAAAAGAACCACCTCCTGGAAGTCTTCAAGAAGAATGGATACAAGAGACAACAAGGGATCAAGGCTTTCAAGAAGATTGAAAATCCCATGAACAAACATCATAGAGAGGATTACGCTGGCACAGTTCACCTCCCTTACATTCAAGGCACCACTGATAAAATTGCTCACACATTAAGAAAGAATAAAATAAAAACCACATTCAAACCTCTGAAAACAATTAGTAGATGCCTTAAATCTGTGAAAGATCCTGTTGACCCTAAGCACCACAAAGGGGTCTACTTGGTCCCTTGTTCATGCGGAAAGGCATACATTGGTGAAACCGGCAGATCTATATTAACAAGGATTCAAGAACATGCTGCAGACATCAACCATAACCGCTCCAAAACCTCAGCCCTAGCTGAACACTCAAGCAAAACCAATCACCACATTTGCATCGAAGACTCCTGTGTCATGGCCAAAATTGAGCATTACCACCATAGGAAATTCAGAGAAGCTATTGAGATAAGAAAACACCCTAATAACCTAAATCGCGATGACGGTTGGAAGATAAGCGATAACTGGATTCCCACAATAATAGAGGATGCCGCCACCTCCTAGTCCCCCGTTACCCTTCATCCCTTTGTCTGATCAATTTCCCTCTCCTTCATAATGCATTATACCCTTCACCAGATCCAATTAATTCAAATCCATAATAATAATCTATATAGATTAGATATATATATACATATATATATATCATAACATATTAAATCAATATATATATATGAGAATATATTAAATCAACCAATATACATACAAATAAGAAATAGACTAAGCATTCAATCTCAAAACAATGTAGTTTCAATTCACTATGCACTTGTAATTATAATAAACCATAATACATATTACATTAATAAATTTATATCTAAAATAAAACAAAAATAATATATATTAAATCAACATATTAATCAAAAACATAATAGATATTAAATCAATATATAAATCAAAACATAATATATATTAAATCAAAATATATTAAATCATAATGCAATACACCCTTCACCATATCCAATTAATTTAACTCCATGATAAAAAACCATATATACTAAATATATATATACAAATATATATATCATAACATATTAAATCAATACATATATATATGAGAATATATTAAATCAACCAATATACATATAAATAAGAATTATACTAAGCATTCAATTCCAAAACAAAGTAGTTTTAATTCACAATGCACTTGTAATTATAACAAACCATAATACATATTAAATCAATAAATTTATATCTCAAATAAAACTAAACATAATATATATTAGACAAACATATAAATCAAAAACATAAGATATATTAAATCAATATATAAATCTAAACATAATATATATTAAATCAAAATATACATTTATATCATAATATAATAAATATATACATATCTTAACACAGTAACATCAAACAATATATATATATATATAAGTATAAAAAGAAATAAACATAATACACATTGAATCAATAGATATATATATATCATAATATAATAAAACAAACCATAATATATATAAAAATCAATACATATTAAATCGAATTATAACATATATTAAATCAGAAATATATATATATCATAATACAATAAATCAACATATACATATCTTAATACATTAATCCATCAATATACATAACATTTATATACAAAAGGAACTAAGTCTATTCATAACTAAAAAACATGATTAGGTTAAACATATTTAAACACAATTCAAATAAATAAAATGATAAATGAAAATATTAGTAAACTCTAAATCTAATTAATAAACCTCTTATCCGGATCTTGTCGGTCATGCACTATCCCTCATCTTCACCTATTTATTCACCATCACCCATCTCTGACTTCTTCAATAATTCTCATCCTGATGATGAACCACAGAGGCTGGTTTGAAACGTCGATGTACTAAAAACAACAGATGCGATGAATCCGGAAGATACAACCACACAAAATACAAATCGCAGAAGTCTCAAATCCATAATTTATGTTTTCATTGTGCGGAAAAGATGACCATGTAAAATAATTCTCAAAAGTAGAGAGCATTAATGCTAGAGGATTAATAACTATAATTAAATGCACAATAGTTTATTAATAGCCAATTTAATAATATTAAATGTAAGAGTTATTGTAGTACATATTTTAATTCTTTAATTATTAACTATTAATTAAAAAAGTTAATAGCTATACTATTATAAATTTTTTCATCTAAAATAATTATCAAAAGAAAGCATTAATGAAATAGAATCACTAGATATAATTAAATTCACAATAATCGTTAATAGTCGAGTTAATAATAGTTAAATGTAATAGCTATTGCACTAAGGAGTTTAAGTCATCAATTATTAACTATTAATGAAAGTAGTTAATCACTATAGTACTATAGGTTAGTAGGTTCCCTTGTAATATCTATAGTATTATAAAATTGTAACACTTTCAAGAAATTATTGTTATTGTTTAAGTATTGTAGTAATTAATAGTTTTAGTTTATTTTTCTATTACTATTGTGTCGTTATCATTTATAGCTTCATAGTTAACTACATACAACCAATTAGTTAATAGTTATTAGCTATTATTTATAATTTCATTGATATGTTTATCGTTAATCCTTTGTGAAGAGATTTTTTCTTTCATTTTCATTGTACAGAGGCACTATTAAAATGATTGAAATTGAAATAACCAATTTAAAAACTCAAATGGTGAAGGGGCATAGAGTTAGTAGTGTAAAGAGCTTTGCTATATATTTTTATTTCTATTTTTGAAATTAATATATATATATATATGTGTGTGTGTGTGTGTGTGTGTGTGTGTGTGTTTTTATAATTTGAATATATAGTTTTATATATGTTTTGAAAATAAATAAATAAAATTATAAAGAAACAATTTCTCATTTTAAGCATAGGAATCTCTCTACATAGTGAAAGATTTATGCATGGTGGTGGTGCTTGAAATTCGTCAACCAAGGGGGGCCCTGATGTGAAGTCCCAATTAGACCTGACATCATTTGGAATAGGAGCCCCATCCAGAGCATCAGACCAATTTCCATGTACTCTTACATATATTCCTTGGCTCTAACTATATTAGTAACAGAGAGGAGCACATGGTGACTTAGAAAAGTTAGAAGATATCCCTGGTGAGAATTCAGTTGTAGGTGTATCAAAGCTCTTTTAATGTAGAGGAAAAGAGTAAAGTGTGCCTCTAAGAGAGAGGTAATAGTACCACCCAAGTAGAGGCACATTCAAATAGGATGGATCTGTTTGAAATCCAGTGGAATAGTCCAGAAAAGATTTGACAATCATTACAACCAATGAATGAGCAAAATATGTCTAATATCCTATAAATTAGTCCACAAGGATAGGATAGCAATCAAAACCATTATAGCACAATCTCAATTAGATAAGTACAAAAATAAATGAAATAGTTCAGCTACTTTAGCACAGAGGAAATCAAACATGAAATACAAACATCCGCATAATAGTCTTTTAAATATTCATAATCGATGCATGAAGAACGTGTTTCCCATGAAGGCTTATGTTTTTAAGTAAATGTCCCAAGAGACATGTATACAATGAAAATAACTAGCTCGAATAGTGAAGTGTTGGAGCCACTCATTGCTCCTCAAAAAACTAGTTTGTCTCTCTAATGGCTTGCTAGAGGAGCCAATGTGAAAAGTCCTTTGCTCATACAATCAGGGTGTATATATACACAAGAGTAGATTCTTCACTTTCCTTATGACTCTTTGAATACCCTCATGATTGTTTGAATTCCTATGACTTTTTGACTTTACATGACTCTTCATGTTCTAAGTGTGTCCTTTGGACTTCCACTTTACAATACATTTTGAGTAGGTAATTACATAATCCATAATACTGATGTGGCATATGATGACTTGTGAGAGGACATGACATGACAGTGATGACATGGACTACATGATGATGTGAAAGTGCCAAGTTGTCCTTCTTGCTCCTTCTTCTTTTTGTTTTATGGAAAATATGTTACATGTTCTTCTTCTTCCTCCTCCTTATGACTTGAATATGAGGAGTCTTCCATGTGATCTTGATATTCATTTTCTATTATAGTCTGGTATTCCTTCGTATTCTCACCTAATGATCATCTTATATCTTCTGCTCCATATGTGTCTTCTGTCATGTCCTTCTCCGTCTCCCTCTTCATCATCTTGCCATAGAATAATAGAGCACCTACATCTACAATCCACTCATGAGAAGACTACATCAGTCCGATAAACCCCTAGACGAAGATGGTGTATAGTGATCCACTAACTCGGCCAAAACTAGGTGATAGGTTGATAACAAGGTTGAGAAACTACGCAATTGTGCATCTCAGGAAGTCAGGGGTGAGGCTTGAGCCTTGACACTACACAATGCATAGTTCATGCTAGACTGAGGAAGAAGATTGCATAGTTTGGGAACTAAGTGAGCCAGGCTAAGGGTTTGGGCACTATTTCAGTCAACTTTGTAGTTGTTGGAGGCAAACAATATTTGGTGATTGTGCAGTTGTGTAACTCAAGATCTCAAGGATTGTGCTTGACTTCCGAGATTGTGTGATGTGCAATTCAGGCTTAGCCGAATGGCATGATGGCATAGTTTTAGAGGCCAAGGCCAGGGCTTGATCATTGAAAATGTGAAATGAAAAGTATTGGAAGGAGAAGAGGCCAGATAATTGTAAAATTGCATTGTTTAGGAGCTCAATATTGGGGCTTGAGGACTATCACTGCACAATGTGTAGTGATAGCTTGGCTGGAGAAAGACATTGTGTAGTTTTGGGACTCAAGTGATGGGCTTGAGCACTAGGGTTGCGGATTGCGAAGTTCTGAGACGAAGAGACTACACATTACGTAGTGCCAAGAGGAAAGGTCATTTCTTGAGTGCTAACACTACATAATGCACAGTATAGGAGGGCTGGATGAGCCTAGCTTGCTTGAGATTTTCTAAAATTTGGCTAAGTGTGGGACTGAAGAGACTGTTGTGAACAGTGATATGACTTGACTATGATCACACACTTGAAACACTTTGGCAACACAAAAACATAGATCATCTAGAATATGCTAACAACATATTTTCCTCAATGCGACAACTTTTCTATGACTTTATGACAAGTGCGACACTAAAGGTACACTTTACAACGACCGTGATGACACACGTGCGACAATTCTTAATACTTTGGGAATGAGTGTGTTTGATGTTTTCATTGTTAGAAAAACTCATGCACAGAAATATAATACGTTGAAACCACTAGAACAAGCATAAATACATTTTGCGATAACTAACATGCCAAAACACAACAATTACTAAAGTGTGAATGATTCTTGCGTTATGTGAATGACAATGAAAGTAACACACACCATAGAAAATATAACATGAAAATCACACTAATTAAAGTGAAATCAAGTGAAAGAAACAACCAAAAACATGAAAAGGACACTCGTAAGAACAAGGGTGCACCGAAGTGACAGTTTGCAAAACTCACCGATATAGAAGTAAAAACATAGTTAGAATGTGAGAAACTCTCATTTTCAGTGTGCACTGACTGTCAACATGGATTGGACATCGCACATGCATAGCCTTGATGGAACTTCCTATGCTTGTCCAAGCTTGCATAAAATAATGTGCTCATGCACTTGTTACGGACTCAGCATGTGTGACTTAGTGCCTTGAACACTTCCAATCCAAGAATGGAGCTCAAAAGGCATCAGCTAACCAAGAAGTGACTATGGAATTACTAATCATAAGATCCATAGTAGGCTCCAAAATTCAAGTGTACACAAAATTTTGGAGGGTGTTTTTGTAGTGACAAAAATTCGCGACATTGGTATAACTATATCTTCTCCCCCTTGGTCAATTATTTTGTGCAGGCTCTATTTCTTCATAAAGTATTGATTCATTGTTTAGATTACCATGGCTTCTCCACTTACCCCTTGCATAAACAAATTCCCCTTCATTTATTTACTCAGTCAAAGAAAAACATAAGACTAGTCATCATACAATGTTTTGAATAGGGATACGGTAATGAAGTTCATGACCTTCATATTTTTAGAGAATAGTTTTTCATCTCTGGTGTTGCTCCACTTCTAGCAGACCTTGATAGTACCCCAGAGGAGTCACTTCAGGAACAGACACGTTGCTTTGCTGCTAGTGATCCTAGACAGTACTCCAGTGGAGTTTATTCCTTCACCTCTCTACACAGGAAGCCTTTCTCTTCTTTTGCCTTTATTTATTTATTTATTTATATAGGATTGTGCATCAACGCTTATTCATTTCATGGGTAGAAGAGGTATCCCAACTTATTGAGAGTAGGAGAGGTTGTCCCTTTAAAGAAGCATAAATAGTACCTATGATATTGGTTTTCTTGTTTATATTTTCCCTTTGTCCTTCTCTACTTGATTGGATCAACTTGAAAACAAAGAAACATAAAGACCCAGGTGTAGGCATGAGGTTTCCAGAATATATATGGATATCATGGTTCAACACAAGGCTTTCTTAATGCAAAGATCATATTTTCTATTGGAGCATCATCGACCAAAATATGTAACCAAGACAAGGAAGAAGGGCATAGAGTTAGCCAAATGTTTCAATGTTACAGACTCATTTTCTATTTTTCCACATTCCATTTTTTCCAACAGAGCATCTTCATGCATGATATCACAAAATGAAAGGGAAGACAATACACAACAAGGAAATAAAACTAGAAGACAAGAGAAAAAATGGCTAAAGAAAAACATGATGTGAAACCAAAATGAAAAAACACAAGACAAACTACAGGAAAGGAAGTTAGGATGGTTGTTTAGGTAAATTAAAATGTAAGTAGACCTACTCCTAACCTAACCAGTTGGAAGTTCAGGGTCATGTATAATGGAATTTCCAATTTAGCCACCGTAATTCTTCCCGACCTACAATTAGAAAGATGTAATAGATTACAAAAAATATAAACAATGTGCAATAGAAAAGATAAGAAATTGAATGGCTTGCATAAAATATTTAAGGTCTTTCATGTTAACAAAAAGATGGGTCATAGCCACCACTTCTAACGAGTTTATGTTTTTACCTTTTTTATGAGAAACATCATTGAACAAACCTCTGAAGCTTCCCACAAATGTGTCTCCATGGGAACCTAACTCCTTAGTAAGTGTGAGGAAATATTGAAACTTGTTATTTGTGATAGAGCTTTCCAGGTAAGACTGTTCCAACCATTCAATGATTGGATTGTAAATTTCATGATAATCCCCTTAAAAATCCTAAAATCATGGAAAAGATGAATTTTTAACTAGAGGCACGAGATTACGATGAGAATATTGTGTGGGGACATAGACCTGATAATATTCAACAAGCATGTTAAGACATTGAAGACCTGGCATAACCACCAACGAAGGCTAAAGTGCATCAACTTCTTGACCAGTGTCATAAAGATCAAAGGATGTAGAAAAACTCTCATTGGATGTGCTAACGGGAAAATAGTAAGTTGAATGACAATCATCAAAGACAGAATCATGATTGGATGGTCTAGTTAAAGCATCAGATTCCTAGTTTGTAATTAACAAAGATAAATTAATTTGAATAACTTTGCAGATGATCTGAATAATCAAACCAACTTCTTCGTAGGGGGAATATGAAACTTCATTTTCTTGGAAATAGTGATGAACTGTACGAGCATCATAATCATTTAAATAATTTAAAAGGGATGCCAGCACAACAAATAGATGAAACCAATCAAGAAAAAGTTATCAGAGAAGGATTTGACTCACACGATAACTCATGCATTCATTATCACTCAAGAGGTTTTGAGGTGCGATGAAGGGAAGGATTTGCAATACAACATTCGTAAGGAAAACTAGGATCTAATTTCTACGAAATGAATCTGATAAGCATGATTCCTTCTGCCAAATAGTATTTGAAATGATCAAATTTGTAGTTCCATGACTCTATGAGAGATACACATTCCAAACCCAAGTTTCATGCGAGAGATTTGCATGAAGATGAATCAACTAAAGAGGATTCTTAAATTTCATCAGAAATCAAATCTCAAAACATCGAAATATTGCATCTAAAATACCAAAGATCTTTCAAAACGAGATTTACATCTAGTGAAACCATGCAAGGAGAAGGATTATGAGAGAGAAATTAGATTTGACTTAGTTCAATGGGCTTACTAGAGTTGCGAGATCCTCACATAACCATGAATATAAGTTGAAGTCCCTCGACACTTTGTGAGGTCCCAAAACTTTCCAGGATTGTAAAATCACATTTTGAATATTGAACTAGATCGTGGATGGTTTGAGGATAGATTATACCACTAGTTTGAATAAGGCCACTAATCACTGGGTGGAAGCCATCTTTGTCAGTGATTTTAATGGATTTTTCAACTTCAACAACCAAATTGCTCAAGTTGAAATATTTTTTTGTTAAAAAATTTAAAGATGAATGAATCAAGGAAGTTTTGTGAGTAAGATGATTTGAAGAAGTGTCTTCATGAAAGAGAAGAGATGATGACGGATGGTTAGAGTACTCAATGACTTGATTATTTTCCTTTGCGTCATGTATTATCTCACCACCTTGTGCCAATTTAGAGGATAATTCATTAGATGAAGGACTTGAAGAGCATGGAGTATCTCTGACATGAGTAGACTCATCGCTAATGATAGAGTACAAGGGAGAGTGAGACGAAGACGAAGTTTCAATAAGCACATATTCTTTGACCGAATCAGATTTTGGATCTAAAGTAACGTATTCATGAGAAACAGAAAGATCAGATGATGCACTTGGGCATTCGTGATCACATACATCAATATAGTCATCATCATCACAATGATTGTTTCCCAAGGAAATGGATTGATTGAAAGAATTGATTGCATTTGATTCACTACCGAGATTAGAAGATTGAAAACCATATAAGAATGGAAGTGCATCATCTTTTCATTGAGGATTTTGGAAAAGAGAATAAATATTGAAAGCATTGTCACCTTCATGTTCCCTTACCCATGTAATGTGATTGTCTTGTATCTGATCACAATTTGAACTAGCAACTCAAAAATTGAGAGAGTGTGAAAAACTAGCTCGTCGAGCAAGTTAATTTGGAGAATCATGGTACAAAGATCCATGGCATGTAGATGATAGAATATAACGAAAATCGATATCAAATTCAAGACTAGATTTATTATTAGTAACATCATCTTGTTGAATGGAGGAGTTAGTATTCACCATGGGCTTTATAAGCCATCTAGGATTTCCACCATTGAATCTTAGTCATGAAAAGTGAAGGAAGAACGAGAAGGTGGATGAGGAATTTAATTTTCACAATTCCCAACTTTATTATCATTACACGAAGACACCCTCATCAAAACTGGAAAAGAAGGAGGACAAAGAGAAAAAGAACCAACAAATTCCTCCTTTGAAATTATAGGTGTCTCATGATTCACAACAGTTGGGGAGGTAGAATCATCACAGGGTTTAGGTTCACCGTACAAACAAACGTGAACCAAATGCTAAAATTTTGTTTAATGAAATCCCAACACACATCTTCTTTAGGAAATTTATAACAAAGGTGAAGGAATTGATTAGAGAAATCCTCAATTGATTCATCAGACTTCATTTCTTAATTGATTTATTCTTTTATAAACATTTGGGTAATCATACCTATGAAAGGCTTCATAAAAATTATTGAGGAAATTGTGGAAAGAATGAATGGAGGTGGGTGATAAGGCATGGCACCATTGATTAACATGACCTTCAAGGGTGAGGAACAAAAGAACAAAAGAAAACTCTTCATCATCAATTTCATAAGATGCACAAAATTTAAGAAAATCATAAATGTGCACGGTTATGGATGTTCCATCCTCACCAACAAACTTTAATTGAGACAAGTGATAGAGAGGCTCATCAAGGATTAAAAATTGATAAATGGATAAATTAGAGAAATAGCCTGGGAGTAAGATTTAATGATGAGCCATTTGAGAAAATAGTTTCAAAACAAACTCAATAGGCATAACTTCTCATCTGACGCTCCTTCTAGCGCAATTGTTGATGGTGTTGGAAATCCATCAACCAAGGGATCTCCCTAATGTGAAGTCCCAACTTGACCTCACACCGTTTGGAATAGGATCCCCATCTAGAGTATCGACCAGGTTTCCATGTATTCTTACATGTTTCCCTTTGCTCTAACTATCAATAAGAGATACGAACACGTGGTGCCTTTGAAAATCAATAAGGTGTGTCTGGTGAGTGTTCAATTGTAGGTGCGTCAAATTTCTTGTACTGCGTAGGAAAACACTAAAGTGAGCCTCTAAGAGAGAGTAAATAGTATCACCCAAGTAGAGACACATGTGAACAATACGGATTTGTCTAACATCCAATGGAATAGTCCAGAAAAGATGTGAGGGTCATTACAACCAATGAATGAGAAAGATTTGTCTAGTATCCTATGGAATAGTCCACAAGGATGAGACAACAATAGCAACCATTACAACATATTCTCAATAAGATAAGTACCAAAATAAACGAAATAGTTCAACTACTTTAGCATAAATGAAACCAAACATGAAATACAAACATACACGGAATAGTCTTAGACATATTCGTAATCCATGCATGAAGAACATGTCGGCCATGAAGGTTTTTTTAATTAAGTAAAAGTCCCAAGACACATGTATACAATAAACATCACTATCTCCAATAGTGGAGAATTTGAGCCACTCCTTGTTCCTTAAAAGAACTAGTTTGTCTCTCTAACGCCTTGTTGGAGGAGCCAAGGTGAAAATTCCTTTGCTCATACAATTAGGGTGTATATATAACCAAGATGTGATGCTTCACCTTCCTTGTGACTCTTTGACTACCCTCATGACTGTTTGACTTCTTATGATTTTTTTTACTTTACATCACTCTTCGTATTTTAAATGTGTCCTTTGGCCTTCCAATTTATAATACATTTTGAATAGGTAATTACATAACCCACAATAAGGATGTGGCATATGATTTCTTGTGACAAGACATGACATGACACTGATGACATGCGGTGCATGATGATGTGACACTCCCAAGTTGTCCTTCATGTTGTTTATTTCTTTGTGTCTTCCTGAAGAGATGATACATGTTCTTCTTCTTCCTCCTCATTATGACTTGAAGATGAAGAGTCTTCCATGTGATATTCATCTTCATATTTTGGTATAGTCCGGTGTCCCTTCAGCTTAGTGCCTAATGATCATCTTATCTCTTCAGCTCCATATGTGTCTTCTAGCATGTCCTCCTTCCTCATCTCCCTCTTCATCATCTTTCCATAGCATGATAAAGTACCTGAATCTTCAATCCACTCATGACAAGATAACATCAATATGATAGACCCCTAGTCTAAGATGGTACGGATTGATCCACTGATTGTGTCGGAAAAGGTTGACAGGGTGGGAAAGAGGCTTAGTAACTATGTAATTGCGTAGCTCAAGAAATTAGGGGTGAATATTGAGCCTTGAGATTGTGCAATACGTAGTTTAGGCTAGAATGAGGAAGAAGATTCCACATTTTTTGAGCTTAGTGAGCCAGGCTGAGGGGTTGGGCACTGTTTCAATCAACTACTCAGTTCTAGGAGGTATAACAAATTTAGTGATTTCACAATTTCAAATCTCAACAGATCAAGGATTGGACTTTATGTCTAATACTATGCAACACATAGTTCAGGTCTAGTTGGAGGGCATGATTGTGTAGTTTTGGAGGACAAGGTTTGGGCTTAAGCAATGAAAATGCGTAATGCACAGAACTAAAAGGAAAATAGGCTAGATGATTACACAATTGCATAGTTTTGGAGCTCAACATTGAGGCTTGAGGACTAATATTTCTTAATGCGTAATGTTGACTTGGTTGAATAGACATATTGTGGAGTTTTGGAACTCGGGGACTGGGCTTGAGTAGTGAGGTTGTGAAATGTGTAGTTCTAGGAGGAAAAAACTGCACATTGCATAGTGCCAAGAGACAAGGTCGCTTCTTGAGGTCTAAGAATGTGTAATGTGTAGTTTAGGAGGGCTAGATGAGGCTAGGTTGTTGGGAGTTTTCCTAAATTTGGCTAAGTGTGGGACTGAAGAGGCTGCGTATGAATAGTGATATGACTTGAATGTGATCACACACCTGAAAAACTTTGATGACGTAATAACATGGATCATCTAGATTACTTTAACAACATATTTCCCTCAATGTGACAACTTTACGATGAATTTAGGACAAGTGCGACACAAAAGGTACACTTTGCAACGACTGTGACGAAACTTGTGCGACAATGCTTAAAACATTGGGAATGAGTGCGATGGATGTTTTCATGGTTAGACCAACTCATTGACACAAAGATAACACCTTGAAACCACCAGAACAAGTATACATACATTGTGCGACAGCGAACATGTGAAAAGCATTATGGGAATTTTGAGGCCTAAAATGGGCCTCCTACGAAAAATGTACAACCAAAATAAACTTTATAAGAACCAATAGGATTCAACTTAGATGATGATGTCAACCCACAGGGGCTTCACTGGGGGAGCAATACATATCACGTGGGTTCATATTGGGGTATATTTATTGAGAAGAAAATGAGATAATATATTGGGGGATATATACGAGGTAGAGGGTTTTTATATTACCAGGTATAAAAAATGGATCCCAAAGTTAATGAAAAAAAATAAAGGGGTATAAAAAATGTTAATGAATAAAGGGATACTTACAATATGTAGTGAAAGTATGGGTTTTTTAATTTGGAAGGTGTATTGGGTTCATATTGGTAGTGGGTTAAATACTGTGATTTTTAGATATATTTTCCAATATTTAGTCAAATTAAGGGTATTGTTTAATATGCCACGAACGCACATGATATGTCAGAGATTCATTGAGTGAAGCCCCCATGTGTCAACCATGGGGGATGAGTCACCATTTTCGGTGTAAAATAGTAATAAGATTAAAAAATAATAAAACTACATTTTCAACTCGTATTTTAAACTTATCTCCCTAAGGTTTTGCTCAAATTTCGAGTGGGAGTACTCGTTGGATGCAATGTTTAGTTCCTTATCTAAGGAGTATCTATGTTGCATACTTTCGACGGACCTTTTTATATGAAAAATGAGAAATATATGAAAAACGTGATTGCAATCACATTTTTCATGTATTTTTTATTTTTCATGTACTAGGGTCCATTGGAAGTATGAAACATGGGGACTCCTTGGATGAGTAATCAAATTTTTCATCTAGTGAGTGTTTCCGCTCGAAATGTGAGTAAACCCATATGGAGATAAGTTGAAAATACGAGTTGAAATATATTTTTTGTTTTTTCCCTCTAAAATTTGATTATGTAATATAATTGTATTTTAATATTTCCACTATTATTTATAATTTCCTTAGGAGGCCCATTTTAGACCTCAAAATTCCCCTAATGACAACAATTGTTAAAGTGCAAATGCCTCTTGTGATATGTGAACTACAGTAAAAGTAACACATTTCACAGCAAACACAACACAAAAATGACACTAATTGAAGTGAAAGAAAGAGAAAATGACCTTTGAAAAGATGAAAATGACACTTGCAAGAATAAAGGTGCGTGGAAGTGATAGTTTGAAAAACTCACCTAAATGGAAGTACAACAGTAGCTAGAATGTGAGAAATTGCCATTGCCATTACACACTGACTCTTGACATGGATTGGAAATTGTAGAGGCACAGTCTTGACGAAACATGCTATGCTTATCCAAGCTTGCGTAAAAGAATGCGTTCATGCACTTTTTACAGATTGATCATGTGTGAGGAAGTGACTGCAACACTTCCAAACAAAGAACGGAGGTAAAAAATCATCATCTACCAAGAAGTGACTACAGAATAACCGATCGCAAGATCCGTAATAGGCTCCAAAATTCGACTAAATGCAAAAATTTGGAGAGTGTTTGTCTCAACGATAACACTGCACAAAGATCTCTACACAGTGAAACATTTCCGCACAAGCTTCAACAATAGCTTAATTGACATGAAATGTTATATGAAATTTTTGAGGAGGGGTATGTTTTTAGCAATTGCAATAGTCTTAGAGATATCGTTTGTAGTAGTAGTGTAGAGAAGTTGATTGTGTGGAGAAATTTGTTTTCTCCTCACTCTAGCACAACCGTTCACTCATGTTGTGTAATTAAGCTTTTAATAATTTGAATATAAAGTTTTATTTATGTTTTTGAAATTTAAAAACAATTACGTTTTTAATCATTTGAATATATAGTTTTATTCATGTTTTCGAAATTAAAAAACATCGTAAAGGAACAGTTTTTCACATAAAGCATATACATAATAAAGGATAACATATCATTTTCACTATTAATGTGGAAAATTTGATTGTGTGGAGAAATGTGTTGTTTGTATACTCCCGCACAACCATTCACTCATTGTGCAATTAAGTTTTTAATAATTTTAATATATAGTTTTATTTATGTTTTCGAAATTAAAAAAACATCATAAATAAATGATTTCTCACGTCAAGTATATGCATAATAAATGATAAAATGTAACAACCTTCGGTTGAAAGTTCATGCAATAAATTTAATAAAGGAAAGATAAGACTAAGGTCATGGGACATGTATTCCAAGCTAAATGTTGGGAAAAGTATCTTAGCGGGAATCACTTGATGTTTTTTATGGCTAAGGGGAAATTGGCAAAGGCAATGGTAAAGGCTTTGAAAAGGAGAAAAGGCATTATTGGCATTAATTTTAAGAAAATAAAGGAAATTAGGAGAAAAGGGAGGTGAAAGGTTGCAGGTTACATGTGAGGAGGAAATTGAAGGAAAGTAGAGGAAAACAAAAGAAATTAGAGGAATGAATAAGAAAAAGGATTCTTGGGATCAGTTCACATTTTTTGTCAGCCTTTTGTTAGTCAAGTTTTCGAATTGGTTTTACAAAGGAGAAGAGCAACAAGATGACAAAAAAAGAAAGAAAGTAAAGGAAGGAAAAGGAAAGAAAAGGAAAGAAAGGTTCAAGAAAGGGAAAGTTAGTGTAAGTGACATCAATGAGAATACTTGAAGGTAACATGTTTCATGTATGATTTCCTAGCTGGTTTAGGCATGCATGGTACATGAATGCATTTATTTGGTTCCTTTTTTGTCATTAGCATATGTTTTGTCGATTTTTATCAACCTTGCCTTGTCATTTCCGGATAGCCATGATCTGATGTAATAAGTCTTGATTGAGCTTCCTATTTTTGGAAGGCTTTGGATCTTGGATAGGTGGTCTCAGGAAAACCCCAAGGGTTGGCCATGGAGATGGTTTTCTCAAGGAAGACTTCAATAGGTGGGTGGAGATAAGAAAATTCCTCAAGGGATGGTGAAGGAATTCTAAGGCATCCCAGCATGGTTTGATTTTGTGATCTCGAGATCAGTTTACATGAGATCATGGTAGTATGAGGGTGGAGGTGGTTTAACCTTTGGATTCCCTTCATTTCTTATGAATTAGTTTATCCCATGAGATCCCATATTCATGAGTGGAATATGGTTGGCGGTGATTGGATGAAAGAAAGATTTGGTTTAGCCTAATCTATAGTCGGGGGTATGTGCAAGTCCCTAAGTTGGTTGGATTTTGCATATGTTAATAAAATTTAAGCTCCTATTATATTTTATGAGTAAATGTACTTCTAATTATGTTCATTTGATGTTCGTTCTATCATTTTTATTAATATGGTTAGATGTTGATTATAAGCATGTTTTTATGACAGATTCTAGTAATGACTTTTATCACATTTGTTTGGAAAATGAATGGTTATTTACTGCATCACCTAATAGATGTTATGGAATTTATTGTGAGAGGGAATTAGAGCTTGTTGGTGATCCTTAGATAAGATTTATATATATTTTTTAGATATGCATCCATGAACCTATAGATTTCATGTTCACTATGTGTTTGACAGAATGAATGTCATGGTTAGACATGGTTAGGTCAAGTCGTTCCCTGAGTTTTGTGTTAAAGGATTTATACTTGTGTCATTTATCAATTTTGTAAGTTCTATCAAGTTCTGGGTAGAGGTCTAGATCCTAGCCCTGAAAAAGTGTCTCAGATCTTGGGGTCGGAGACACAGAACTAGGTCATTTAGACTGCAGGCACTGGTAGGTAGGGTTATCCATGTGATTGGAGGCTGACACTCATTGTCTTTCCTTATTATGCAAGTAACTGAGAGTCCAATTCACTAAAGATTCATGTTGGATCAAGGATTCAACACCTAGAGTGGTGGATGAACTCCTGGGGGTCCTATAGCTCCTAAGGAATGTCAGTGAAGTTTTTGTTGGTCGATTCCACTTAATTGTACTAAGGGGATTGCCTCATGTCATAGTAGCCCTCCACTCATGTTTACCCTGACAGGCCGGTGAAATTGGGTGGATGTGGCAGGTGGTGTTACATATTGTTATTATAGTTTGTTGCACTCTCTTTGGGTAGTATCTAATACCACAAATTGGTATCAAATTATGGTTCAACACTTGGACCAAATGGGCTAGATTCATGTGGTTATGCATGAATTTTCATAGTTATGGTTGTCATGCATGACATCATGGTATTCAGTTGGTATTTTCATACGTGATGTTTGCGTATTGGTATGATTATAATTATACATGTATTGTGCTAATGTGGAATGATTTTACAAATGAGATAAGACTCCAATGAATGTCATTAAGGTATGATTTTGATTGTGGTATCTATTTGGTTTATTTGACATGGCATGCTTGTAGGAAGAAGAGAATCAAAGATGATGAAAAAAATTGTGGAATATAGTTGATGTGACTCTCCTTACAAATCAGTTGGGTGGCAAGGAGATGCGTATTCTCTTGATATAGTAGACACATTCAGGAGTTTGAGGGAAGAGATCAAAAGTTTCAACAAAAACAATGATAGGTTGGTTAACACTCTTGAAATACTTGCAAGGGCTCAGGAAAAGTAGGTATAGGTTAATGGAATTATACTTAAAAGTTTGTCAGGCTTGTAGAGATGGAGACAACTAAGCATTAGCCAAGAACAAGAAGATAATACTGATGGAACATCTGGTAACAGGTCTCGGTAAGGATGTAAGTCGAATAGAGGGGACACAATCAATGATGGCAGATCTTTGGGTGCACTTCACAGGAGGACTGATATGTATGGGTTTCATTCAAGTTCCTCATTTAGGAGACATCATCATCATCATCATCACTATCATCATTCTTATAGGAGGAGTGAGTACTTTCCAGAGGATTTCAAGAAATTCAAGCCTCGTACATTTTATGGAGAGATGAAGAAGTTAGAAGATGCAGAGGCATGGTTTCTTGGGATGAAGGATTTTTTTTATCTTGCATAAATATTTAGAGAACACGAAATACAAGATAGTTTCCTTAAGTCATAAAGTGAAAGAAAATATCTAGAGAGAAGATGTGATGAATATCAAGGTAATTCAAGAAGAATATTTTATTTGGGATGCATTCAAGAGACTCTTCAAGAAGTAGTACCTATATGAAGGGTATTATGATGACATAGATAAGGAATTTTATAAGATGCATGTGGGTTCTATGACAGGTGATGAGCATACTAATAGGTTTCTGGAGCTATTTTGATATGTGCCTTACCTCAAGGATGAAAAAGCAAAGATTCAAAGCATCATCAGTGGGTTTCCAATAGCATATAGAGACCATATTGATTTTTATGAGTCTCGTCTGTCGGAGGAAGCCATTACGAAAATTAATAATTGTTATGAGCAATCAAATCTTAAAGTTGATCCTAAGCATAAATTGAATTGCAATGAGAAAGTTAAATGGAAGTGACCATTGAAGCAGGGAAGACCTCAGGATGCATGTGAGAAATAAAATGTTGTTCCTTATAAGAATTTTAATGAAATTGAGAAGGGAGATGGGTCTAAGCCTGGAGAGAAGAAGAATAGAGGTGATGGTAGAGGACCATTACAGTGTTGGATACATGGAAATTATCATCACAGGAAGGATTTTCCATTGTACCAGGGTGATATGCCTCAAATCTATAGTACTATGAAGTTGGAGACATTTAGGGATGTTGACCATAAAATTCCTCGAATTTATGTATTTGTGGACAACAAGAAGGTAGATCACCAAGAATCCATTATTAATTGGAATATGAGCTCTATGATCAATTTGTTTCTATTTTGATTCATCCTAGATCGAATTATTTTTATGTTAAGCCTGAACTGGTGGATAAGTGTGATTTGAGAAAAGAAGTGCATGCAGAGTCTTGGTTGGTATAGTTGGCTACAGGTACTAAGAAGAGAGTTCATCATTGGGTAAGGTCTTGTGCGTTTGAGCTAAATGGTATGCCTACATTGGCACATCTAAATTTTCTTCCATTGGGATCATATAGCTTTCTTTTATGTATGGATTGGATGTATCTCCACAAGACCAAAGTATATTTTTAGGACAAGGATATTGAGTACCTAGATGATAGCGTGGAAAAGAGAATCATGCAGGGAAATAAAAATCCTACATCGGTGAGGATGGTTATAGCTATGCACCTTAAGCACAGTCGTAGAAAGGGGTCTATATTATTTGTAGTGCATATTTCTATTTACAAGGGTATGCATGCTGATGATGTGGAAGTCCTCAAGAGGTACCCTGTATTGCAATAGTTTCAAAACGTTTTTACACTAGACGTGTTGGGTGATATTGAGCCCAAGAATCTTATCTTTAGGGAGTTTCATGTTAAGCCATTTTCAGGTCACTTGGTCTATTAGAAGATGTTGACAATTGTGAAGAATTTCTAATATTGGCTGAATTTAAAGAAGGAAGTGGTGGATTTTGTTACTAAGATGCTTGGACTGTCAAGAGGTAAAATTTCAATGTAAGCACCCAGTCGGTTTGTTATAGCCTATTCTGATTCTAGAGTGGAAATGGGAGGTCATTTGCATGGATTTCATTACAAGTTTTCCAAGGAAATTGAAGCATCATGATCCCATAATGGTTGTGGTTAAGCAAGGTAGCTCACTTCATTCTAGTGAAGACTACTTATTCAGCTAGCGAAGTAGATCAGGTCTTCATTAGGGAGAGAGTGTGGTTTCATGGTGTTCCAAACAAGATTGTATCTGATAGAGATTCTAAGTTCACTTTCATGTTCTGGAAGGAGTTGTTAGCAGGTTTGGGTAAAATGTCAGACTTTGGTATAGCTTGTCATCTATATAGAGATGGATAGACATAAGGGGTCAGCAACATACTAGAGGATATGCTAAGGATGTATGACATGCACTAGCAGAGGAGGTGGGATGTGTATCTTCCACTGGTTGAGTTTTCTTACAACAATGGTTATCAAGAGTGATCGTGGATGAGTCTATTTTAGGCACTCTATGGGCGGATTTATAATACTCCCACCAGCTCGAGTGATACAGTGAAGAGGGTAATTGTTAGATAAGACATGTTGGAAGAGATGGAATAGGAAATACATGTTATCAAGAAGAATCTAAAGGAGACATGGGATAGGGGGAAGATTTATACAGATCAACAAAGGTCATTTAAGGAGTTTCAGGTACAGGAACATGTGTATTTTCACATCAATCCCAGGAAGAGCTCCTTGGTGATTGGGTCATGTGTGAAGTTGGCACCTAGGTATTGCGATCCTTTCAAGATCCTTGAAAGGATTTGATAAATGGCCTATACACTTGCACTACCTATGACAGTGAAAGTCCATGATGTTTTCCATTTTTTATTTTATAAAATATATGAAAAGTATGTTGATCATGTGATTGATTAGTCTCTATTGTAGGTGGACCTAGAAGGAGAATTCCACCCGAAACCGCAGTCCGTATTGTAGCAGAAAAAAATCATGCTCTGGAACAGAGCCATTGAGCAAGTTAAAGTGAACTGGTAGCACTTTGCGCCCAATGAAGCTACATGGGATATGACTAATCAGATGTAGCCTATGTATCCTTCATTATTGTACAATGGAGGAAAATGATTTTTTGGTATATGTACATATTTATGTATGGTTTCTATTGTAAATACCACAATGAGATGCAGTATAAAGCTTCAATAAGCGATATGGTTGTCATGTTGTCATGTTTGTCATGATGGTTTCACTTTGAGTGGGTTGTTCATTGTAAATACTCCATAAAGCTAATTTTTAAAGCTCCATAACCAATATGTTTTGGGTTTCAACAGTCTTGCTAGTTATAGGTATCATAGAACACTGAGGATAGTGTTCCCCCAAGGGGGAGGGATCTATAATAGGATTGGGTTAATGGTTCCTATAATAAATTTAATAAAGGAAAAATAATACCAAGGTCATGGGACACATATTACAAGTTGAAAGTTCGGAAATGTATCCTCATGGTAATCACTTGTTGTTTATTATGGTTATGGAGAAATTGCCAAAGGCAATGGAAAAGGATTTGAATATGAAAAAATATATTATTGGCATTTATTTTATGAAAATAAAGGAAATTAAAATAAAAGGGAGGTGAAAGTCCATAGGTTTCATATGAGGAGGAAATTGAAGGAAAATAGAGAGAAAATGAAAAATTAGAGGCATCAATAATAAAAAGGCTTATGAGGATCAATTTGCAACTTTTGCCAGCCTTTTATCAGTTGAGATTTGGAATTGGTTTTAAGGATGGAAAGAGCACCAAGAGGAGAAGGAAAGAAAGAAAACAAAGGAAGGACAACGAAAGAAAAGGAAGGATAAATAAAGGAAAGGAAAGGAAGGATAAACCAAGGGAAAGTTGGATCAAGTGGCATCAAAATGAATACTTGAAGGTAGCATGTTACATGTATGATTTCCTAGTTGGTTTTGGCATGAATGGTACATGCATGTGTTTATTTGGTTCATTTGTTGACATTGGCATGGGTTTTTCTATGTTTGACATTGGTTTCAACTTTTCCTTGCCATTTCCGGATAGCCATCGTGTGATAGTATTCATTACTGGTTGAGATTTGGGTTGCTGGAACGTTTTGGACCCATGTGTGGTGGTCTCAGGAAAATCCCAAGGGTTATGGTTGGAGATGGTTTTCTCGAGGAAGCCCTCAACGAATGGGCGGGGACTAGAAAATTCCTCAAGGTACGGTGAAGTGATTCTGAGGCATCCAACATCAGCTTGGTTTTGTGATTTTTGAACCAATTTAGGTGGGATCAAGGTAGTATGAGGGTGGAGGTGGTTTAACCTTTGGATTATCTTGGTTTCTTATAGATTGGTTTATCCAATGAGATCCCACATTCATGCTTGGAATATGGAATTGGGGTGATTGGCTGAAAGAAATAGTTGGTTTAGCCCAATCTATGGTTGGGTGGTACATAGAAGTCCCTCGCTTGGCTGTCTTTTTCATATGTTAATAAGAGATATTTTTCTCTTGTGTTTGATGTGTAATGTTAATAAGAGATCATATCTCGGCGTCACATCCATATAATTCAGTCATTTAGACTGGAGTCATTAGGAGGTAGGGTTATCCATGTGACTTGAGGCTTATGATTGCTAGCTTGTCTTATTGTGCAAGTGACTAAGAGTCGATGCCACTAAAACATTAAGTTGGCTTAGGGTGTGGGTACCTAGAGTGATGGAACATATCCTTGTGGTTTTGTAGCTCCTATGGAAGGTCAGTAAAGTTTTGGTTAGTCGATTTTACTTCCTTAACTGTACTTAGGGAGTTGAGTCATCTCATAGTAGCCCTTTGTTCATGTTTACCCCGGCAGGCCAGTCAAAGTGGGTAAATATGGGAGGTGGCATTACATAAGATATCATTTCTAGTAGTAGTGCGAAGAAGTTGATTCTATGGAGAAATGCATTTTTAATAATTTTAATATATAATTTTATTTATGTTTTCAGAATAAAATATAAAAAATCATAAAGGAGTGATTTCTCACGTCAATCATAGTCATAATAAAGAATAAGATATCATTCATAGTAGTAGTGCAGAAACGCTGATTGTGCGGAGAAATTTGTTTTCTCTGCACTCCCACACAATCGTTCACTCATGTTGTGCAATTAATTTTGTAATAATTTGAATATATAATTTTATTCATGTTTTCGAAATTAAAAAACATCATAAAGGAATGATTTCTAATGTCAAGCATAGGGATAATAAAGGATAAGATATATTTTGTAGTAGTAGTGTGGAGAAGTTGATTGTGTGGATAAATGTGTTTTCTCTCCACTCCTACACAACCATTCACTCATTATGCAATAAGAGATTTAATAATTTGAATATATAGTTTAAATTTGGATTGAGTTACAATTACATTTTTAATAACTTGAATATATAGTTTTTAGTCATAATATGCGGGAATCCAGTGTGTGTAATCCTTGTGTTCTAATTCAATAGTTTTCTAAAGTATTTTAATTATTTAAATGTCTTCGCACAAACTACGATGTTTAAAGAATGGTATTGTGTGGGAATGCAGAAGCAACCTGAAACTACTTTTTACAGAGAATTGTAATGTGTGGGAAGCCAATATGTGGATCTTCCCCCACCCCCCTCCCGCGCCCACGTAATGTTAGGATATTCCGACACATAGGAAATAGTTAAGTACAACTTGGTCTAGTATAGAGTTAGGTATAGAGTTAGGTAAAGTGTGTTTCTTTACCGTTGTACATTTTGTAACTTACAATCCGACGGTCACGATATGTAGTGATCCGACGATTCATTCTCTCCTCGGTATTACTGACACTTGATCTGTGGCTTGACACCCGATTGGTCCATGATTTCTATTTAAAGCGCATGGAGGGTCATTTGTAGAGTAATCCGTGCATGAGAGAAACATATGTAAATTTTCATTCTTTTATTAATAAATTGCCTGAAGTGGCCGCGTTGGCTCAGGCCGTGGACTGTTTCCCTCTTTGAGGGTTTTAACCACGTCAAAAATATTGGTGTATTGATCTGCGATCTGGTTGTGAGCGGTGTCCTTTGGTGTTCTGTCTGAGGAACTTACCCTGTAAATTCCTACATGGTGTCGGAGCTATTTGAGGGCCGCGTCCGTTGGTGATCCAAATCTGAAGCCGGTAGAACTGCATCCGACTGCTGTTTCCTAGATTTGCTATTTCTGACTGCTTTCGGGCCGAGAGGATTGCTCTGTTGTATTGGGAGTATCCGTTCCAGTGAGGAACCCCTTTCGTTTCACGCGAAAAGGTTTCCGGTAGCCCTAGCTGCGTCAGTTTTAAGATCTGGAGGTATACAGTGTTTATTTGCAGTTTACTGTTATTTTCTCTCTGTTTATTTCGGTTTCGGTTTATTTAGCTTTTTTATTACCGGATCTATACATTTCATTTCTACGTATGCTCTTTGCCCTGCGAGTCTGTGCGATCTGGGCAAATCAGAAACAGAAAGGAAGGATTTTTCTCATGCGTATGCTCTTTTCCCTGCGCCTTAGGGTGATCTCAGAAAATCAGAAACATTGAGGAAAATATTTAGTTTCCGGCCAAAGCTAACTTTGAGCCGCAAGGTTCAGTTTTTAAAATATTTAGTTTTTTGGCTAAAGCTAACTTCGAGCCGTAAGGTTCGTTTTCTTTGCATGTCCGTGTTGGGTTTTGTGTTTTTTGATTTGTAGGGAAAAAAAGCCTTCTCAAAGCAAGCACGCAACCCAAAGCATCAACCCCTCTCTCTCTCTCTCTCTCTCTCTCTCTCTCTCTCTCTCTCAAATTTTTTGTATAGCTCAATTGGTTCAAAGCTATTCTAAGAGAGTAGAGGTCTTGGGTTCAAGTCTCCATTTTGTGGGGGCGGACTTTTTCATTTCCGCACATTCCCGCACCTCGTCGGCAACTTCAACAACTTTTTTTCAAAAAGCCATAACTTCTTCATCCGGAAGCTGTTTTCAGAGCTGTTTTTTTTAAACCAGCCTAATTTTTCGAGATCTATCCATTGGAACACTTAGTTTCAGCATCTTTAGCTTTAGTTTCCATTGAAATGGAAAGTCAATACCAAGTTACCCTTGACAGCACCAACTACTCCCAATGGTTGGCCTACATTAAGGATTTACTTAGAAGTAAAGGTCTCTACAGAATAGCCTCAGGCCAAGAAAAGAAACCGAAGGATGAAGATAAGGCTGCTAAATGGGAAAATAGGCAAGATCAAGCACGTGGATTGATAGGGATGTCTATTTCTCCAGATCTTAGATTCCATATTGCAGAACTTGATACTCCTGATGAAGCAATGAAACAAATCAATAAAGTTTTTGGGATTAAAAATGAACTTAGAGCCCATCAACTTAAAAGTGAGTTGCTTACATTGGACCCTAATAATTTTTCTTGCATTGAAGATTTCTTGTCCAAGTTCAAGACCATTAGATATCTCTTGGAAGGTGTTAAAGTTAAGAAAGAAGATAGTAACCTTATCTATTCCATTCTTACAAAGTTGGGACCAGCCTACTCTGTGTTTGTTTCCACCTTCCATTCTACAAGAGAAGCCTTCATTTCTCAAGGAACAGACTACAAGTCCCCTTCCTTTGACTCTTTTTGTGATTCTTTAATAAGAGAACAAGAAAAACTCTTACACCTTGGTCTTCTTAATCTTGGAAACTCTTCCAAGAAAGCGTTGCCGCCCAGCAGCAACCAAATTCAAAGAATCCTAAGAAGTCATATCCTAAAAAGAATGGTCCTAAACCAAACAAGGGTCCTAAGCAATTTCAGCCCCAAAATGAAAAATCATTTCAACAAAATGATAAGACAAATAAAAACAAAGGGAAGAAGACTGATAGACATTGCAATTTTTGTAATCGAGATGGCCACTTAGAATCAAAATGCTTTAAGAAGATGGAAGCCTTTGAAGCAGCAATGAAGAAGCATAACATCCATTTGGGGCAATCTTCAACTTCAACTTCATCTTCAGGAATGGCACTTTCTGCATGTGGTTGTCAAGCATCTCGGTCTAGCTATGCATTAAATGTATCTTCTTCTTCTCATTCTCATGAGTGGCTCATTGATTCTGGAGCTTCTTATCACATGGCCAAAAACAAAGCCATGTTTTCTTCTTTAAATGATTGTAACACCAAAAATATATATGTTGGTGATGATAGATCTCTTAATGTTGTAGGGACTGGAACTGTTCATCTAGACAATGGTCAGTTTAATGATGTATTATGTGTTCCAACCTTATCCTGCAACCTTCTATCTGTATATCAGACAACTCATTCAGGTGAAGGTAAAATCGTTGAATTTTCACCTCATGATGTTGTAATCAAGGACTTAAGAGATCCTAAACAGATTTTGGCTATTGGCATTGCTGATGATTCTACAAGGTTGTATAAGTTTCACAACTTTGGGTCATCAAATCTTCCCTTAGTATTTGTTGCTCATAACGATGAAGTGAGCAAACTTTGGCATGAGCGATTTGGTCACTTAAGCTATCGCTCCCTTCAGCATCTATGTAAAGAAAATATGGTGACAGGTCTTCCTATGGTATCTTGCAGAGATGGTGTTTGTTCCGGATGTGTACTCGGAAAACATCATCAGGACAGTTTTGAAAAACGTGCCTCTTGGCACGCCTCAGCCCCTTTACAGCTTGTGCATAGTGATTTATGTGGTCCACTTCCAATTGTGTCATTCTCTGGCTGCAAGTATTTCTTAACTTTCATTGATGATTTCTCCAGACGCACTTGGGTATACTTCTTAAAACTCAAGAGTGAAGTATTTAACACTTTTTTGGCCTTCAAGGCCTTTGTTGAAAAACAATCTGGACATCAAATTCTTAAGTTAAGATCTGATAATGGCAGAGAATATGTTAAAAACACATTCATCAACTATTGCACTGAGAATGGAATTCAAATGCAACATACTGTTCCATATACTCCACAAAAAAATGGTGTAGCTGAAAGGAAGAATCGCACCGTAAAGGAAATGGCTAATTGTATGCTACAATCTAAAGGACTTGGTCTTAGTTTTTGGGCAGAAGCAATTAACTGTGAAAATTACATAATAAATCGCACTCCTACTAAGGCTTTAAAGAATATCACTCCAGAAGAAGCATGGAGCTCAATCAAACCAGATGTAAGTCACTTTCGTGTTTTTGGAAGTGAAGCGTGGGCCCATATTCCAAATGAAAAGCATAAAGCTTTAGAACCTAAGAGTGAAAAGTGTACTTTTTTTGGATATTCTGAAGATGTCAAAGGCTATAGACTTATTTCATTTAAGTCCAAAAATGTTATCATTAGAAGAGATGTAAAATTTGATGAAAATATATCGGCCTGCGAGCCTAGTCTGGCGGATGTGCCACCTCTCCCTATCTCTTCTACCTTTGAAAACATTTCTTCTTCAGATGATGAAAGTGAGGATGAAAATCCCCCCCCACCATCTCAGGATCCTCCTTCAGCTCCTGAGCTTCCAAAATGGGTTCGTGCTACTCGAGATGCAGCAGGTGATCTTGCCGGTGATCCTACAGATCAGCGGCGCACACGTTCTCAGTTCGCGAGAGCCTCTTCTTTACTGGCTCAAGCTCCAGTAAATTATGATCCTGACACCTTTGCAGAAGCTTCAGGCCATCCAGATTGGGAAGCAGCTATGAATGAAGAATATCATTCATTATTGGCAAATGATACATGGGATCTTGTTCCTCTACCAAAGGGACGAAAACTTGTTAGATGCAAATGGGTTTACAGAACCAAGTATGGACCAGATGGGAAAGTTGATAAACATAAAGCTCGTCTTGTTGCTAAGGGTTTTTCACAGGTTGAAGGCATTGACTACACTGAAACCTTCTCCCCTGTTGCCAAAATGAACTCTATCCGCTTTGTTCTTTCCCTTGCTGCCTCTTTCAAATGGGACCTGCAACATTGGGAAAATAAATAGTAGTGTCAGTGTCAGAGAACTCACCAATGGGCTAGAAATTCATAAAATTAGTTTTTTTTTTTTTTTAATTTTAAGATGAATTGTGAGGACTGATAAATACTAGAAAGAAAATTCTCTCCACCAAGGGAATTATGCCCTATCAAAGCCTACCAAGCCATTCAAAAACTAGAAATAGGATTTCCATAAAATTACAATATTATTTTTGAATTTACAGAAAATTAGAAATATTGAGCATTTCCATGAATGTTTGGTTAGAAGTGCCAAAAAAATGGAAAATTTTGCAGAGTCAATGAACTTTGACCGCAAGGTGAATGGTATAGTCCCTAATGAGGCTTCGACTAATAAGAATCATTCACAATTAAGTACTTGAATGTAAGTGAGAATGCTTCTATTGGGGGATTTATTTGATATTTTGGCTCTGTCCATCCAGAAATACATTGATATTTATCACAAGAAGCTTTCTGGAAAAATCCCTTTGATTACAAGTTGTTATGGGGTTAAAGAAATTTATGCGTCTGCAAATAACATAATGGGTATAATTCCAACTAGTATTAGGATTTGTAGAAATATTGAGTTTCTCGAGTTGAAGCATCGATACGAATGTCATGGGCATGCATTTGTTGAGTGAATAGTAAAATTATTTTAGTATGATGTTAGAAACTTTTGATTCAAAGTTCAAAAAGTGGTCTTCTATTTCTTTTTTCAAATGTGAAAACCATATGCCCATAAGGGAAAATGTTAAGAAACACCCTAAAATTTAAATTTATTATAAATGGGTGAATCACCATGTTAAAGAAGAAAATGTATATATTATTTTATCAATAATATAGTATACATGTATATTGTTTGGTAAATATTTTAGTGAGTTATAAAATCTTTTGAAATTTTAATTAATTTTTCAAAGAATTATAGAACACTGTAAAGTCTTAATAAATTTGTCACAAAATTAGAAAGCATTTTAAACTTTTGGATAATACTTCATAATATATGCAATCATATATAATAGTAATTATTTAAACTATAATATACTCATTTTCCATGTTTGAGAAAATAAACATCATGGGTTATTCTCGTGGAGTTTATGATTATAAACTCTTGCAAACTTCTTTGTATGATTTTAGCATTTTTTATCACAAAGGTATTATTACCTCCCAAGGGGAAACTATTGTGAAAGGTACTCTCAAACGTGTGCAATGTTGAACTACAAAGATTCTTGTGCTCAAACTAGGTCTTGACACACTCAAATAACTTAGTCATATTCTATGTAATTCACATTCTAGAGGCTTCACATGAAAAATCTCTTTATGAATATCCATCCAAAACTAATGAATCCTTACATCAAATTCTTTTGGTTTCTTATACATTGCTTCTCTAATAGCTAGATACTTCTCCAATTCCTTAGCTTCACATAAACACATTGAATGCCCATAGAGTAATTGAAGCCATATTTTAATCCTCATGCTATATCTTTCTCAAAAAAACATGACAGACCAGTAAACAAAGGACTTGTTTACTCAATGAAGGTCTTTAACCTTAACCCAAAGCCTTAAATCAATTAAAAAAATGGATGAAACCGATCATCCAACAAAAAAGGTTCAATTAAACGTCAAAAGACAAATTGAGGAAAAATCAATTACAAATAATAGAAACATCCATTAAGCCACATGTTGTTGCTCATGGTTAACATTGTTGAGTATGGTTGTTAATATTTAACTGTAAATGAATATAATTCACCATGTTCATTATGGTTGACCATGTTAAGCATTGTGTTCATAATTGTTGAACTCGCTTTACCATGGTGAATATAGTTGCATTGTTGAGAAAAGTGATTAAAGTTATATTAAAAATTAAATATTGAAAAAACACAAATATTAAATAATATTACACTTATATTAATTTTTTTATATAAAATTATTGAAGTTAAATTTATTAGGTTTAATGATTAAATTAATTTCTATGTCGATGTTGACTATGGTTAATGAGGCGATGACATGAATTAATGTATATAGTAATATATTAATGAATAGCTTAATATCTTAACGTGTAGAAAAAATAGTATTAATCTCTTATTATGTGTAGATAGATGTATTGCTAATGTGTTAACGTTTGTAAGTTTCAACCCCGTAAAGAAATTACCTGCATACGAATTCTAAAACACAAAAAATAAACAATGCGAGAGCATAACACATAAAACACATATACACAGAGATTTTCCCCTAGATCCCAAAACCAGGACTACCAGCTTGATTTTTTCATTATATTCCTTTCAATGTTACAATACATATTTATACATGCCGAAACATCCAATACCATTGACCGAAAACCATCACATCCAAAACCATGGACCGAAAACCATCGTGTCCAAAACCATGTGCTAAAAACATGCACAAAACCATAGGTGGGTCCGCCCAACCTAACATAGGGTCCAAAACCAAAATTTTCTGGGCTAACCCAATAGAGTGGGGTTACGGGTACCCCTCAAACCCCCTGTGACCTCCCCCCTCTAACCACCGGTTAACTACGTGGGCTAGTCATGGAAAGAATATAACACAACCCAACAACATTTAAATGAATGTATTGATGCATACTTATTATTATATTATTATAAAGTTATTACAGTTTAAATAATAGTATAAAAATATTTAAAACCCTCATTAATATACTAATAAATGTTATTATTAATAAACCTTAATATTAATATCATCAATAAACCTTAAACCTTATTAATAAATAATTATTAAACCTTAATATAAATATTTTTAAAATTATTAATAACCACATTAATATTATGAATCTTAATAATAATGTTATTTAACAACAAACGTTAATTTTACTAGTAGAACCTTATTATTATTATATGATATTAATAAAGTTGATTACACCTTATTATAATAGACCTTGTGCCTACGGTGTCTGTGGATAATCATGGTTGAGCATATGTCATGCTTATTGACATGTGTTAATGTATATATTAATATATTATTAATGTATTATTATGCGCAGATAAATGTATTTATATACAATTATTAATCTAGTATTACAAAGTTAATAAGGTTTAAATAATATTATTAGTAGAGTTATTAAACTTCTATTAATAAATAATTACTATTTACTTAATATAAATACTATTAACATTATTAATAGCCACATTAATGTTATTAACCTAAATATTAATATCATTATTAAACCTTATACCTTATTATTAAAAGTTAGTAATGATAATGTATTAATAAGAAAATTTAAATCTTATTATACTAGTACAAAATGAGACATTAGTGACTATGAGACTAAAAGGTTAGTCAACACAACTATTTCAAGTTAATTACTACTACAATTGACCAATTTCAAGTGACACAACGAAAATGACTAACTTAAACAACTAATTTAGTCTAGGGATAAAATATACTACTAGATAATAAGTGACCCAACTAAAAGAGACTAAAATGACTAATTTAGTCAATGACTGAAATATATGACTAGATAATAAGTGACAAAATTAAAAATTATTAATGTAAGCCATTACTATAGTCAAAGAATAAAATTATGACCAACTAACACATACAAGAAGTATATGAATTAGTCATATTTTATTGTGTCGCCTCGAAAATGGAAAAATACAATTTTGTTACTCAAGTGTTACATTTCACTAAATTTTAACACTACAAATGGATTCATAGTAAAGGGGTCTTTGAACTCATCTGCAACCTTAAAATCTAAAGGAAAAGGGGTCTCTCAGTCCATCTATAATGTTAAAATTTAGAGAACCCTTTAAGGGGTATCTAACTCTGTCTGCAATGTTAAAGTTTAGGTAGATTGATTCAATGACCTCATTAAAGGGGTTTATGAATCCATCTATAATGTTAAAATTATAATAGTGTTATACAATATAGAGTATAAGTTTACAATATATAATAATTTTATACTACCTTTAGATGAAGGATAAGAAAAAGAGTTTGAAACTGATATAGAATGGTTTTAAGGAAAGCCCAAAGGCTTAGTTCAATTGGTCGAGTTCCCGTTGCTAAGTACATTGCCAGTTGGGAGGTCAATGGGTCAAATCTCGTAGGTGCCCTTGGGGTTAGGACTTGTTTTTTTGGCCAACAGGTAGATCCCTTCAGGTTGATATGTCTGGATTTTTCGTGGATGTAGCGGCCACCTAGTATCTGTGAACCACCTTAAAAAAAAGGGTTTTAATAGTTAATAGTAATTTGTTCCTCACATCTTAGAGTGACAAAACACTATTTGTTGTGGGGCTTTTGTGGTGTTATTGCATAACATGGTTGAGTATTGCACTAGATTCATAGAGACAATGATTTTATTAATTTGAATTCAAAGTATGTTGATTTAAACTTGGTGAGTTAATATAAATCGATGTTACTCTAAAGACATATTATTCTATAAATAATTCTACAAATACATGTATTACAAAAGTGTACACAAATTCTAATAGTGCATTCACATTCTTAGAATGTGCACACATTATTATTATAAAACCAAGTGTACTAAAAATTCTTGTGCCTCTTTATGTAGAATAACATGCCATTTCTCCCATATCCAATTTTAAATTTGAATATACCTTAGAGAGTATTTATGTTATTATTTGAGGATCACTTCATGTTCCTTGAAATATAGAAGTTTTATTTATGGCATAAGGCCTTCTTTTCCCTTCCCCTCAAGATAGTACATTCACGAAGACCTGTTCTTATCATACAAACCATACCAATGGTGACAAAGATCCCTCGTAGATTCCAAATATGCTCTACAGATGTCCTATGTGGTAATTCAAATAATTTTTCAAGAATATTGATCATGGGAAAATTCAAAAATGACCCAAGAAGCTTATGATCCTTGTTTGACCCTCATTAAGGCCCAAGTGTCATACATGGTTGAGAAAACCTCCTAATGATATTGAGGCTAAACTTAGAGGCCCCAAGGCCCAACTATGGCACACAAAACTATCAAATATCACCCATAATGCATTTGAATGCTAGATATATCTTAGATAGGATAAGTGTGGTGGTTCTAGGCCTTATTCATGTCCATTGAACTAGAGAAGTTTTTTTTAGGGACTAAGTATCTTGTTTTCCTTCCCTTATATCTATCATAGAGGTCATGAAACCCATTCTTATTATGAAAAACATACTATTTGTGCCCATATCCCCATTATACATATCTTGTTCATGAAAAATAAATAGGGGAAAGATAGGTTTGAATCATAAGGCACTTTTTCATTCCTTAGCCAAGATATAAGTCCTAAATCCTATATATGATGTGGAAAACCTCATACTAGAACCCGTATCCTAGATGGAGGGGTAAAATCTCTCAAAAATGATTTTTATTGTTCTTTATAGCCTTTTTCATGCAGTGTAAGGCAAAGAAGTTTCATTTTTGGCTTTCTGTCATTATCTTCATCCCTTTGCCATGATACAATCTTAACACGCATTATTACTATGTAAAACATACTAATGAAACTAAAGATCCTCCATAGAGGCGTAAGGTGCCCTATGGAGGTCATGTGTGGTTCTTTGAGAGCTACTTTATAAATCTTAATCTTCAAAGAGTCAAATAAGTCATAATCCCATTATGGTCTTATTTTGACCAGGCATACACTTGTAAGCATCATATGTTATTTTAAATCCTCATAATTCCATTATGGTTCAATGGTGATACTCGAAGGCCCAACCTTTGTGTTAAAAACCTTTGGATGGTAGATGTAATGCTCCACCCGACATTTACCCAATTTCACAAGCTCTCTAGGGTAAGTATGAGCTTTGTGTCACTATGATATGATCCCACCTCAAACTTCTAGTTATTGAGGTGGGGCATACAAACTAGAGGTAAATTGACATCTCTCAAAGATTACAAATCACTCAAGAGCCTAACCACCACCTCAGGTGATCAATCCATAAACTGGAACTCCTTTTAAGTAGGATTACTCCCCAACCACACCCATAATAGTTCATGCATGTAGTTGGGAGGCTATAATTGCACCCATAGGCTTGTCCCCATGTGGTTATGACCCAAATTTCATTGTTCAGTGCATGCGGTCGTGAGATGTACGTCACTTTTTTTGGCTAGATTCCATACAACTTCCTAGAACTACCTATAAATTTCCCAAATCATGACAATGATTATAACAATGTTAAACAATCAAAGCTTGAGAAAGATATTGACCTAGACATGACTAGTACCAAATAGACTTTTCGTTAGATAGAGAGTAAACACATAAGTTGGAGGTCGTGATGCATATCTAATGATAAAATTTTGACCTTCATTTGAGAATAAACAAGAAGGATCTATGCCCTTTCAAGCTTACGGAAATAGCACTGGTTAGTCCATCAATTCATAAGCCATTGAGTAACTTATCAAATCATGGACAAGATTCATAGCTAGAGCACATAATAGAACCATGCATATAACCGACATATAACTAGAATAGAAACTATGACAAATAAACCATAATATCTCAATAATAACCAGTACAAGTTCTCATATACCACAATAGTAAAATAACTCATATTAGCATATAGAAATCCCAACTAAGTCATGAACTTCCACGTACCACTCGACCATAGATTGGGTTGAACCAAATATTTCTTTTAGCCAATCACCCCCATGATATATTTTAAGCATGAATGCCATATCATAATGATTAAACCAAACTAAAACCAATTAGGGCTTCTAGAGGCAAAAACACCTCAACTCTCAAGAAAAATGATCTCACATATACAATACATTACTCACTAACATAAACCAAATTGTCTCTACCCAAGTTGTCTAGGGCTCCACGAACTAGTAACTCAACCCACAACCTCTCAGGAAATTGGCTTGTTTCAGGGCTCCAAATAATTTTTCACAACCCACACACTCTAAGGACTAGTAACCCAACCCACATCCTCTATGGAAACGAAGTTGTTTCATGGCTCCAGAGAATTTGTTCCAACACACAACCATAGAAACCTGAGAACCGATCAGAAAAAACAAATGGGAAACCCACTACACCATGGTTATCTAAGAAATGGCAAGGCAAGGTCAAAACTATTGTCAATCCAGGAAAAAAATCCATGCTAATGAAAACACATAACCAAGGAACCACATGTGTATACCATGCATCCAAAAACTAGCAAGGAAATCACACATGCAACCCATTACCTACAAAGTAATCCTTTTGTAGCTATTGAAGCAACTACCTCCTTGTGCTCCCTTTCTTTCCTTTACTTTCTTTATCCAATCTAAGTGATTTCTAGAATGCTCCAAGAATTCTCTATGTGTGCAATACTATGAGGGAATGAACAAGAGCTAAAATCTAAACTGTAAAAAAACCTAGAACTAGGAAAAAGCTATCAAAAGATATCAATTGTTTTTGTGATGCAATTTTATCATTGATGTATCTTTTTCTTCTTCGTTTTCCTTGATTTTCCCTCTAATTTCCATTATATGCAAATTTATGTATTTTCACCTTCCTTTTCTCCTATGTCAAATAGTAATAAAATAGTGCCCACAATACATTTCATATTGTATAACAAGTATAATAAATATATGTATCTTCCCAATTCTTTTATGTTTGTTTGACTAGACACTTGATCAGGAAAAAAACCTTATAGGCTCGATTTGTAATTGATGCAAGTCATGTTTTTGGATGGAACTAATTATCACTCATTTGACAACCATCTTCATTATTTTCCTAACAAAAAATGACAACATATGAAAGAAACAAGAAAATCACATGGTTGTGGAATGTTTAACCAGTACAAGCTAAGACTAAAATTAAAGTAATGGAGAGTAGTTTTATGACTACAACATCCTAGTCCATACAATGTATTATAAGTATGTAATGTGGAAAAAACAAGATATTATTTTCAATTTGAAAGTTGAGTTCCAAAAAGGTGTAGTTTTCATTGAAAGATATGCCAGATTAAAAATGTGGTACCATTTCAACCAAAATATGAACTCTCTCAATAGGAAAAGATGAATTAAATTGAAACTTTCCTCTATAATAGGGGCCCTTCTACAAAATTTCAAACAAATACGAAAAATTCCAAACTCATTTCCCTACAAAATTTGTTTTCCCCCAAAACATAAAAGAACTAAAAATCCAAAAGGAAGAATGTGATGAGCTCAAGTGTGCTAATAATCAAGTAGTCCTATAATTTCTTGCTTGTACTGGTCTAGAAGACAATGGTTGACAATAATGGTGTAAACCATGTAAGAACTGAACATTTTTTGTTAATGGATGAGCCTATCCCTAATCCCATGAAGCCATAAGAAGTGAGAAACAAATTCAGAATATGAACACTACAAATGCATATGATGCCTCAATTAGGAACCCATTTTCATAAAAAAAGAAAGGAGGAACTGGGAACCAACCTTGAGATTTTAGAACTTGATCTATAAGCATGAATTGGGTACACGAACCTTGGTCCTTAGCATATTGGCAATGATTTGACTGTAATTATTGTTGGCATCGCACCCCAACCCTACAATAGACACCAATTACCCATACATTGTTGTATACTTACCACCTTGTAATGAAATTGCAACTGGCCCTTTCAGTTGCACCATCACATACTGCAACGTACTAAAACCTCGTAACACGATACATAATTCCATTGTAGATAAAATGATTAACTAGAAAAGAAATAAAGACAAGAGAAGAGTGGATCAAGGTTACTTTGTGATGGTTAACATATTTTGGCTTGCCAATGATATTAGCAAGGGATTGGTTTGTATCATCAGGATTTGGGGTTGATTCAAAAGAAAATTTTATCATTATCAATGGAAGGGACAATTTTCACAAAGAAAGAAATTTATTAGTGATAATTTGAAGCTTCTGGAAAATGCAAATTTGGGATAGAAGGATCATGCATGTAGCATGTACATTGGAATAAAATATCAAACATGTAGAAATTATAATTGATTATCTTGAATTCTCCAGCAAAACCGAAGAATCTGATGAACCTTTTGGTATCTTGATGAATTTTCATTGGCTATGACTACTGGAAATGAGGATTGGGATAATGTTGACCTAAGAATCTGATTACAATAACCAAGACACAGATTTTACAAAGTTAGAATTAAGTGTCATCCTTGGAGGATATAAAAGAACCCACTTAGTAAAAAGGTTTTCCTAATTAAGAAAAGGAACCCAAGTAGAAAATATCAAGTAACAAAAACTAAGAACCCATATGAAAGCATGGAACAAAACAAAGGAAACTACCAAAATGCTAAAATAAATGTCATGCCAAGACCCTCAAGGTCAAGAAAAACTCAGTAATGGATATAAGAGAGATATTCATGAGTAGAATATATAATATTGACCATTAAAATAAGTTTTAAAATCACAAAAACAATCAAAAAAAAGAAAGAACCTAAACATATATTCCTTGAGCTTTCAAACATGCACTCCATTCATAAGATAACATGCAAAAACCAAGATCTACAACCTTGCAAATCAACATTTATTGAAATTTTGCATCACTAAAACCGCAATCCTTTATTTTATTGTCTGTTAAATCCAATGTCTAACTCAAAAACCATTTCAAGATGCAAAAATTACTGTATGCACTATTTTGTAATACAGTTTCAAGTTCTGAAAGGTTCTTTGAAATTGTTCTTAAGAATACATAAATTAGGAAAAATACAATAATGATGACCAGTTGAGGTATTTTTCTATGGAAAGTGCAAGAAATATGAGCGAGAGTAAGAATGTGGAAATGTCAAGCCCTAACTAATTTAGATTTTCATTGTGTAAACAATAGTTTTAGTACAAGTTATAACTATTTAAAAAAAAAAAAATTGTAAAGAAAATATTAAAATAACGACACATAAATATGTGGTGTCAATCTACTTTAAATAGAAAACAATATGGTGGCCATAAAGCAACCTAGTGAATGAAATGGAAAAATGGAATCCAAACCAAAAACATATTGGATAGGCATGTGGGGCTTGCATGAAGCCTGTGTGCGCCTTCTAAAAATGTTCCTTGTAACATCCCTCATGAAAATTCCATGTAATAAAAGTTAATAAAGAAAAAATAATAATCACGGTTGATGGGACTTATTCCAAGCTGAATGTTGGGCTATAAATCCTAGTGTGGGTGTTCATTTGTTTATTATGGCTAATAAAATTGACAAAGGCAGTGGAAAAGGCTTTTGAAAGGCAAAATGGAACTTTTGGCACATTTATTTATGAAAATAATGGAAATTAGGAGAAAAGGGAGGTGAAAGGTCATAGGTTTCATGTGAGGAGGAAAATGAAGGAAAATAATGGAAAATGAACAAAGTAGAGCCCTAATTGATAAAAAGGCTTCAGAGGACCAGTTCGTACCTTTTTTCATTTTAGTTTTGGATCTCTCTCACTCTTTGACACTTAGATTTTTCTTGGATCACTTTGGCATTGAATCAAGAAAGGCAAAGAAGGCAAGAGGAAGGAAGGAGCAAGCAAGGAAGAGCATGATCAAGAAGCTACAACATGATTCTTTGTAGGTATCGATTTGTGTGTGTGTTTTCCTTACTAGATTTGGCATGCATGGTATTGCATATGGTTCTTTGCTATTATAGCATGTGTTTTTCCAAGTTTGAAAATGTTTTCATCCTAGCCTTGTTATTTCTGGATAGCCATGGTGTGATAGGGTTCTCATGTTTTGGTTGAGATGGATTGTTGGATGGATTCTAAGCTAAGGATGGTGGATCTCCAAAAGAAAGAACACATGGCCTAGTGATCCTTAAGCTAGACTGTGGATCGCGGTAGAGCCATTGGCTCAGTGACACCTGAATGAGACTATGGGTTTCATTAAAGCCTAGTATTGTGTGCCTTAGTGGGCCTAGGAATCCTCAGGCAGGTAATATCTGGATATACGATAAATCCTAGAGGTTGTTTCCCTTGGTTAGGCATAGAAATAATTTTTGTTGAATGGTAGGATATATGGCAAAGCCTAGAGGGTGGAGTCTCGATTTAGGGTCCAGTGGCCCCTAGATCAGACTATGGATTATGGTAAAGCCTAAGATACTATGAGATTGAAAAATTCCTCACAGTTTAGGTGGATAAATACAGTGGCATCCATGCTTGTTTTGGCCTACTGATATGGTGGAGATCATGGTAAAGCCTATTATTACATGTTTATTGTGTTGGCCTAGTTCTCTGATGTGGAATATGGTAAAGCCTGGTTTATATTAATGAGGGTGAGGTGGTGCAGCCTCAGGATGCCCTGGTTGGTTGTTTTGGTTTGAGTCCAATATTCATGCTTCGAATATGGCATGGGGGTGATTGGATGAAGAGAGATCTAGCTCAGCCAATCTACGGTCAGGTGGAATGTGGTGGTCCCATCCTGGGTTGGATTTTGCATTCATTAATAAGAGTTTCTTCCCTTGACATCTTATGTGTAAATTTATTGGTTTATATGTATATTCTATAGTTTATGCATCCTTGATATGTATGTCGTTGTTATGCTGGTTATAAACATATATTATGACAGTGATGATGTATGGCTCTCCTCATGTTTGATTTGTAAATGAATGAACAATGTATCTATGACCTAATAGATGATAATGTGGCTAATGATATAATGGAACAATGCTTCTTAGCAATTCTCATATAAGTATGAGACCCCTTTGCTAAGATTTGTTAGTTAAACCTATAGATTACGTATTGTGACATTGTAGGTTTCAACCCCATACAAAAATTACCTGCACACAAATTCTAAAACATGGAAAATAAACAATGCAAGAGCATAACACATAAAACACATATACACAGAGATTTTCCCCTGGATCCCAAAACTAGGACTACTAGCTTGATTTTTCATTATGTTCCTTTCAATGTTACAATACATATTTATACATGTTGAAGCATCCAATACCATGGACCAAAAAACATTACGTCCAAAAACATTGACCGAAAACCATTACATCCAAAACCATGTGCGAAAAACATGCACAAACCATAGGTAGGTCCGCCCAACCTAATATAGGGTCCAAAACCTAAATTTCTTGGGGTGCTACCCCAGACCCCATAGAGTGGGGTTACCTGCACCCCTCAAACCCCCTATGACTCCCCCCGCTACGCAATCGGCACAACGAAGGGGTGGCTCCACCCCCTTCTACCCCCCCAGTTAACTACACAGGTTAGTCGTGGAAAGAATATAACACAACCCAACATTCTGCCACTTGTTGTTTTCTTTCCACAAGGGGCCACAAGAGAGCTTAGTCATTTATCCAGCCGTGCAACGCCCATTGTTTCTCTACACCAAGGGAAATTCTTATACCTCACAGATTTTGTCATTGCATCTACAATATTTTTCGAAGTGTCCACCTTTACCAGCAACACCTTTTTGTCTTCTATCATATCGCTCACAAAGTGATACTTAACATCAATGTGCTTTGTCTTTGAATGATATGTAGGTTTATTTTCCAAGAAAATTGCACTTTGGCTATCACATTCTATCCTTATAGCTCCCTGTACTAACCCCATACTTGAACAAAATCTCTACAACCAAACTGCTTCCTTGCTTGCATGAGTGGCTGCCATGTATTTTTCCTTTGTAGTTGATAGTGCCACTATAGATTATTTCTTACTCATCTAACTGACTGCACCTCCAAATAGGTTAAACACATACCCACTTGTAGATCTTCTCTGATCCAGATCTCCAGCGCAGTCCGCATCAACAAAGCCACGAATATCCAACACTCTGTCTAATCCTGGTCTTCCTTGGTAGCACAAGCCATAATCACTAGTGCCACACAAATACCTGAAAACCTGCTTCACTATTGTCCAATGTTCCTTCCCTGGTTTTGACATAAACCTGCTCAATACTCCCACTGCATGTGCAATGTCTGGTCTAGTACAAACCATCACATACATCAGGCTACCGACTGCACTTGCATATGGAACACGGGACATATCCTCTTCATCTTCTTGTGTCTTGGGACACTGTTCAGGAAATAAATTTACACCTATAGGAATAGGAACCTTCACCAATTTACTATCCTACATATTAAACCTCTACAATATTGTCTCGACATACTTCCTCTGGTTTAACCAGAACTTCCTCTTTGCCTGATCTCTTTTAATGTCCATGCCCAAAATATAGTTTGTAGCACCAAGATCTTTCATGTCGAATTTGGAGGACAATTGGGTCTTCAAATCCTGGATAATTTCTTTGTCATTTCCTACCTGCAACATATCATCCACATACAAGACCAGATATATAACATGGTCACCAATTAATTTAAAATACACACAGTGATCTGCTTTGCTTCTAGTGAAGCCAAGTCCCCGTATAAATGTATCAAATTTCTGATACCACATCCTTGGTGACTGTTTTAACCCATACAAAGACTTCTTTAACTTGCATACCAGTTCTTTCTTACCCTTCATTGCAAAGCCTTCAGGTTGCTTCATGTAGATCTCCTCTTCCAAATCCCCGCGAAGAAATGATGTCTTCACATCCATCTGTTCTACCTCAAAATCAAAAGCAGCAACAACAAATAAAAGTAATCTAATAGAAGCTACCTTGGGAACAGGAGAAAAAATATCACCAAAATCAATTCCCAACACCTAGGAATAACCTTTTTCTACCAACCGAGCTTTGTATTTCTCCACATTTCCTTTTGCATTTTTCTTCTTCTTGAACACCCATTTGCTGAGGATGGGTTTCCTTCCAGTCGGAAACTCCACTAGATCCCAAGCCTCATTTTTGTGCAAAGATGCCATTTCATCAACCATGGCCTCTTTCC
The DNA here is from genome assembly GCA_031772625.1 of Pinus tabuliformis. NCBI lineage: Eukaryota > Viridiplantae > Streptophyta > Pinopsida > Pinales > Pinaceae > Pinus > Pinus tabuliformis. The sequence goes on from CM062808.1 coordinate 550,418,921, forward strand.
AGAGTTTTCCATCCTCTAAATCTACCGCTTCATTCACAGTTTTGGGATCATCATCAGTAGTAGATAAAGAAAAATTTGAACAAAAAGCAGATGGACTATACCTTTCTTGGCTGCCTTCTTTCTCGAACTGATCTTCGCACACCCGGAGTTTGTGGCTCTTCATCTTATGATTCCTCCTCTGTTGTAGAGTATGATTCTTTCTCCTTTAGCTCAAACTCCATCTTCTCAAGTTCCTTTGGTTGGACTTCATGTTTAATAACATATTTCACCTCTGTGAACACCACATCTCGGCTGTACACAATCTTCCTCGTTACTGGGTTCCAAAGCTTATAACCCTTTAAACCATCCTTATACCCAATAAAGATGCACTTTTCATATTTACTATCCAACTTGGTTCATTTCTCCTTTGGAACATGTACATATGCATCACATCCAAATACCCACAGATGTGAAAGAGAGGGTTTCTTACCAGTCCATACCTCTTGTGGAGTCTTATCCTCCAATGCTGATGAAGGTGATCTATTGACCAGGTAACATGCTGTCTCCACCGCCTCTGCCCAGAATTCCTATCCTAACCCAACACCACTAAGCGTGCTTCTTTCCCTTTCCATCAACATCTTGTTTATTCTTTCTGCAACTCCATTTTGCTGAGGTGTATATGGAGTAGTCTTTTTCCATGCTATACCACACTTCTTACAGAATTCTTCAAATTCCTTACTGCAAAAATCTCCACCATTATCTTTCCTCAGCACCTTTATCTTCTTCTCTATCTGGTTTTCCACCAGAGCCCTCAATTCTTTAAACCTGTCAAAGACTTCAGATTTATTCTTAAGGAAATATATCCATGTATTCTTTGAGAAGTCATCTATAAATTATACATAGTTCGCAGACTTACCCACTGATGGAACCTTTACAGGTCCAAACACATCACTGTGCACAAGCTTTAATATATGTTTCACCCACTTACCACCAGAGGGGAAACTCACCCGATTCTGCTTCCCATATATACAAATTTCACAGAAATCAAAATCCAGAGAACTATTACTCATACCTTCTACCATACCTTTACCATGAAGTATTCAAAGGCCCTTCTCTCCAATATGTCCAAGCCTTTGATGCAACAACATGGTCTTCTCTTCGGAGACCTCTAGATTTTCTGCTCCACTCTTAGGAACCATAGAACTATTGTACCCATCAACAACAGTGCTACCTTGCAACTTGTATAGAGTTCCAATTCGAACTCCCTCCATCAATATTAGTGCTCCCGAACCATCTTGCAAGTATCCTTCTCAAACACTGTTTTTACACCTGCATCATCCAGCTTGCTTACAGAAATCAGATTTTTGGCTAATGCAGGGATATGTAGAACACCCGGAAGTGTTCTAACCCTTCCATCTTGCAACTTCAACTTTACTTTTTCGCGACCAATGATTCTAGCCTTCTTTTCATCCCCCAAGAAGACATCACCACCATCATATTTCTCATACTCGCAAAACCACTCTCCATGGGGAGTGAAGTGAAAGGATGCACCTGAGTTAATCAACCATGCCTCATGATCTACATGTGTACTTGAAGAAGCCAATTACACATCCCCACCTTCATCTGAAGTAGTTTTTGCCTCTGTAGAAGGATCATCATCAGATCCCTTTCCTTTGTCAGGAGCTTTAGATTTACATTCCCTTTTGTAGTGCCCTTCCTTTCCGCATTTCCAGCACACCACCTTTACAGGTTTTCTAGAGATTTAAATCTCCGTCTAGATTTAGACCTCCCACTCGATGACTTATTTTTTTTTCTGTTCTGGGACCCTCCTCGTACGGACGAGGAATCACCATTCTGGTTCTCCATATTTTTCCCTCTCATCTCCTCCGTCAACAAGGATGAGACTATTTCATCAAACTGCAAGGCAGTTGCATTGCTTCCTATTGCAATAACCAAACTATCCCACAAATCTGGTAGAGAACACAACAAACTGATGCACTTATATTCATCTGAAATTTTGATATCGACAGACGATAACTGACTTACCACAGTATTAAACGCATTTAGATGCTCTATCACCGAGTCTCCATCTTTCATCCTCATGTTATACAGCTTTTTCCATAGGAACAATTTATTCACCAGAGACTTAGATTGGTACAAAGTCCCTAACTTGTCCCACAAAGCCTTTGTTGTAGCTTCCCCTGATACATTCAACAATACTGAATCTAAGACACACAATCGTATTGTGCTCTTTGCCTTCCGATCCAACTTCTTCCATTCTTCATCGGACACTCTCGTTGGTTTAGTACCTAGATCTACTGCGATCCACTAATCTTTATCCACCAATAGATCTTCCATCTTGAGTTCCTATAACTCAAAACTCTGACTATTAAATTTCTTGATCTCGATCTTTCCACTTCTCGCCATCTTCTTTCACCACCAGAATCGGTCCCGCAGATCTCCCACTGAATAGGGTCTACCACAAGCCCAAACGAAACCCTTTAGCAACAAAGGCATCCCCTTGAAGCCAAAACAACTCTAATACCAAATGTAGGTTTTAACCCTGTACAGAAATTACTTTCATACAAATTCTAAAACACAGAAAATAAACAATGCGAGAGCATAACACATAAAACACATATACACCGAGATTCTCCCTTGGATCCCAAAATTGAGACTACCAGGTTGATTTTTCATTATGTTCCTTTCAAAGTTACAATACATATTTATACATGTCGAAGCATCCAATATCATGGACCAAAAACCATCGCGTCCAAAACCATGGACCGAAAGCCATCGCGTCCAAAACCATGGACCGAAAGCCATCGCGTCCAAAACCATGGACCGAAAGCCATCGCGTCCAAAATCATGTGCGAAAAACATGCACAAAACCATAGGTAGGTCCACCCAACCTACTATAGGGTCCAAAACCAAATTTTTCTAGGGCGCTGCCTCAAACCCCATAGAGTGGGGTTACTTGCACCCCTTAAACCTCCTGTGACTCCCCCCCGCTATACAATCGGCACAACAAAGTGGGGGCTCCACCCCCCTTCTAACCCCCCGGTTAACTACGTGGGTTAGTCGTGGAAAGAATATAACGCAACCCAATAGTCATGTTTGACGAAATTCCTGTCATGGCTAATAGGGGTCTGGTCAAGTCGTTGTTCAAGAAATTGCATTTGTATCATTATTTTGTTGTTATCTTTCAATTCTGAAAGTGTCATTGAGTTTTGGGCAGTGACCTGGGATTTGGGCCTTAAAAGGTGGCACAAATCCCGGAGACGCAGGCAGAGGTCCGAGGAGAAAAGTCCCCATACGCATGAATATCCATGTTGTGGGAATGTCTGGATCCTCCTGGATGCATACATGTCCATATCAAGGTAGTGTCTGGGGGTTCAATGGTCTAAAACTTAATTTGGTCTCAGGGCTTGGTTACTTGAGCGGTTCGGATGGATCTTGGGAGTTCTTTTGCTGATGTGGAAGGTCTGTGTGATGTGTTTCCATCGATTTGACCTCCTTAAGTTCACCTAGGAGGTTCAATCCAATTATAGTGGCCTCTCATCGCATATTTACCTCGGTTCGTTAGTTACTTGGGTAGATGTGGGATGAGGGTGTTACATTCCCCCTTTTTCAATTTTAATTACTGATTTATAAATCATATGTTATGGAAAAATGAGGGTTACAGATATGAGATAGGTTATGAATATTACAAATTGTTATATCATTTGCGCATGGAGAAGTTAGGGTTATGGATATGATCTTAGTTATGAATATTATCGATTTTCTGATCATTTAGGCATGGATAAGTGATGGTTATGAATATGAGTTGGATTAAAAATATGATATTGGACACGATCATAACTCCATAGTCCACACTATGAAATTTCCTCACACTTGAACCAACAACTCTTGTTCAGCCATGACATACCCCTCTCTAGTTGCTTCTACAAAAAAAATAGCCAATTCTTCCTCGGAAGTTTCATCATCTTCATATCGAGTTACAAAAACTATGGTTTAGCCATTGAATACCCCTCTACAGTTTCTTCTACAATAGAATATGTATCCTCGTAACTAGCCCTCGCTCGTGAGATTGTAATAGGTTTATCATGTTTTCTAACAGATAAAATACTCGAGATAGTGATGGGGAAGTAAGGTCCTATATCTTATAGGTGAATCTTCTTGGCCCTTCCTTTTATATTGTTCATCTTGTTTGAGGCTATCTAGGTAAAAGGTTTCAAGTACGGAAGAAGGCTTTCACCATAGTAAGTAGAGGTCAAGGTAAGGCTCGACAAAGTTCCTTTTCCTATGAATATACTTTTGTTTCTTATTCCTTTGTGCCTTGCACGAAAAATCACATCAATTAAAAGATTAGCCAATACAAAAGTAAACATGAAAACTAGATAGTGGCTATGGCACTATAATGGTATGCACATTTTAGGTCATTTCTCATATTGTGATTAAAGAGTTTTCAATTTTTTCTTGCTGAAGGAGGTCTATTACTACTTAGAGGTTAACATAAAAGCCTAGAAATCAAATTATTATCTCTTAGGTCAATTTCTAGACCTTTCAAACCAATAAGCAAGTCTTTTTGTCAAGTAGGTAGGCTAGGGGTATAAAGAGGGAGAACCTTTCTACTCTCTAAGTCACCTTATTAACAAGTGAGTAAGGCGTGAGTTAGTGACTTTTGGGAAAGTGAGATAAGATGAGTGCCTAAGTGTGTGTGCATAAGTAATTATAGACTTTGAAAGGAATACTGACCCCACTAATGCTGTAGGATGTAGCTCACCTTAGCATGCTTTCCTGCTCCACCCTTTGAGTAATGGGAAAAATGGTACGATATCCAACGAAATATAAACGTTTTACACTAGAAATATTTTTTTGGTTATAAATTTACCTACGCCTTGGAATGATGTGATGCAACTATGCCACACATTCCACCAACCAATGGATGTAAACAAGGATTCAAATAAATGAAGTTTCACTTAGTTATTTGTTTGCTCCAATATAGTTAAGTAGTCTCCTTCCTCCTTGAAGATGATGCCATTGTATTACTTGCCTCTGTTTAAGCTAAATGGTATAGTTCATCCCCAGCTTCATCATCATGATACGTGATACTAGTACTTGCCACTAATAGAAGGGAAAGGGTATGGATATTCCCCAATGTAGCTCACCTTAGGCTTGCTTGATCCCCTCTTAGAGTCCACAACACATGGAAGCAAAGGAAACACATGTAAGAATAAGGCACACATGAGGAATAGAAAAACACATAATTTTCATATTACATCAAATTTGGAAATTAACTTACAATGCAATAGGCTTTGATTTTTGTTTTTTACCTCCATCACTCATTGCAATTACTACCTCTATGGTTTTTGTAGCAAGCCTCATGTGTAAGCTTTGAATTCAAGCCAGAAGCCAATAGAGCCTTTACGACAAAGGGATCAGTGACATATTGAGTGTTATAGTCATTATTAATCTTTGCGACAAGCCTCAGGTATAATATTTAATTTTGAGCAAGGAGTCAGTAAAGACTTTACAAAAAAGGGAGCGGTGATAGATCGAGTGTTATCGCCAGTATTAATCTGTGTACAGGTAGTGATGGGTGGGCAGAGGTGGTGAACTAGAAACATGTCATTGAGGAGTGATTTGGTAACAAAACCTTCTGCACCTGGACCATTTGGACTTGGGACTAGATTCATTGCGGCAAGAGCAACTGCTACATACACCCTGACTTCTACTAGTGTATGCGACAATGACTTTTGCGTGGTGGTGTAGGCTGCAGTTGAGAAACTTCAAAATCTTTTTAAATGTATCATATAGGCATTAAAATTCAAATATTAAATACTAGCGAAGTAATGGTAGCATTATTTCACTTGGAAAGAATTTAAATTAAATATATGCTTTGATCTTAGTTGTTGAGTATTTATATGTTGTGTTTTTTAGGCAACCTCATCTCAAGGAGAGCCTTGGCACATCACTTATAAATTTAGAGAATTGACGAAATATCAAAAGATTACAAGTTATATATAACATGGTATATTTGGAGAGCCAAATCCAATTTATTTATTTATTTACTTATTAAATTAAGAAAAAAAGTCATGTTGCAACATTTTTTTAATGTTTCTAAATAACTCCTACATTTAGCTAAAGATGTCATTTTATCCCCAAAGTTATAATGTTAATGTTTATAAATTGAAAAGTGCTTTTATACCTATTTAATTCAAAATTATTTATTTATAAATATAATAAACCCTTATATAAAAAATATGTTAAAATAATAAATATTTAACATAAATGAGATGAGACTTACCTTGCTTAACTAGGACAGTGGTAATCCAAACCACACCCAAATCATAAAATAATATAAACACAAATAAATATGTTTTTATTAGGCTTTGCATAGTTAGATAATTACATTACTAGATTTCAGAAAAATTGAAAACCCTCAATAAGCATGTTTTTAGTAATATGCACTTTAACATGACACAACACTACATACCTCTTACAAAATTTGTAAAATATTTTGATTTTGAAATGAATTAATAAACTACACTATCATTATAAAATTTAAAAACCAAAAATTAATCATTTATATGAATTTTATAAAAACTATGAATTGATTTTTTTAAATTTTATTAAAATTAAATTAAATTTCACATTTTAAATTATTGAATTAATATAATTTAAAAAAATTGTATTTTATAAAGTATAGTTTTGTTTTAAAAATATTTCGTAAATGATGCATGGCTTTATAATATTAATTTCAGTAATATTGGCATTTAAAACTAACCCGACTTTGATAAGTAACATATAAGGGATGGGTGTTCTTAGCAATATATTTAGCGCTGATATGACACCAACGATAAGAAATATTCGGACATGACAAATCTTTGGTTGGCAACCATTTCGATAAAAAGGCGATACCTCTTCTGAATAATGCGGATCTATCGCCTTGGGAAGAAGAGGTGAATGTAAAATGTTGGTTAAAAATGAAATTCCAATGAAAAACTGATTACAAATTATAAATTTCTTCCACCTTGACTTAAAAGAAAAAAAATATCATCAATTTTTATATAAGGTTAACAGCAAAAGTCCAAATATGTATTATGAATTAGAAAACAATTATTATTTGGTGCTGTGCAGCAGGGTATTAACATATTTAAAATAAATTGATGTTGACATCATATTTAAGTTTACCAAAAATTAAACTAGAAAGTAATTTAATTTATTTTTAAAATAATTTAATTTTAGTTTTTCCTATATTTTGATTGGTTAAATCAATTTAGGTATTGTTGTGTAATAATGTTGGTGTACCAGCGATTGTCGCTTCATGTTAAATGTTGAATATTGTTACGGTAGTTTTAATGTTAATGATGGTCGTTTCTTTCCACTTTACTGCTGGCGAAACATTATATTTTATATTATGTTCTCATAGATTATTTATATAAAATAGTAGTGCTACTATTTGAATGCAATAAGCATTATATTTTATATTATATTTTCATAGGTTATTTATATAAAATAGTAGTGCTGCTATTTGAATGCAATAAAGATGACTTTTCTGGCGGCCAAATTCAGATGCTTCGTTCACCAGAGTGCGTGGGTTAAGGTCACTTCTTCACTGTAAAAACGAAGGATGGGCAGATTTTTCCTGTCTCTTCTTTGCGAGATCCTAGATTTCTGATGTAGGAGCATCCGATATTCTTCATTAAAGAAAGAATTCAAAGCGGAGCAAGGAGTGTTGGGAATAATGCTTAATTAGTTATGTAAATTTCTATTTAGTGTTCTCTGCAAAAATAAGGCAGCAAATTGTTAGCTGCAGTAGTGCTGGAAAATAAGGCAGCAAATTGTTAGGTGCAGTAGTGCTGGAAATTAGCTGTAGATTGATTGCAGAGTTGATTGACAAATATTTTAGTAATAGTTTTAGTATTTAAGAATGTAGTTTATAGTTGAATTAAATATATGAGATTTGCAGCATTTGTTAGCTCACATAGTCACTGTGTTTTTAATTGTTTTATCTTTTATATGTTTTTTTCTTCATAGTATTGTTTTCTCATTTGGCTGGAAATAAGTCATTTCATATTCTACATGTGGTATCAGAGCAGGTAAAATTATTTTGGGTTAAAGCTGTATTGTTGGAATTTCGCCAAAGTTAATCATGTCGAATTCTAACCAGATGCTAGTTCCAGAATTTGATGGCAACGATTATGATTATTGGTGCATTAAGATGCTAACCTTTTTGATTGGAAAAGATTTGTGGGAGATTGTTGAATCAGGATATGAAGAGCCAGCTGATTGGAATGCTCTTACAGCCAATGAAAGAACAACAAGAAAGGAAGCAAGGAAGAAGAATGCTCAAGCTTTGTTTCACATTCAGATAGCTCTTGATAAGAGCTTATTTCCAAGAATATCTGGAGCAAAAACTGCCAAAGCTGCCTGGGAGACTCTACAAGAAGCTTACCAAGGTAGTGATCAAGTTAAGGTGGTCAAGCTTCAGACATTGAGGCGAGAGTTCGAGAATTCGAAGATGCAAGAAGCTGAAAGTATCAATGACTATTGTGTGAGAGTCAAAGATGTGGTCAACAAAATGGCTACACTTGGAGAAGCTGTAAGTAATGAAGTTTTAATTTAAAAAGTATTGAGGTCTTTAACACATAGATGGAATCATGTTGCAATAATCATGGAAGAAAGTAAGGATTTAACAAAACTACAGTTTGATGAATTGGTTGGATCTTTGATGTCTCATGAAGAAAGATTGAAGGATACTTTTGAAGCTGTAGAGAAAGCTTTTTCCTCTAAATTACAAATTACAAAGAATGAAGATGCAAGTAGCAGTACCAAAAGCCATCAAGGTAAAGGTAAATGGCAAAGCCAAAATTATTCAAGAGGTAGAGGAAGAGGTGGCTCAAGTGGAAGAGGTAGTTTCAGAGGAAGAAGTAGAGGTAGATTTGATAAGAGAAATGTTCAATGTTACCATTGTAACAGGTATGGTCACTTTGAAAGAGAATGCAGATTGAAAGAAGGTAAAAATGCTAATTATGCTCATGAAAGTGGTGAGTATCCTCAAGATCACTTATTTTTATCTTATGCCAAAGGTGAAAATACTAGTAAAGATGTTTGGTACCTAGATTCTGGATGCTCTAACCATATGACAGGGAATGAGAAGTTGTTTTCAGCAAAGGATGGAAGTTTCAAATCCAAGATCCAGCTTGGTGATGATAAATCATTGGAGGTTGCTGCCAAAGGAGCTATGGAGGTCCAAACAAAAGAAGGTATAAAGAGTATTCATGACATTTATTATACTCCACAATTGAAGCATAATTTGTTGAGTGTTGGACAGCTATGTGAGAAAAATTATAAAGTAGTCTTTGAAAATAAGACATGTACTATCTATGATAAGAATAAGGGAAATAGGGTGATCATTGTTGTGCCTATGACAAGAAATAGGATGTTTCCCTTGAGGTTTGATGAACATAACAGCAATCTTGCTAATATGGCTTATGAGGATTCAAGTTGGTTATGGCATCTGAGGTATGGGCATTTAAATTTTCACAGTTTGAAGTTTCTAACCTCACATGCATTAGTTTCTGGTTTGCCCAAGGTAGAAGAGCATAAGGAGGTTTGTGAAGGATGTGCTAAAGGAAAGCATGCAAGGGAAAGGTTTCCAAAGGGAAGTGCATGGAGGGCTCATTACCCACTTCAGCTTGTTCATTCAGATATATGTGGTCCTATGCAGACTAAGAGTTTGGGTAAGTCATCATATTTCATCACTTTTATTGATGATTACTCACGAAATTGTTGGGTATATTTTTTGAAGGCCAAAAGTGAAGCCCTGGATACATTCAAGAAGTTCAAAGCCCTTGTAGAAAATGAGAGAGGGTGCAAGATCAAATGTTTGCGGACTGACCGTGGAGGAGAATTCTGCTCAAAAGCTTTCCAGAGTTATTGTGATATGAATGGCATCAGGAGGCAACATACTACAGCATACACACCCCAGCAGAATGGCACAGCTGAAAGGAAAAATCGTACTGTGGTTGAAATGGCAAGATGCATGCTACAAACTAAGGGATTGAGCAACACTTATTGGGGAGATGCAGTTGCTACAACAATATACATCCTCAACCGTAGCCCCATCAGTGCATTGAAAAATATGACTCCTTATGAAGCTTGGTATGAAAAAAAGCCTAATGTTAATCATTTCAAAGTTTTTGGTTGTTTGGCTTATGTGCATGTACCTGATCAGAATAGAAAAAAGTTAGATGCAAAAAGTGAGTTATGTATTTTTATTGGGTATAGTGAGACAAGCAAGGCTTATAAATTGTATAATCCTCTAACTAACAAGCTTATTGTCTCAAGAGATGTAATTTTTGATGAAGGGGGAGTTTATGGTCATAAAAAAGGCCATGTTGAGAAGACAAAATCTGTTTTGAATGATATAATTGTTGATAATGATAATGAGCAGCCAACTAATGTTTCTGTAATTAGTGGCTTAACTCCACCAAGCAGCGCTTCATCAATTTCTTCAACATCAAGTTCAAGTCCAACTTCTTCTCCAAGTTCTACAAGGAAGGTAAGAAGATTGAGTGATATTTATGAGAGGAGTGCAAATCAAGCACATGAAGAAAGCCCAATAGGTGTGATAGTCAATTTTGCTTTATTAGCTAAGGCTGAATTTGAACCATCATGTTTTGAAGATGCATGTACTAATGAGGTTTGGATGCAAGCCATGCAAGAAGAGATGGATTCCATTCAAAGGAATGACACTTGGAAGTTGACAGAGCTTCCACATGACAAGGAAAAGATTGGCACCAAATGGGTCTATAAGACTAAATTTAACAGTGATGGGAGTGTTGAAAGACACAAAGCAAGATTAGTTGCTAAAGGATTCACACAGAAGTATGGAATTGATTATGAAGAGACATTTGCACCAGTAGCAAGACAAGAGACCATTAGAATGTTGATTTCATTAGCAGCTCATAAAAAGTGGAGCATACATCATATGGATGTGAAAAGTGCCGTCTTGAATGGGTACTTAGAAGAGGAAGTATATGTGGAGCAGCCACAAGGTTTTGCAGTGGAAGGAAAGGAGAATAATGTCTACAAGTTGAAGAAGGCTTTGTATGGCCTTAAGCAAGCACCAAGAGCGTGGTATGCAAGGATTGATGGATACTTTCAGGAAAATGGCTTCCAGAGAAGTAAGAATGATCCTACCCTTTACTACAAACAAGAAGGTATTGATATTTTAATCATAAGTTTGTATGTTGATGATCTATTGTATATGGGTAGTAGTTCTAAGATGAGTGATAAATTCAAAGCTGCTATGATGAATGAATTTGAGATGAAAGATCTAGGCATCATGAAATATTTTCTAGGAATGGAGGTTTATCAAAGTAGGGATGAGATTTTCATTTGTCAGACAAAGTATGCACAGGATATGCTAAATAAATTTGATATGCTTGATTGTCATCCATCCCCTACTCCAAGTGCTCATGGAGAGGTGTTATGTAGAGATGATGGTGCTGATTTAGTTGATGAGAAAACTTACAGAAGTATTGTGGGGAGCTTGATCTTTCTAACCCACACAAGGCCTGATATTACATATTCAGTTTCACTTGTTTCAAGGTATATGACAAATCCATCTGAAATACATATGAAGGCAGCCAAGAGGATTTTAAAGTATGTGAAAGGCACTCTAAATTTTGGTATTCATTACTACTCTTCTGAAAAGTTCAATCTTGTTGGATTTAGTGATTCAGATTGGGGAGGTAGTCTTGATGACCGTAAGTCCACATCTGGAAATTGTTTCTCTTTTGGTTCCGGTTTGATTACATGGAGCTCAAAAAAACAAAGCATTGTTGCCCTCTCATCCACAGAAGCAGAATATGTTGCAGTTACCTCAGCGGGTACACAAGCTCTTTGGCTCAGAAAAAATTTGGAAGAAATTGGAGAAAAACAAGTTCAGCCTACAGTCATTTATTGTGATAATGTAAGTGCCATCAAGTTAGCAAAGAATCCAGTTCATCACAACAGGACAAAGCATTTTGACCTCAAATATCACTTCATTAGAGATTTGGTGCAGAAGAAGGAGATTGAATTGAAGCATATAAATACTCAACATCAACTAGCAGATATATTCACTAAAGCAGTTGCAAAAGATCAGTTTTTGGCATTACGAGATAAGATAGTAAATCCTCATTAATCATTAAGGGGGAGTGTTGGGAATAATGCTTAATTAGTTATGTAAATTTCTATTTAGTGTTCTCTGCAAAAATAAGGCAGCAAATTGTTAGCTGCAGTAGTGCTGGAAAATAAAGCAGCAAATTGTTAGGTGCAGTAGTGCTGGAAATTAGCTGTAGATTGATTGCAGAGTTGATTGACAAATATTTTAGTAATAGTTTTAGTATTTAAGAATGTAGTTTATAGTTGAATTAAATATATGAGATTTGCAGCATTTGTTAGCTCACATAGTCACTGTGTTTTTAATTGTTTTATCTTTTATATGTTTTTTTCTTCATAGTATTGTTTTCTCATTTGGCTGGAAATAAGTCATTTCATATTCTACAAGGAGGACGTAGACGATCCGAGCAAAACAAGGCACAAATTCTGTTTAAAATAGAGCTAGTTTGATGGAGTGGATAAAGTTTCTAGAAGATGTAATCTAATGTGTCATGTATGCGTATAAAGAGTTTAGGTGTTTGTTGAGGAAATCATAGAGAGGATTTGATCGGATCCTTCCAATGATCCGATCTAATGTGTTTTATAAATGATGAACTTGTGTGTTCAATGGGGACAGAGTGAGAACAGAGTAAATTTGTGAGAACACAGTGATCAAAATGTAGTTGGAGAACTTGTGCCTAACGCTGAAATGCCTTAGTTTGTAACTATTTTGTATAAAATAGAAAAATGTGTGTTCAATGTGAATTTGTGCGTCTGTGTGTTGTTTCATAAATAAGCTGATTATTTTGTGTGTTGTTTCATAAATAAGCTGAATATTCTGTGTGCAGGTTTGATCGACCATCAATCACTATAAGGATTGATGGCGATCCACTATTAAGTGAATGAATCGTTATATGGTTGTCGTGTGTTTAAAACAAAGTATGGCAGAAACCGTGTTAAGTGCAGAGATCCATCAAATAGCAGAGGATCAACGACATAGGCAGAAAAGAATGAGAACCGTCAAATCTTTCAGATCGACGGATACTATCAAAATACAGAGGACCCTAAAGGAACCATCCAATGGAACTGAAATGGAAGAAATCAACGGTCATCACATGGTGGAAGAGCGCGGAAGTTAATTCGTGAGGAAAGTGGTTTCGCAACAGAAGGTGGTATTTTGGGCGAGGTCACAAGTGGTAAGTGGTAATTCAGGTTGGGCACCCAATTCCACTTATCGAACGACACGTAACAGCGAGAAGGAGAGAGGAAACTGCTTTATCGAGCGGTTACTCTCCGTGCAAGTTGTGCCTCTGAAATTCTTGTGAACCGTTGGATTTGTCGCGAGTTAATCAGCGGTGGAAGATCAACGATTAGTTTCGTTGATTGGATGTAACGTCAACCATTGGATCGTCGAATGAAATGGGCGGTGGAGATCGGGCGCGAACGGAGATAGGAGAATAGAGAGCGTAGTGGAAAAGAGATGGACCAAGAGCGGACCCACGGAGTTCTGAATGCAGGTGTATAATATTTGAAGTCCGGGGTTATGTGTTCCGGGGTCGGGTTTCCATGTTTCCATGTGCATTCCTGTGATTTCCAAATATGTTGTATGGCCCCGAGTTCTAAGGCATACAGCGATTAAACACTTCCGATAAGTTTGTGCGCCATAACCCACATCGAAAGTTATAAAGGGAAATTGTTTTCCCCAATCACTCCTTTCATCAACTTCCTTCTTCATACGATCTATCATCAAATGGCAGCACAATAATAATCTTTACCAGCCTTCTCTTTCCTCTGCACATAAATGTAATGGGTTGCTTCATCTAAAACTTTCCGCTTTACTGCTGGCGGATCATTAAATTTTCACACCTATTCCCCAGACTCTGAGAAAATTTACGAAAAGACAATAATTCGAAGCAGAAAAGCTTCAGTTCAGTCAAAACAAAACAATAATGACTTTATTGCGCCCGTGGGTAATATCTCGTTTTACCGACTTTACTTTCGCGCAATAATGCATGATTGGACATTGAAATCAAGTCTTGATTTCGAAGCCCAGGAGTCGCAAAATAAGGTAATAAAGAAGCGTACAACATTTCGAAGTTCGGGTCCCAATTGCTGGATAACCAAGGCGAAGCTCCGGGAGACCCTACGCAACATAGCGAAACAGAAAGCCAGATCCGGTTCCGACGAGATCTGCTTCAACGCATGCGTTTGCGCGATTTTCATCCTCACCAGAACTGGCACATCCTCCGGATGCTTCAAAACGCTCCGATGCTTCCCATTCTTCGATCACACAACTCCCGTAAGAAAAATAACTTTCTAGAGATTGAATCTCAGAGTGATCTTCACATAACAAGCAGCAAATTAGTCTGGTTTACTAATTTGGCACATGACATTTGTAATACGACGTGACAGATATATGAACACGCGGACACAAATGTGAGCATCCGAATAATCTCAACGTTAAATATTATATATCATTGCACATGGGAAACTATATTTAATATTAATTACTATATTCAACCTTTGTTATATTACTTAATTAGTTACTTTGTATTATTACTTAATTAGTTACACTAATTTATTTTGTCATACTAAATATAAGATTGCGTATGAGAAACGTCAACGAGAATTTAATGGAAGATGCTCTATCTGAAAAAAGGCACGAATAGTCAAATATTGATCAGTTGCACAATTTGCCACATATATTAAGACGTAGTCTTTAACTCGACTTTTTGAAAGTCTTTCCGGCGATTTTTTCTGGTGAAAATCCGGCAGTAATTTATTGAAATCGAAGTTTGATAACTAGTTTCTGCACAATGAAAGCGTCCCAGGGGTTTTTCAGGGTGCTGAATCCGAATATGCAGTTAAAAAACCATTTTAACTGCAACAAATCTTGATTTCATCTCAATTTCTTCCGCCGGATTCCGTCACCGGAATCTCAAAAAGTCGCATTATAGACAACTCCATATATTAATCCTTGAGACTCGTTTCTAAATTGTAAGGTTCAGAATAAGCCCTTGGGGATTGGACGTGCGGACAGGAGGAAATAATGCGCAACAGGTGTAGTAAAAACGTTTACGAGAGTCGTTGTATTTTGGATTTTAAATATAACTTTGTGAACGCACGCATATATTATATAAAATGTCAAATGGACTCACTTTTATTTTGGTAGAATCTTATTTTTATTTTCTATTTATCTCATCATTCTATCGATTTTTAGAATTTTTCATTTTGTGAAACACAATGCGAGGTCATTTTTAATGTCTGGTTTTTTTAAATTGGTTGCGTTGCTTGACAACATATTTTTGAAATTGTATTGATTTTTGGTGAATTCTCGTAAAAAAAGCTTTTTCGTCTATAAGTTAGATTAAGCCATTAGTAAAACTTAAATTGACTATATTCTAAATTTAACACTAACAGGAATTTAGTGTGTGTACTTTAATTTAACTAAGCCATTAGTAAAACTTAAATTGACTAAATTCTAAATTTTAATTTAGAATTCAGTGTTTTTACTTTAATTTATCTATATTTAGACTGAGCAAGGTCTACTAGCTACTATATAACATTTGTTTTAATTAAATTTCAAATATATTCTAGGTTGTAACTTTTCAATAAGCATCAAATTATAAAACAATTATGAGTATAGTATTAAAAAAATACATTGATCTGCTTTTTTTGAAAAAGAATCAACAAATACAAATTTCCAATGATATTTGCAAATAAATAATAAAGTTGCACATGGGAGAACATGCTAAGCAAATATAAATTTACATTAGTAATGAATAACATGAAATAATACTTGATTCATATCTTTCAAAATTCAATAATTAAATTAAACAACAATGCAACATAGTTTAATTAAAACCATGCAAAACATGCAATCTAGTTAAAAAAACATGTTCTAACATTATTTACTATGAATATGTTCAACATTATTTACTATGAATAAGAAGAAAAATATTAAAAACATGTTCGAGGATATGTTGTAATTTCGACCAAGAGAGAAAGTCAACCACTTGGGGGACAAGAGTACAATATTGAAAATATGTGATGTGGAAAAATAGCGTATGTACAATGAATGGAAAAAAGGCTAGCGAATATACTGCGAGTAAAGTATTAAAAACATATTAAAGGATATATAATAAAGACAGTAATACCGTATGTAATATGAATGAAAAGAGTCTAACACATTCGTTTACCAATGTGGGATAATAACGTATGTAATATGAATGAAAAAAGTAACACATTCGTTTGTATGATTCAAGCCGAAGGTTAACATATTCATTGGTGGAAGGTGCTGAATTATTAGACTAGACGACAAAGATGTCAAAAGTCAAAAGAATGTAACGTGATGAAGGATATCTAATAAGGACAATCACAAACTCGTGTACATATTATGAATGTGGGACAATCTTGTTTAGATGGGGATCATATATTTTTATACCTTAAAGATAGTTAAATTTTTTTTAACAAGATTTGATAAAGTTTATTAAAGTTTTGAAAATTAAATATTACTCTTAATATTTTACAAATTAAAAATAAATTTTGAAATTTATAATATTATTTTTTATTAGCTTGTGATTAATTTCATGGGATTATAAGTAATATTTTACATTACTAAAATAGGTATCATACTATAGAAGAATGAGATTTTAATTATTTAATTTAGGATTATATATATATATATATATATATATATATATATATATATATATATATAATTCTTAGAGAACCCTTTCCCAGGTTTGGGAACCCCCGCAGTGGGAACCATTGAGACACATCGCCTCGGTACTTTCATTGCAAGACTTGTATTTAAATATAAATATATATGTATTTATTTATGTATATCCATGCTCAAAACTCGAATGATACGAATGCAAAAGGACTAGTTTGGCATGATCGATATAGGTTTTCCTGCAAGTACCATACTACACACAAACCCTTCATTATTTCAGCTCGACAAAGAAGCTAAATGCTTTATTCAAACCACAAAGGTTAAAGTTCCCATCCCAGGGGGTAATCACATTATTAAAGCTATATGCACTCAGAGCCTTCAACATTAACATATATATATATATATATATATATATATATATATATATATATATATATATATATATATATATATATATATATATATATATATATATATATATATATATATATATATATATATTTCACGTAATCCGAGTACAAGTCCAAATGAACCCTATGAATATACTAACCATTCAAACATGGATTTTCCACATCATTCCAACACAGAGATGACATATAGAACATAACATCCAGTCTTCAGGGATTCAACAACGATACATATAGACTGAGAGACACAACTTGATGCGAAGTATGGGGATATAAAACCAAGCTATTCAAGATCATAAAATAGTTAAATCCATAACACTAACCAGAAGGCTTACTCCAGCTTGAGCTCTCATTAACAAGGGACTTATAACCAAAAACCAAGGTATAGATAGTTGAGGATGTGAAGAAGACCTTCATCTAGAATAACAAGACAACGAAGATAAAAGAGGATACAATCCTCAAATTCACCACACTGCAACATAAGAAACACTAATGCAAGCTTGATATTCCTATGGTCATCATACTACAATAAATATAATGTCTTATGCTATACATTTCTATAACATAATTAGTATTTCTACCCACTATACCACCACATTCCAAAATCAACATGACACATTAGTCAGTCCTATTATAATATAATGCAAACATATCTACTATAATGATAATCACCATCTTAACCAACAATGCTACATATTTTATTGTGAACAACAAGCACAAGAGTACTTGAAAGTATATTGCCTCTGTAGTTGAAAGTGCCACTACAAACTATCTATTACTCATCCAACTCACTACACCTCCAAATAGGTTAAACACATACCCACTTGTAGATATTCCCTAATCGAGATCTCCAGCCCAGTCTGCATCAACAAAGCCAAGGATGTCAAAAACTCTGCCCAATCTTGGTCTTCCTTGGTAGCACAAACCATAATCACTAATGCCACGCAAATACTTGAAAATCCACTTCATTATTGTCCAATGCTACTTCCCTGGTTTTGACATAAAATTGCTCAATACTCCCGCTGCATGTGCAATGTCTGTTCTAGTACAAATCATTGCATACATCAGGCTACCAACATCACTTGTGTATGGAACACGGGACATGTCCTCTTCCTCTTCTTGTGCCTTAGGAAGCTATTCAATAGACAAATTTACACCTAGAGGAATAGGAACCTTCACCAATTTACTATCATGCATATTAAACCTCTGTAGTATTGTCTCGACATACTTCCTTTGGTTTAACCAAAGCTTCCTCTTTCCCCTATCTTGTCTAATTTTCATGCCCAAAATATAGTTTGGAGCACCAATATCCTTCAAGTCGAATTTGGAGGACAATTGGGTCTTCAAAACTTGGATAATTTCTTTGTCATTTCCAATTAGCAACATATCATCCACATACAAGACCAGATAAATAACACGGTCACCGATTAATTTAAAATACACTCAGTGATCCTCTTTCCTTCTGGTGAAGCCAAGTCCCCATATATATGTATCAAAATTCTGATACCACATCCTTGGTGACTGATTTAACCCATACAAATACTTTTTTAACCTACATACCAGTTCTTTCTTTCCCTTCACCGCAAATCCCTCAGGTTGCTTCACATAGATCTCTTCTTCAAGATCCCCGTGAAAAAATGTTGCATTCACATCCATATGTTCTACCTAAAAATAAAATGAAACAACAACAGATTAAAGTAATATAATAGAAGCTGTCTTGGAAATAGGAGAAAAACCATCACCAATCTCAATTCCTCACACCTAGGAATAACCTTTTTCTACCAACCGAGCTTTGTATTTCTCCACCTTGCCTTCTGCATTTGTCTTCTTCTTAAACACCCATTTTCTTCCAATGGGTTTCATTCTAGATTACAAATCAACAAGATCCCAAGCCTCATTTTTGTCCAAAGATGCCTTTTCATCATCCATGGCCTCTTTCCATATTTTTCCATCCTCTGAATATATTTCCTCCCTAAAAATTGTAGGATCATCATTAGTAATAGATAAAGAAAATTTTGAACATAAAGAAGATGGACTATACCTTTCTGTCTGCCTTCTTTCTTGAACTAATCTTCTCATAGCTGGAGTTTGTGGCCCTTCATCTTCTTATTATTGTTCTGCTATAGAGTCTTATTCTTCCTCCTTTAGCTCAAACTCTATTTTCTCAAGTTCCTTTGGTAGGAGTTCATGTTTAATAACATATTTCACCTCTCTAAACATCACATCTCAGCTCTATACAACATTCCTTGTTTATGGGTTCCAAATTTTATAAACTTTTAAACCATCCTTATACCCAATAAAGATGCACCTTTTAGATTTACTATCCAACTTGGTTCTTTTCTCCATTAGAACTTGTACATATACATCACAACCAATTACCCTCAGATGTGAAAGAAAGGGTTTCTTACGAGTTCATACCTAATGGGGAGTCTTATCCTCCAACATTGATCAAGGTGATCTATTAACCAGGTAACATGCAGTCTCCACCACCTCTGCCAAATAAAAAATTCTATACTCGACACCACTAAGCATAGTTCTTTCCTTTTCCATTGATGTCTTATTCATTATTTTTGCAACTCCATTTTGTTGAAGTGTGTATGGAGTAGTCTTCTGTTGTGCTATACCATACTTCTTATAGAACTCTTCAAATTCTTTCTTGCAAAAATCTCCATCATTATCTGCCCTCAACACCTTTTTCCTCTTCTCTGTATGGTTTTCCATCAGAGCCTTAAATTCTTTAAACCTACCAAAGACTTTAGATTTCTTCCTGAGAAAATATATCCATGTGTTCCTTAAGAAGTTATTTATAAATGATACATAGTACACAAACATACTCAGTGATATAATCGGCATAGGTCCAAACACATCACTGTGCACAAGTTGTAATATCCCTTTCGCCCTCTTAGCAATAGAGGGGAATCTAACCCGACTCTACTTCCCATATACACAATGTTAACATAAATCGAAATCTAGAGAGAGATTAGACATACCTTCTACCATACTTTTATGTGTCCAATGATCCTACCCTTCTTGTCATCCCCTAAGAAGATGTCACCACCATCATATTTCTCATGCTCGCAAAAACACTCACCATGCAAAGTGAAGTGAAAGGACGCACCTAAGTCAATCAACCATGCCTCATGATCTAGCTGTCACCCTTATTTTTTCCTCAATTGGTAATTGAACTAACCAAGGATTTCTAAATTCACAAGTATGTAATTGAGATTTTTCAATGACCTTGGGGCTGACATAACTTAAATTGACTCACGGGTCTATCAAAATGGACACATCATGGTATCTTCAAGCTCGATCATAGAGGGTTGGTATTTAGCTTGATGATCGTTGAAAGCTACATTAACCCTTGGTATGTTGCACGCCACTTCACCAACCATGGAGGCCTCTTGAGTGTTGGCAGTATGTTTGGCCCTGGAGTGGTGAGGATAGTTTTTATAATAAGGAGGCTCTCAGTAGCCCCCACATTGCAATGGGGGCTTTTGCTATTGACTGAACTCAGGTTTACTCGAAACATCCACTTTCATGCTTTCCCCTTGTGATTTAGTTTTCTATTGATTATTTCTAGTAAAATTATTATATTGATTCCTATGTAGACTCCTGTTGTTTCCAGTCTTCGCAATTTTCATGTTCTAAAACGTTTTTTGTGACCTTTTACCAACCCAACTCTTACTGCCTTCTCCTTTTGATTTCATTTGTTGATAAAAAATTCGCACTTTTAGAATGGCCTCGTCCATGGTTTTGGGATTATCAAATTCAATTCATTCTTTCATGAATGCTGGTAGACTGCTAATGAAACACTAAACTTTGGCCTTTTACTCCCAAATATAAGCTACATACCTTAACAGGGACGTGAATTTGGTTATAAAATCGTCCATAGTGAGTTGTTCCAACTGGACATCATGAAATTATTTTGTCTTATCATCATAAAATCGCTTCGTCAAATACTTCTCCTTGAAATGTTTCTGAAAGTCCCCCTAAGTCACTCCTTGTTTAGTAATTGTATGAACAACCTTAACCTCTTCCCACCACAGCGTAGCCTTCCCTTGAAGCTGATAAATGGCTAATCTCACTTTTAAATTGTCATCATATTCATAACCACTTCCTCGTAAAAAATTAGAGGCTTAATCTTTTTTAACTCTCCTTACAACTGAATTTTATGTTTCTTATTTTTCTGGTAATTTGTCGCATTGCAATACTCTTCCTCATTTTTCCCCTTGTCTGCTTCCAAGTGCAGAGTATGGCTCCCTTCAAGAACATTTTCACCCCTATGTCTTTGTTCCTAATCTCTGCCATTATCACCAGAGTTGGGTACAAAGTTATGATGATTCTAGAAATGAGAAAGAATTTTTAATATCTTCTCTTGATCACACATCAATCTTTAACTATCTCCCCGCAGACTGGCCATTTTAGCGCTTAACTGTTGAATGTTTTCCAACAGCATGAGAACGGGGTTTTGTTGCCCTTCATCCAATTGTACCCACATCTCAAGATTGGATCCTAAGGTAGGTGCACCTCCAATTCCTCTCTGCATTATGCCTCCACTCTCTCTTTCTCTGGGTGTAATAGCCTTGATGAAAATTTGATGTAATAAAAGTTAATAAAGGGAAAAAATAATAACCATGGTTGATGAGACACTTATTCCATGATGAATGTTGGGCGAGATATCCTCGTGTGGGTTTTCATCGATTTAATATGGCTAAGGAAATTGGAAAAGGCAATGGTTAAGGATTTGGAAAGGAAAAATGGCATTTTTGGCACATTTATTTATGAAAATAATGGAAATTAAGAAAAGGGAGGTGAAAAGTCACATTTTACATGTTAGGAGGAAAATGAACGAAAGTCATGGAAAATGAATAAAATAGAGCCTCACTAATAAAAAGGCTTATGAGGATCAGTTGATACCTTTTGTTAGTTAAGTTTTGGAGCTCTCTCATTATTCTCTCTCTCTCTCTCTCACTCTTGGAAACCTAGATTTTTCTTGGAGTATTTTGGCATTGGATCAAGAATGGAAAAGAAGGCAAGAGGAAGCAAAGATCAAATAGGGAAAGGTAGGATTAAGCAGCTACAGTAGGATTTTTTGCAGGTATCAATTTTCATGCGTATTTTCCTTTCTAGATTTGGAATCGCTGGTATTGCATGTGGTTCTTTTGCTTTTGTGGTCATGGTTTTGTCAGGTGTGACAATGTTTTCAGCCTAGCCTTGCCATTTTCAAATAGCCATGGTGTGATAGCGTTATCATGTTTTGGTTGAGCTTGATTACTATATGGATTCGAAGTTGAGTGAGGTAGATCTCTAAATGATAGAGCACATGGCCTAGTGGTCCTTGAATTAGACTATGGATCACAGTAAAACCACTGGCCTAGTTACCCCTGAGCTAGACTGTGGGTTGTAGTAAAGCCAAGATTGTGTTTCCTTAGTGGGCCTAGGAATCCTTTTCAGTGAATGGCAGGATATATGGTAAAACCAAGAGGTGGGTTGCTCTCCGTTGCGCCTAGTAATCTTGGGTTTGGGATATGTGGTAAAGCCTGGAGAGTGGGTCTTAGTTTACAACCGAGTGATTCAAGTATGTATTTTCGTAAAGACTAAGAGACTAGGAGACAAGAAAATTCCTCATGGCTAGGTGGAGAAATCTAGTGGCATCGATGCTTTTTGGCCTAGTGATCAGGTGGAGATCATGGTAAAACTTGTTATGACATGTTTTTTGTGATGGCCTAGAGATCCAGGATGGATTGCGGTAAATATTGGTTTCTATTGATGAGGGTGCAGTGGTTTAGCCTCGGTATTCCCTCGTCGGTTCTTTTGGCTTGAGTCCTACATTCATGCTTGGAATATGGCACAGGGGTGAATTATGACACCCACTCCTCCTAGGTCCATCCAAGCAGCCAACCAGTCCGGAAGACATGTGATGAGAGAGGTTACTATAATGGATTCATTTTCCTTGGTGATCTTAAGGATATGGAATTGATGGGACTCATCAAACAAACCCATCCACATCAGTAATTACACCCCTGTTACAGGTCTATTTGGGCACATCACTCTCAACATTCAGATCAGTACTATTAGGGCTCATCAAACCCTAATTCAGTTGTAATATGCCCTAGACAAGTCATCACATTGAATGCCATCATTCCCGAGAGTTTCTTGGCCTAAAGACATCCTGAAATGACTCCTTGAGGGACCAGAGCAACCTTGGCCAGGGGTAAGTGCTCTACAGAGCACTTAGGCCCATTCAAGCCTACTCTACAGAGCTCTTAGGCCCACTTTGACCTGTGATGGGTGAGATTGAGTGAAATCTTCATAGGGTTCTAGGAATATTCTTACATTTTAGACCATTCTAGAATATTCCCACCTCTTATCCTCTCCTATGAGCTCGAAATTGGATGGGGAATGAATCAAATAACCTCCTATCCTCTCATCCCTTCCACCGTGGAAACTATCTCCCAAATTGGAGAGCAATTCAATGCCCAATTTATGACAAAACCACCTCTATTTCCCTATAAATTGAGCACTCATCATAGTGATCAAGGGCTGGACTTTGAAGAATTGTAAGGAGATACTGTTGGTTTGAGGTTTGAGATCATAAGCAAGTATTTTTATGCTACCAGAGTGTTGTGCTTTTGGTGTGATGAAGGATGGAACTCAAGTTGGATGAGTGACATGGTATCAAACTTCTTTGGTTGTAACTCTTCCTTCTACTTAATAAAGTTGTTTACACCTTTTCCCATATTCTTGTCTTTATGTTTCATGGTTATATGTGTAAATGCTTTCGATTCCATTTGCTTATAGTAGATAGACCTCTTGCTTTGATTGGTTTTTGTCCTCTGTTTATGATTGTAGGTACTGATCGAGCGACTTCAGTTCGAGAAGGAGTGATGGGAGATATTCAAAGAAGACAAAGGAAAGCAAATGATAACAAGTAGGTCCCTTGTATTATTTATCTTCTATCAGAAATGGTTAAACTCTTTAATTTTGTTGTTCTAAGTGTACTACCCACTTAGGGAAGTTGTGTTTATCTGCAGATGCAAAATTCCACCTAAAAAATTGGAAACTCCGCTAGGGAATGATTATCATTCCGGGTAGTTTATCCTCACCATAGTATACCCTAGTAGACTTTACTTGCTTTCATTGATCTTATTTCAGTCTTTTGAAGTGTTTTTGGTCAAAAAAATTGAGGTTAGATGTCTTTTGATTGGCCTCTTTGGCACCAACACAGGGTTGGTCAGGGGACAGTGCTTTGCAGAGCACCCTTGGATTATAGATAGTGATCTATAGTGCAGTTACTCCCACTCTGACCTGCGCTGATCCTCCTTAGGTAAAAAGTCCCACCTTTGGCTTGGTTTTTTCCAAATTTCTTTTTGTTTTTGCTTGCTGAAAGATCAATGATTGTTGTGTCTCTGAAATCAATTTGTGTTTCCTTTCCTAGCCCTACTTTGGCATTTATTGTTTAGTGTTTCTTAAATGATTTCTTTATCATTATCAATTCATTGTCAAAGTTATCTTATAATTGATTAATCTTTGCTGAAAAGAAAGTGTCGTAAGAGTCTTCATTTCTTTCGAAAAGGAACTGTTGTAAAGTCTTCGTTTTTGCGAAAAGATTGATTGATTGTATGTGCATTAGTTTCCTTTTGTTCATCTAAACATTAAGGGAATTGAAAAGAAAAACTTACATCGTGCATATTGTAATTTGTGAATGCTTGATAGGAATAGCTAGGGAAATTGCATTAGGTATGCTCTTTGCTCTTTGTCAAAGATTTGATTGCTCTATCCCTTACTAGCTACAGTTTTCATTGTTAATTAAATGAAAGAATGTTTCTCATGTTAGTTTCATTCTAGGAATTGCAAACATACATTGCGTGGTGAACCTTAAAAGGAAAATTCTTAAGAAGTTCAACTTAAAAGTTATCTCAATTAACCTAATGGAGCATTGTAACTTAACGCATAACATTTAGAGGTCTAGGCTAGAGACTTGTTCTGATGTCGTTAAACATAATAACTGTTGCTAAATTGTCTGCGATACATTCTGAGTGTGATACCTCATTCCACATACGTAAGTATATTGTAGATCATCCACGTAACTTCGGGTATATAGGGAGGTGCTACAGTACATAAGTATCAAGGAATTCTCTCACTGTGCGGTTTCACATTAGACAACACTAACACAGATTGGGCCTCCACGTACTTTCGGGTATATATGGGAGGACTAAATTAGGTTGCAATCCATCATTAGGTAACCAAGTCGGCTGCCTTATACACTGTGATACACCGAACACAACATTTGCGGAGATTTCCTACACGTATGTTAACTCCTTGGTTCACTGAGGTAGTATATTGCAATTCACAGTTGCTTGGTAATCCTTTTGCCTAGATTATCCCTCTTTTGTTTTGTTATGTTATTTTGATTAAAATAAAATTAATTGAATGTGGATAACATCATCCACGCTCACTCCTTAGTTTCTCTTAGGTTGAGACATATGGCAACAACTCTGGAGTCCACTGATCAAGGAATTCCCTTTGATGGGAATCCTAGTCCTTTTCCTCCTTTCGGAAATATTGGTGCTCCTTATATGGCTACATCGTCCCTTCCAGGATTTACCATTGGCTTTCTAGTATGGTTGTTTTCAACCTCCTTGGTTCAAAATGTCATGATTTCTCTGCAATTGAGTACTCTCCAACTGGACAAAATCAACCTCTAGTTGATCCTAAAGTTGACCCTTTGCCTTCTTCCTCGGTTTTTTCTTCCTCCCCTTCTTCCTCTTCGCCTGGTGAAAGTATTGACACTAGTAACCAGGTGGCTAAGAAGAAGAAGAAAGGGAAGAAGAAGAAAAAGAAGAAGAAGAAGAAAATTCAACAGGGAGGCAACCAAGCAACCATTGCTTTGAATGCAACTTCTGATGAGAAACCGTCCAATAAGCCTCACAAATTTCGATATCCATGCAAACTTTGTATGGGAGACCATCTTCTTCAAAATTGTCTTGATATTCCTCAGATCTTAGAAGAATGGTCTTCTCGTTCACATCGTCCTGTGTCATCAAATTCTGGAGATCATGTTGGTGACACACCATCAACTAGTGGTAGTAAATTTGATGGAAAGAAGGGTAAAGTTAGGTTTCCCTATAGTTTAAGTGAAGTGAATCACCCCATTCACCTTTGTCCCTATCTGGATGAAGCAAAAAAAGTGTTGGATAACCATCTTGCTTCTCTGCAGCGACTTCCATCTGGTTACAAGAGACTCTCCCTTAATCCTTCACTAGTTGATGAAGTGACTGACCCAAATCAACCGTCGATCAAACCCACTCTCTCTGAATGTGAATCCCATGAGTCTATACCTGACCAATCACAGGTCAAGGAAAAATTTGACCTGATTTCACCTTCAGTTAATTGTACGTTTCCCGAAGAGAGTGAATATGATACCACTCAGGTCCTTTTTGTTTCATCATATTCTAATGAGCTTTGGGGAAATCCTCTTGTTCCATCAAGAAAAGAGGAAAATCCTCTCGCTCGCATAACTCAAGGGGTTAATTCTCTTGTTTCTATGGTACCCCCTCCAAGTAGTCTAACCACTTCCTTTAATTGGAATCGACTGGCAGGATGTTGTCTTCCTTCTTAAGTGCATTTCTAGATCATGGTGCAAGTTTGTAATATGATTGTACCTGGCACTATTATAGATGAAGGTGCATCAGCGAGTATCCCTTCCTCCACTGCTGGGAAAGCGCTTGGTTCATTGCCACTTGTGCCTGTTACCCAAAATCTGTTGTCTTTTAACAGAGGAACCAGTCAACCATTAGGAATCCTTCCACAGTTTCCTATTACTTTGGGAGGAAAAATTGTTTATCTCAATCTGTTGGTAGTCCCAGGCCCTTTATATTACAATTTACTTCTTGGGCATGACTATGTTTATGACATGGGAGCTAGTGTTTCAACACTCTTTTGAGTGATGTGTTTCTCGTATGAAGGTAGAATTGTCACCGTTGACCAGCATTCATTTCCCAGTCCAAATATGGCTTCCAGTCAACCATCTTCCCTAAATGGTCCTTTTGTCCCAATGGTATCTTCCCTGCCATGGGTCAATTATGTGGAAACCTGTTCCATGCCTACATAAACTTACAATCAATTATGTGATGTTGTACATTATGTACTCGGGGAATTGGAACTAGATCTTGGATTCCTTGTTATGGATCCCTTCCAGGGCATTGTTCTCCCATCTAATGAGAACCTCTTGGAAGTCATGAGCTCTTATGGGTCGTGAACAAGGAATATGAGGATAGTTCCTGGTCTTATGTCAACCTCTTTAAAAAATGAAACAAAGGGTCTGAGGATAGTTATTTTATTGTGTCAAACTCCTTAAAAAATGAAATAGGTATGTGAGCATAGTTCCTTGTCTTGTTTCAAGCTCATTAAAAAATGAAACAAAGGGTATGAGGATAGTTCCTTGTCTTGTGTCAACCTCATTAAAAAATGAAACAAAGGGTATGAGGATAGTTCCTTATCTTATGTGAACCTCATTAAAAAATGAAACAAAGGGTATGAGGATAGTTCCTTTTCCTGTTTCAACCTCGTTAAAAAATGAAACAAAGGGTATGAGGATAGTTCCTTATCTTGTGTCAACGTCGTTAAAAAATGAAACAAAGGTTATGAGGATAGTTCTTGGTCTTGCATCAACCTCGTTAAAAAATGAAACAAAGCTTATGAGGATAGTTCCTGGTCTTGTGTCAACCTCGTTAAAAAATGAAACAAAGGGTATGAGGATAGTTCTTTTACTATGTCAACCTCATTAAAAAAAATGAAACAGGTATATGAGCATAATTCCTTGTCTTGTGTCAAGCTCCTTAAAAAATGAAACAAGGAATATGAGGATGGTTCTTTTACTGTGTCAACCTCATAAAAAAATGAAACAGGTCCTAGAGCATAGCTCTTTGTCTTGTGTCGAGCTCATTAAAAAATGAAACAGGTCCCAGAGCATAGTTCCTTGGCTTGTGTCAAGCTCATTAAAAAATGAAACAAGGAATATGAGGATAGTTCCTTGTCTTGTGTCAACCACATTAAAAAATGAAACAAGGAGTATGAGCATACTTCCTTGTCTTGTGTCAAGCTCGTTAAAAAAAGAAACAAGGGATCTGAGCATAGTTCCTTGTCTTGTGTCATTCTCATTAAAATAATGAAACAAGGAATCTTAGCAAAGTTTCTTGTCTTGTGTCAATCTCATTTAAAAAAAATGAAACAAGGTCCCCTGGAGAAAAGTTCCAATTCAAATCTTTGATTAGATCTTGTAAAATCCCAGTTGAGTCTTTCACTTGATCTCATAAATGAACCTTCATTCCATCCACCTTATAGCCACGATTATTCTACTTAGGTGAATGCAATGAATCTTGGGGGGCATGCAACTAGAATCGATTCATCATGTTGGGGGCATGTAAACCAATCTCAAGCATAATTTCTTCTTGTTTCAAGCTTGTGTAAAAATGAAACTGAATCCAAGCATAGTTTTTCATTTCAAGCTTGTGTAAACATGAAACTGAATCTAGGCATAGTTCCCTATGGTTCACGCTTGTGTAAAAATGAACCCATCTCCATTTCAACCCTCGTGATTTCCATTCTATTAGCCTCTTCTGTCAGATGAGCCTTGGTTTTTTGTCCTTCCATAATCACTATCTACTTGGCCAATCATATGTTTTCACTTGGTTGTTTTAGCCTTTCTGAGGAACAGTTGCAATGAGTGGTCTTATTAGCCAACCTCTTCACATAAATCAATATGTTTTGAGAAGTTCCAATATCACTGGAACCAGATGCTATCCTAGACACCACTCATTCCTCAAAGTAGAGTCCTCTTTAAATTCTTTTCAGACTCTCAAAATATCAATAGATTGTCGAGCGCTTGTCCTTTTCAGCTCGTAAACATATTGGAAACGACATCTACTCAATATAAGTTTAACCCTTTTCCGGACTAAGATAGATTATTTTAAAAAAATGAATACGTTGATCAAACATGATCAATAGGTTCTCTCTTGTATTATGTTATGCTTTTTCGGAATTGAGAGACAAATTTACGAAAAAGAACTTGTGGAGTTTTCTTTTTGTCCCTTTTCAAACTCTCTAAACATGAAAAGGATCGAGCTCTTATTATTGTTAAACTCATTAAAACATCAAATAGCGACAAACTTGTCCACCATGGCAAGACTGAATCTCACCTTTGCTAGACTCGTTAAAACATCACATAGTGATGGATTCACCCAAAGGGTGGAATTATACAAGAAGAATATGTTATCCTCCTCAAGCTTAATAAAAAATAAAGAGGTACTAGTCAGCAATGACTGGGGAAAATTGGAAAAGGGGTAAACCACTTTATGGTAGCAGGTCGCTTCTGAACATGAATATTTCACTTCATCACTATCACTATTTGGTTTGGGTTATCTGCATGATGGTTATCATACCTATGGTCTATCACACCATCCATCACTTTTGTTTTGGGTCAATGCTGCTAATTCATTCAAACTATTTGGGTTGGGTTATCTGCTTGATGGTTATCATACCTATGGTCTATCACACCATCCATTACTTTGGTTTTGGGTCAATGCTACCAATTCATTTAGTGTCGCTGACATGTTCAAGAGAAGTCACTCAGTAAAATTCATCCTTTGCAATACTCATAAACCTTCATTTTCATGACCGCCATTCCTGAACCTTGTGTTGTTAGTCACATCCTGTCTCCAAAATCATTACACTCGTTTCATGTCATTGATGTGGGATACATCAGATCCCTCCTGTGACGAGTCACTTCTTGTCGACATCAACTCATTATCCAAGAAGTTGACTTAGAAACACACTTTCAGTACCTTGAGGCTTTCATACATCAATGGCAAGTTTCTCGCTGCCTGTGATAGGTTGACATCATTGGCCTTTGACCGAAAGACTTTGTATGGTGTTTGACATCAAAACATCCATTCACACCATGCAGAATGTATTGTAGTACCTTTAGGATCATTATCATTATCGATGATTTCTCTCACGTTTGTTAACGACTTACATCATTGGTTGGTAATAAGGTGATGTCTTCCCACGTTCGACTTCATATCACATATTCACATGGATAGACTCGTAATTGAGTGAACGATTGGATGAGACATAAGACCCCAGATCTAGTTTCATCCATCCAGGCTGCGATTTCAGGAGAGTACTAAATCATATGTATGATGGATTTACATAGATGGTCCTCCTATCATGGGTCTATACCTGTAGATGACTATCTAATTTATTTACATGTAATGAAAAGTTTATATGCTGAGCATGGGTATGCCTTCTCTCAGCAATTCATGAAAAATCCAAAATAGCATGATATTATGTATTGTAATTGATGCAGGTCACCATCCGCTTCAGAACCTCCTCATCACATCGTAAAGCATATCACTCAACATTATCATTTTCAACTTCATGCTTTAGGGGGAAGCTGTTACAGATCTATTTGGGCACATCACTCCCGACATTCAGATCATTACTATTGGGGCTCATCAAACCCTAATTTAGTTGCTACATGCCATTCCTGAGAGTTTCCTGGCCTGAAGACATCCTGAAATGACTCCTTGAGGGACCAGCTCAGCCTTGGTCAGGGGTGAGTACTCTGCAGAGCACTTAGGCCCATTCAAGCCTACTCGACAGATCACCTAGGCCCTCTTTGAACTGCGCTGGGTGAGATTGAGCGAAATCTTTATAGGGTTCTGGGAATATTCCTACATTCTAGACCATTCTAGAAGATTCCCACCTCTTATCCTCCCCTATGAGCTCGAAATTGGATAGGTAATGAGTAAAATAACCTCCTATACTCTCATCCCTTCAACCATGGAAACTAACTCCAAAATTAGAAAGCCATTCAATACCCAAATTATGACAAAACCACCTCCATTTCCCTATAAATTGAGCACTCATAATAGTGATCGAGTGCTGGACTTTGAAGAATTGTAAGGAGATACTATTGGTTTGAGGTTTGAGATCATAAGCGAGTGTTGTTATGCTATCGGAGTGTTGTTCTTTTGGTGTGATGAAGGATGGAACTCAAGTTGGATGAGTGACATGGGATTAAACTTCTTTGGTTGTGACTCTTCCTTCTACTTAATAAAGTTGTTTACACCTTTTCCCATATTCTTGTCTTTATGTAAGATGAACTTTGTCCCGAAATGAGAAACGTTCATATCAGTCCCAGTCTGGGTAAGACTCTATTCTCTACCTCTTAATTACTGGCAACCTAAATAGTTAGTTGCCATAGGCAACAAAATAGGTAGGTTTGTCAAAGCTTCAGAAGCTACTAGAAGGGGAAGATACACTTCGTTTGTTAGGATATGTGTTGAGATGGATCTATCAAGAGCTCTTCCAGATGAAGTGATATTGGAAGTTTTTGATGAAAAATGGGTTCAAATGGTGGACTATGAGCATATTCCGTTTAGATGTCATAAATGCCATGAACATGGGCATCTTCTCAGAGACTGCCCTCTAGCCAAAACAGAGAATAAAAGAAAACCTAATACAATGAAAGATCCAGACAGCTTTTACAGGGTATTCCATAAAGGTAAGAGCGGCAAAAGAGGGCAAAAAATACAGCAAAATGAAGGACAACAGGTTAGGCGGAACCAGTTCCATGTTCTGGAAGAGGATGAAGAAAAAACAACAGGAAATCAAGCAAATAAAGGTAGTATAGGAGAGAAGGAAAAAGAAGGAAACTGTGATAAAACATAGGAAAATGACAAGCAGATGGAGAAAATATTGAGCGACACAGAACCAAATATGGGCCAGGAAATGACCTAGAGTGAAATGAAACTAGAGGAAACTAAGCTACAAGAGATACTGGAAAGAGAACATCTGGATCTGGAAGGATTCTTAATTTAGGGTACTTCTGGTGGGGTAGGTTCGCTACCTTAGGAGGAGCTTAATAGAATACAACAATTATATTTATGGAAAACTTAGGAAAAGAGTACGGAGGGAGCCAAAAACAGGAGCAGGCCGAGTAGCGAAGGAGTGAAAACGATAAAATCTACTCCGGGTTTAGCACCCAAAAACCCAGGAAAAAAGAGAGGCAGGAAAAAGCAGAATGAGCTATTGATGGAGTGTGGAAAGCTCATGATAGACTCAGGTAAGATGAAAGATCTGACCAGCTACTCCTTCACAAATATTTAATAATGAAGTTTATTTCTTGGAATATTAGAGGACTAGGAAGTAAAATAAAACAAATATTGCTTAGCAATAGAATGAAACAGGCGGCTCTGGATATCATTTTTATCTAGGAAGCAAAATGTTCCTTTCAAAAGTTAAGGAAACTACATAGAAAATGGCTCAGCAAGTTTGAATATCTAGAAGTTAAAGCAGATAATACAGCGGGAGGTATTCTCACTCTTTGGAACCCTCGAAAAATTGACATAATTGATGCAGAGACAACTAGGAATTATTTATTAGTAGTGATTCAGCCTGTAGGTGACAGGAGTACCTATTTAGTCATGAATGTGTATGGCCCTCAAAGGATAGAGGAGAAACTCAGGCTGATAGATTCCCTTAGGTATCTCAGGGAGAGACAGGCAGAAATACCCTGGATCTTGGGAGGAGATTTCAATATGATAAAATCTCTTTCTGAAAAAAAGGTGGAACCAGAGCACTAAGTAAAGATTCTTTAGCATTTCAAATCTTTACAGACAATATGAAATTAGTGGATGTGGAAACGAACAATGGCCTCTTCACTTGGAATAACAAGAGAGGAGGGGAGTCTCAGGTAGCATCCAAGTTGGACAGGTTCATTATCTCTGAGGATCTAATGCTATTAGATAAGGAAATATTAGCAAGTGTTCTTCCCGTTGGAGGCTCAGATCACTGGCCAATTCAAATGGAGATCCAGGGTATAGGTACCCCCCGGAACAGACCTTTCAGATTTGAGAATATTTGGCTTTCACACCCAGATTTCATCAGTAATATTGAAAAATGGTGGGCAGAAGATCTTCAGATCTAGGGAACTAGAATGTTCATGCTTCATAAAATATTAAAGCACATAAAAATGAGGCTCAAAGAATGGAATAAGAAATATTTTGGCAATATTTTTGCAGAAAAGAAATTAGTTGAAAATAAAATGTAGAAACTCAACCAAGCTATGATCACAAAAGGTTTTGATAAAGACAAAAATAATCTAGTGGAGAAACATCATCAAGAATGGGAAAACTTATGTAAACAAGAGGAGATATTCTGGAGACAAAAATCTAGAGTCCAATGGCTAAAATAAGGAGAGCGTAACACAAGATTTTTCCATAGAGCCACCATGGCGAATAGATCACACAACAGAATTTCCTTAATAAAAAAGGAGGATGGACAGCTGCTACAATCCCATGAAGATATAGAAGCTGTGTTAGTTCAACACTTCTGAGAAATAGCCCAGGAAAGTAATCCAGAAAGAGAACTTCACATCAAGAACTTAATAGAGCATATACCTAAGCTGGTATCTAGAGAGGACAACTACAACCTCAACATACCAGTTACTAAAGAAGAGGTCAATGAAGTTCTCAAAGACATGCAAAATGGTAAAGCTCCTAGCTCGGATGGCTTCAATGTAGATTTCTTTAAAGCTTGCTGGAATATTGTAAAAGAGGATATTTTGAATGTTGTGGAAGACTCCAGGATTAACAGAACCATCTTGAGAGCTCTTAACACCTCCTTCATTTCCCTAATCCCTAAACAGGAAAATGCTCAAACTCTAGACAGATACAGACCAATAGCTCTTTGCAATGTGGTTTACAAGATAATATCCAAGGTTGTGGCCAACAAACTTAAATCTTTGCTTCCTTCTTTGATTTCGGGGGAACAATCAGGATATGTTGAAGGCAGACAAATTCTGGACAACATTATTCAAGCTCATGAGGTGGTCCACTCATTAAACAGCACAAGGAGACCTGGCATGATTATGCAACTGGATATAGCAAAAGCTTATGACAAAGTGAACTAGACCTATATCAGGAAAGTGCTAATGGCATTTGGTTTTGATCACAACTAGGTGAGATGGGTCATGGCCTTGGTTACCTCTTCTAGCTTTTCAATATTAGTTAATGGCTCTCCTTCTGAGATTTTTCTTCCTTCAAGAGGACTGAGGCAGGGGGATCCACTTTCCCCCTTCCTATTCATACTCATGATGGAAGGTCTTGGCCAGTCTATCAAGCATGCCAGAGTTATGGGCAAAATTCAAGGTCTTCCTCTAAAGGAGAATGGTCAGGCTTTGACACATCAACAATTTGTGGATGATACTATGTTACAAGGTATCCCCACAGTCAAAGAGGCTCGGGCGTACAAACAAATTCTGAGTGATTTTGCCATGGCTTCAGGTATGGAAGTTAACCTCTCCAAATCCAATTTTTTTTTCTTTAATACTCATATTTCCATTCAGAGAAATATCTCCAGAATTCTTGGCTTTCAGAGGGATTCCCTCCCTTCAAAGTATTTAGGAGTTCCTCTCACGGTGAAACCCTTGCAAAAAAGCATTTGGGAACCGCTGATCAACAAAATGTAGGATAAAGTCAATAATTGGATAATCAGATCCTTAAATCTGGCAGGTAGACTCGTGCTGACAAAGGTGGTGCTCCAATCAATTCCAATTTTCATGCTATCAGCACTACCAGCCCCTAAAGGAGTTTTGCAGCAATTCAGAAACATCCAAAGATATTTTCTCTAGGGCAGGGAGGAAGCTAGAAAGAAGTCGGCCTTGGTCTCTTGGGAAAAGATCTATAAACCCAGGTATCATGGGGGCCTTGGCTTAGACGACCAAGAGATCCTAAGTAAGGTTCTATGGGCCAAACTATGGTGGAGGTGGGTTAAATATCCCAAGGCCCAATGGGCAAGCATATGGAAAGAAAAATATGCTAGCTCCTGGAATCACACTGAACTCATAAGGATGTTTGGTATCATAAAAGGCTCTGCCATCTAGAATAATGCTTGGGATAACAAAGGTTTAGTTCAACGAAACAGCTTCTGGGAAATCAGAGAAGGTGACCTTTCCCTTTTCTGGGAGGACAGATGGAAATAAGAACCAAAACTATCAACAGAGGATTTTTGGAACCTTAAACATGAGACTGACACCCAAGGTTTGACTAGAGTGAAAGATTTTTGGGATAATACCCACAATAATGGAAAATGGAGGATATGGAAGGATATAGACTACAGGAATGATAGAATGCTGAATACAAAAGTAGAGGCTCTTGGAAAAATGTTGGAACAAAGGATGATCTTGGTGTCTGAAGGGCAGGACCAACTCAGATGGGGAAACAACACTAAAGGCATCTTTAATATTAAGGAAGCAAAAAGTGTTCTCCTTGAGCTGGATTCCCAGGCTCCGAATAGAATCTGGCTAAACCTTTGGAGACATCAAGGTTGGATGAAAATCAAACTCTTCATGTGGTTGGTTCTTCAAAGGAAAATCTTGACTTGGGACAACATTAGAAAGAGAGGCATACTTGGACCTTCCATATGCCAGCTTTGTGAAGCCCAAGAGGAAACTATGGAACATCTTCTCAACAACTGTAATTTCACTTCCAGACTATGGGAGGCTTTTGCCAACATCTTTCAACAGTCTGACAGGGACAAGGAGAGTATTACTAACACCCTTAACAGTTGGAGGAGAAATTTTTCGGATAACGAAGTTCTCAACCTTGCTTGGGCCCTCTTGCCAAGTTTTATTATTTGGAACATATGGAAGGAAAGGAATAAGAGAATCTTCAAAAATGTAAAGAATTCCGCTCATCACCTATTTGATCAGATCTTAAAACAGATCAAGGAGACGGTCAGCTCAATAGTCAGGAATCTTCCCAAAAATCCTCCCACAGGAGTAGACTTGAGAACTCTCAGGCTGTTAGGTTTGCAGGGGATCATCCCCCTAAGTCAGAACAGTACAGCAAGAAATAGGGAGTCTGAAAAAGAATACTGGCAACCTCCTCCAAGAGATTTTTTGAAATACAATATAGATGGAGCCTCTAAAGGCAACCCCAGAACAACTGGCTTTGGAGGGGTTCTTCGGGATGAAGCAGGTAACATCCTCTCTCTCTTCCATTGTCATTTAGGAAGAGCCACCAATAATATGGCGGAATTAATGGCTATGGAGCAATGCTTAGATTTGTTGAAGCAGGAAAACTACCACAACGTGATCATTGAAGCTTACTCTGAGTTATTGATTAGCTCAGTTAAAAAGATCAATTACGGTTCAGAGCCGGAGAAAGTCTCTCAGCATTGGAAGTTAATCCGGGTTTTTCAGCGTATTCAGGGTCACCTTTAGGGGCTTTTCTCAGTCAGGTTCAATCATGTGCACAGAAAGGCTAACAATCTGGTGGATTTCTTAGCCAACCAAGGAGTTAGCTGCAAGGAAGGCAAAGTTGTGACAGGGTGGCAAGCAATGCATCATGACAATTTGAAAACTCTTTGTCACAATCTTGCGGAAGAGGACAGAAAAGTGTTTTAGGATAAAACTGAAAAGGAAAGGTCGCAATGAGCCATTCTCGATGGGATTCCCTCATTCTGGTCATACATGTAAGTGGAAGGCAAATTAAAGCAGGCTTCAGCAGCACTGATAATTCCAACTTCAGGATTCAGCGGCTTTGGCTAGGCAGATGGCTTCGTTCCATAAAGATCTACGAAAATCCTGGTTGTAGACACTTCAATCATGTTAAGGAGGAGTGGAAAGGTAGGCTCAACATTCCAGAGGTAATGAAAGGTGCTTGGGAGTATAATGGAAGCTACTTTTCCCACAGTTTCATCATACGGAAGAAAAAACCGCTTCCTAAGCGGTTTCCTGGTGATCGCACCACTCTCAAGCATAAGGTGGTTTTTGTCTTTCGGAAGCGATACCACACACCTGACGACACGTGGAGGAGGGAGAGGGATGTATACCGCTCTCATCGCACGGTAAAGCTTGGGCATATCTATGGTGCGATAATGCTCTTGTCCGTTGGATGCCGAGGCACTATTCAACGGTCAGATTTCATCGTGCTGTTTGGTTGGGGCGGAACGTTAATGTTAAGTTTTGGCGGATTGGATTTCTGGCTTTTGGGGCCAAGCGATGTGTTTTGGACCGTTGGATGTAGTAGTAGAGTTCAACGATCCGGATTGTTCGTGCAGTTGTGTGGGGCCAGGGAGTTGAGGTTTGCTTATCTTTGTGAAGCGATTTTCTCCTCCGTGGTAGGGTCTAGCAGTGACTGGGTAGTCACGGTTTCTAGGTTGGTTTAGGGGGTCTCAGTTTCAGGTTGGGGGCCTTGCCTCTGGCGGTGAGCAACCTTGTTCTCGGTGCACTTTGTCTGGTGGACATCTGTAAATTATTTTTTGATTAATAGATTTGGAAGGAACATCTCTTGCCTTAGCAAAAAAAGAAACCAACAACTATTAGTACTTATTTGATGTGCATTGAATTTATCACCAATAAAAGCATGTCGAATAAATGGTGAGTGAGGTGTTCACCAATAGTGAAAATGGTATGAAAATATTGGAAAATATATGTGTTTTCATAAATTAGTTAATGACATCATTAATTTATCATTTACACTTAATAAAATGAATTGGTTTTTTGGAAATCATCGGTATTATTATACATAACTTGAGTGTTTATGAATTAGTTTTTTGGAAATCATTGGTACTATTAATACATAATTTGAGTGTAAAACAATGAGTTAATGTGAAAATGTGGTTTTATAAATTAACAATAAATTCCTGAAACACGTACTACGCAAAGACAAATTTATGACATGACTACTTTGGTTTATTTCTAAACTAGGTTTCGGAAATTCAATTTAAAATTTATAACGGATGGTTAATTTCTAAACTAGGTTTCTGAAATTTAATTTAAAATTTATAAGAAATGGTTAATATGTAGGGTGTAATATCATTTTCAATATATAATTTGGTAAAAGTGATATTCTCTTTGATGTAATTTTAAAACTAATGGATTTTATTGTATTTCTACTTAATTTTATTGGTTAAATCTCAAAATTCTTTTGTAAATTGATTAGTTATTAAATCAACAAAATGGTGAATAAATTATAGATTTTAAATTAATTAATGAAATTTCAGTGAGACATCAATAAGAAAAATTGTCATTTTTATTAAAGTAAGATCATAAAAATATAAAAAATAAGTTATTATAAAATAATTATATAAAATATTTTATAATAATTATAATTAAAAATAAAAATATAAACCAATTATAATAATAAAAATTATCATAATTAGAATTCAACCTCTCATAATGTTAATTATAATAATTAATGGTAGAAATGTATCATAATTAAATGAGAACTTATTATAATGTTCAAACCAATCATTTGAATCAATTTGAACTTGCTCACTAATCTATATTGCCAAAGTCAAAATATTGATTTGATATTATTTAGATATTATTTAATGTATATTATCAGTGTAGATTCATTACAATTCTGATATATCAATGTTGAGAGGGAACCAATTTTTTTGAGAAATAAATTTATTTTATACTAATATGTTAAATTAAAAAAAATTATATACTTTCAGATGCAATTTTTTTAATATGTTTGATAGGTTTGAAGTTAACATGGACCTATATTGTTTTTTCCTATATATTAAATTCCATAGTCATTTTCAGTAACACATCAAGATGTGTGTGTATACCATGCACCAACTCCAAGCTGAGAAACATGCTAAGATGTGTCTGTCTAACATGCATTAACTCCACGGTGATCATGAAATAGAATTTTTGTGAGATACAATTTTCATTGTTTAACTTGCATTTTTTTTTTTGTATAAATACATTCAAAATATTGATAATACCCTCTCTAGGACAATCAGATTGTAAAGAATACAAAACTTAAACTTTCAATTCAAACAAATCCTTATTAAATTTCCTATAAAAATAATCCAAAAAATATATATAGAAAGTGGCCAAAACTTAGAATATCTAGAATACAAAAAATGTTTCAATTATAAAAATTAGCTTCTACATAAGTGGCATTGATTGGAAAATAACAAGCTTTCTCTTTCTCTTTCTCTCTCTCACACACACATATATAAAAAAATATTGTAATATTTTATTTATAATTTACATTAAAATTTTTAATTTTTTTAATACCTTTTAAATGTAGTATATCATATTTATATTTTGAAGAA
The DNA here is from genome assembly GCA_031772625.1 of Pinus tabuliformis. NCBI lineage: Eukaryota > Viridiplantae > Streptophyta > Pinopsida > Pinales > Pinaceae > Pinus > Pinus tabuliformis. The sequence goes on from CM062808.1 coordinate 550,458,281, forward strand.
GCATATTCGTTAACATGGATAATTAAATATTTTATTTATGAATGGTTTTAGAAGATTGATTAATAACACATTTTCCTCACATAAAATATTTTGTTTGTTATTATTATTTTTCTGAATCACAAGTCAACTCTATATTAAGCACAAAAGAAATTATACATTTCCTCGATATTAGATTGTAATATTAGGTTTTAATTGTGTAAGCACAATAAGAAGTAAGAATTAAATTATTGATGTTTCATAATATTCTTAATTTAAAAATATCAATTGGATGTTAGTAGATATCAATTAATATCAATTACGTGCATTTATTGACTAAAGCACCACCTAGGGTGACTAATATTAGGTACCCAATCAATAATTTGTTGAACAAAGTGTAACTAGGTTCGGCCTTCATAAATGTAATTTTGATATCTGCATTTAAACAAGAAAATAAATATTATTTTTATTATTTATATAAATGAGTTTCTTTCTCATTGAAATAGTTTTAGCACATGTTAAAGTGTTATAGGAAAGTCAAAGAGTCAAAAGAAATTTTTTTACACCATGTATGTTTATGTATTAGAGTCAGAGATATCCCTCCAAGAAAAGTCAAAATTCCTCTCCATGCAAAGACATCACCAAAGAAGCTAATCCAAAGAGAAAAACACAAGTGGACCTAAAGTATCCAAGTTGGCCTCAAGTCAGCCTAAAGGAGGGACAAACCTCTATATATAAAGATTTTCGAATCCTCCAAGGACAAGACTCAATCACCTCTGAAATCAGCGAGAAGGAAGACGAGTTAAGAGTGAAGGGAAAGAGAAGAAAAGAAGCCTCTAGTACAATGAAGAAAGAGAAAGAAACGATGAGCCTTGGAAGTCTACTCTAAGGGTGAACTACAATGAAATGTGCCAGAAAAGGAGGGCTATCTGTAGTGATTACAGCAGCACTATCATAATCACATATCTCTCATTGTTTGAGCTATAAACTTAGGCCTATAAGGCCTCCCATTAAAGAGAGGAAGAGACTCCCTCAAGTAAATAAGGAAGGAGAAAAATCCATAAGGTAACCCCTCACACGTGCGAAGAAACTAGGGCTACAGTGTTGTCTTATCAAGTCCGCAACTACACATCAAGAAGGAGCTCAGTTGGCCAAGAGAAGAAAGGTATCCTCATAGGTGAAGGACCTCATTAAGGACAAATATAATTATATCTTCTAGAGCTAGGATAAAAAGGACTATCATCAGTTGACAAAAGAAGAACAAAGTGTTGGAAGGAGGATGAAGTGTGGGGAAACAATTGTTGAAATAAGGATGGACTTGACTTGTCCTTGGAGGATATTCTTGTCAAGGGTATAGGGTTTGGCATTTATAAATAGAAGCTTCAATAAGAGAAATTTGCAATAGGTTTTTCCTCTCTAAGAAAGAGATGTTTTTCCCTCGCAGAGAGCCAATATCTTGTGGTCTTGTTTCTTGTGTTTTTGTAGCCGTTTGATGAAGTATACACACATACAATAATAATAAGAGTAGAATATAAAGATAACAAGAAAATTGTAAAAGTTCTTCACAAATTGTTATCAAGTTTAGAAGAATCATAATATCTCTAATTTCTCTAGATTCTTCAACATGGAATCAAATCTAAGGTGACACATCAAGGAAAGGGCATGTCAAGAATGCTCATAAGGTGACACATCTAGGAAGGACATCTTAATAACATATACAATATTGAAGCTTCAAGCCAAGAAGCCTAAAATACAACAAGGACAAGAAGGTCTACCATGTACTATCCATCAAGGAAGACTACTAAGCAAGAAGAGAAGCCTTTCATATAAAGGCACCTACAAGAAGATCTATCCAAAGAAGGATCTACACCAAATTACATCATCTACAATGGAAAAATCACTACAACTCAAGCCTCACCCTCTAATAATATCTCATAATCAAGAAAGTCTATTTTAAGGAAGCAATTTGAAGATCATCAAGATCCAAGAAGGCAAGACATCAAGTCTTCAAGAATAAATCAAGACTACTACATCACAAAATATATCAAGTAAGTATATATGTCCCCTCCTGAACATACATCAATGTCTTTTTTCAAGGAAAGAAACAAATTAGTTTGGACTATTAACTTCCTTGCATGGAAGAAGATGATTGATTTACTTCTTAGGGAGAATGAACTTCTAGGCCTCATCAAATGGAATACCACTATCCTTAATGAGGAACAAACTCAAGCCTTAGTCAAGTGCAATAAGGATGAGACAAGAGCTCAATGGATTCTAATATAATCTATCAAGGACTCTATCATTCCTTATGCCTCCAAATTTGAAACATCAAAAGAAATCTATGATAAACTAATAGAGAAATTATCGCTAAGCACAACTGGAGAAGTGATATCTCTACGTAATGATTTGTACAAGATGAAGATATCAAATGAAGGAATAGCTCCCTACTTCATGAATATCTCTTAGATGAGAGATCAACCTCCAGAACTAGGATAAGTCACGTCAGACAAAGAAATGACAATTGTAGTACTCAATGCTCTATCAGAGGATTGGGGAAACTTCACGTCAAACATATATGCCAAGAAGGAATCTACCCCACTAAGTGAACTATGGTCTCTATGAAAAATTGAGACTAGACCCAAAGACAAGGATTATGTGGGATGAAAAGAATAATCATTTTCTACCATGGACAAGAGAAAAGGAAAATTTGGCAAATTTTGTCCATGAAGAACAAGCAACATACATATGTCAAAATTCCAATTCTTTGGCTATCAAGAATATGGAAACTACTAAAGGGATTGTCCCAAAGATAAGAAGGACAACAAAAAAAAGAGAAAAATGGGAGAAGATCACATAACTTAAGAAGTGAAAGAAGAAGACAAGAAGCAGAAGAAGGAAGATCCTCTATATCTCTACTATGACTAAGTCAACTTATTTACATGTCTTATTTAAAATTTTGGAGTAGTATAGGATCATATAGAAATAGGATAAAATGCATGGTTTAAAGATATCTTGTAGAATATAGGAGAATGATATAGATATAGCTTAATATATTCATTTATAAGGAATATATATATTAAAGGACCTCATCCATGATGAAAGAAAATGATCATGATTAAAAAATCTTAGAAAGCCTCCATCATCAAAAGGATGAAACATTTGAAGGATGAGGGTCTTCAAGATCCTTTAACAGAATCGTCAAAGTGAAGTTCATAAAGAAGAGAAAATTTCTCAATGGGAGTTCCATTCATGGGATTCAAGAAAGGATGATATGCAGGCAAGGAAAGACTCCACCAATTAAGAACGACCAACAAACAAGAAGCCGAGATGATCAAGATAAAAATAAAGATGAGGTATGTATGCGTCAAAGTTTATTCATGTCATCATATGTATTATCGAATCATGGGGATAGTTCTAAAACATGATCAAGTATAAAAGGATATATTTCACCAATGACATGCTCGAAACCATGTATTACAATCTAATGAAGGTCAACATGAACAAGTGCCCTGATAAAGAGCAAGAGGTGGTTGACTAAACATACATGAAGAAACAAATGAAGAAAGAAATCAAACATGTGAAGAAGACCATGGCCACAAAGAATCATTATCTAACAGGATCCATTAAATACATCTCCCAAAAGAAGGCATGAGAACTCTGACAAATTTAGAAAAATATCAAAGGACCGTTGACACCCATGAAGGACTTTCAGATATTAAGATGCAGATAATAGATTAAAGTTTACAAAGATGTCATGATGGAGATCCATCCAGGAAAGCACCATTTGATGTTGAAGCAATATCAGGATCAAGTCATGAAGGGCTACTAGATCAAATTACGGAAACAAGCAAATACAACTAAGCATCCATATGATAAATAGTTTGAAGTATATAAAAGGAGTAAGAAAATGATGAAATATCCTGACATTTATCAAGAAGGCCACTTTACACAATGGAAGAAATGACATCAATTAGGAAGGAAAGTGATCGATGGCCGATGCCTACAAAAAGAATAATTTCAAACAAAGACTTCATGACATCAAAGAAAGAAAGAGATCAAACAGTTGAAGGTCCCATGAAGAAGAAGTTGCTGATAAATGGAGAAGTCCCTAGATAAGAGGGAGTTATGACAAGTTCCTAATTACAAATGAGATTGGTCAAGTTCTTAGTGAGAGGAAACTTGGGCATATCTTCCCAAATTAAGAGGAAGAGATAGACACAATATTATTGTCTTTAGTTTGGAAGAAAGAATGGAGGATTGGGTAATCATCTGGAATCGGATGCTCTTTGAGGATGTGTAGGACATCCAAGTTAAGAGTATGCAAGAGGACCGGTATTCTTTGAGGGTTGGGAACCCAAGATGAGAATATTCCTAGAAGGTCATACTCATTGAACACCTGGTTGGGTATGTACCTTGAGAGACAATGATAAAAATGTTTATATGTCATTGGTCTCACAAACATTGTTCTCTGGCCTTATGATAGATAGAGCTATTAGTCAAGGCATTTCTATAAATAATGTTGGTTACTCTCATGATATAAAAGATGGATTACAAATCTGGTTTCTCTTATGTGAATTCTTTAAGATTGAAAAATAGCCAAACGCCTTGTCATGATTTATAAATACCTCCCTAGTTTAGAGGGAGTGTTGAAGAAAGTGTAACTAGATTCAGTCTTCATCAATGGAATTATGATATTTTCATTTATTTATGAAAAGAAATATTATTATTTTTATTTATCTCAATGGGTTCTTGCTCATTGAAATAGGCCTAACACATGTCAAAGGGATATAGGAAAGTCAAAGAATCAAAATCAATATTGAAGACCCTTAAGGCCATGTTACACCATGTATATTTATGTATGAGAGTCAAAGATGTCCCTACAAGCAAAGTAAGAAGTCTTGTCCATGAAAATACATCACCAAGGAAGCTAATCCGAAGAAGAAAAGACAAGTTTGCCTAAAGTCTCAAAGTCAACCTAAGGTCAGCCTAAAGGAGGGACATACCTCTATACATAGAGGCTATGAGGCTATCCATTCCTCCAACAACAAGACACAATCACCTCTGAAATCAGTGAGAAGGAAGACGAGTTAAGTGTGAATGGAAAGCGAATAAAAGAAGCCTCTAGTGCAAAGAAGAAAGAGAAATAAACACCGAGCCTTGGAAGCATGTTTTAAGGGTGAACTATAGTCCCACGTGTAAGAAAAGGAGGGATATCTGTGGTCATTACAACAACACTTTCAGAGTAAAATATCTCTCATTATTTGGGCTAGAAACTTAAGCCTATAAGGCCTCCCACTAAAGCGAGGAAGACACTCTCTCAAGCAAAGAAGGAAGGAGAAGAATACATAAGGTAACCCCTCACACGTGCAAAGAAACTAGGGTTGTAGTGTTGTCATATCATGTTTGCAACTACACATCAGGAAGGAGATCGGTTGGACAAGAGAAGGAAGGTATCCTCATAGGTGAAGGAAATCACTAAGAATCAACTATAAGTATCTCTTCTAGAGCTAACATAATAAGGACTATCACCAGTTGCCAGAAGAAGAATGAATTGCTGGAGGAAGGAGGACAAAGTGCCGGGAAACAAAGTGTCGAAGAAAGGAAGGACTTGATTTGTGCTTGGAGGATATTCTTGGGAAGGGTCTAGGGTTTGACTTTCATCAATAGAAGATTCAATAAGAGAAATTTACGAAAGGGTTTTCCTGTCTAAGAGAGAAAGGTTTTTCCCTAGCAGAGAACCAATATCTTGTGTTCTTGTTTCTTTTGTTTTGGTAGGAGTTTGATGAAGTAAACATGCATACAATAATAATAAGAGAAGAAGATCAAGCTAAGAAGAAAATTTTAAAAGTGCTTCACAAATTTTTATCAAGTTTAGAAGAATCCTAATATCTCTAGTTGCCCTAGATCAAAGTATGGAAACAAGAAAATACAACTAAACATCCATATGATAAATATTCTGAAGTATATAAAAGGGGTAATCAGATGATGAAATATCCTGACATGTATCAAGAAGGCCACTTTCCATGAAGGAAGAAATGACACGACAAACTAGGAAGGAAAGTGATCTATGACTGATGCCCTACAAAAAGAAGAAGTTCAAACAAATACTTCATGACACCAAAGAAAGAAATAGATCCAGTAGCTCAAGGACTCGTGAAGAAGAAGTTGTTGATAAATGGACAAGTCCCTAGCTAAGAGGGAGTTCTAACAAGTTTCTAATTACAAAGAAGTTTGGTTAAGTTCCTGGTCAGAACAAACTTCGGCATATCTTCCTTAATTAAGAGGAAGAGATAGACACAACATTCTTGTCTTCACTTTGGAAGAAAGAATGGAGGATTGAGTAATCATCTGGCATATGATGCTCTTTTATGATTTGTAGGGCATCCAAGATAAGAGTGGGCAAGAGGACCGTTATTCTTTGAGGGCTGGGAACCCAAGATAAGAATGGTCCTAGAAGGTCACACTCATTGAACACCCGACTGGGTATGTACCTTAGAAGACAATGATAAAAGTGTCTATATATCATTGGTCTCGCCAAAATTGTTCTCTAATCTTATGAGAGATAAATCTGTTAGTGAAGGTCTTGCTATAAACAATTTTGGTTACTATGATGCTATAATAAATGGATTGCCAATCTGGTTTCTCTTATGTGAATTCTTCAAGATTTAAAAATATCCAAATGACTTGTAATGATTTACAAATCCCTGTAATTTTGTTATGTGTATTTATTCAAGAAAATAAATATTATTTTTGTTATTTATATCAATGAGTTTCTTTCTCATTGAAATATGTAGAGCACATGTCAAAGTGATATAGGAAAGTGAAAGAGTCAAAATAAATATTGAAGGCCCTTAAGGGCATGTTAGACCATGTATATTTATCTACTAGAGTCAAAGATATCCCTCAAAGCAAAGTCACAGGTCCTCTCCATACAACGACGTCACCAAAGAAGCTAATCTAAAGAAGAAAAGACAAGTTGGCCTAAACACTCTGAGTTGACCTCAAGTCGTCCTAAAGTAGGGACATACCTCTATATATAGAGGCTTTCCACTCCTCCAATGAAAAGACACAATCACCTCTGAAATCAGCGAGAAGGAGGATGAGTTAAGGGTGAAGGGAAAGCAAATAAAGGAAGCCTTTAGTGTAGTGAAGAAAGATGAAGAAACATTGAGCCTTGGAAGTTTGTTCTAAGGGTGAACTATAGTCACACGTGTGAGAAAAGGAGGGCTATCTACGATCATTACAACAACACTATCACAATCACATATCTCTCATTTTTTTTGCTAGAAACTTAGGCCTATAAGGCCTCCCACTAAAGCAAGGAAGAGAATCTCTCAAGAAAATAATGAAGGAGAAAAATACATAAGGTAACCCCTCACAGGTGTGAAGAAACTAGGGTCGTAGTATTGTCATATCAAGTTTGCTACTACACATCAAGAAGGAGCTCGATTGGACAAGAGAAGGAAGGTATCCTCATAGGTGAAGGAACTCATTAAGGATCAGAGATAAGTATCTCTTCTAGAGCAAGCATAATAAGGACTATCACCAGTTTCCGGAAGAAGAACGAAGTGCCGGAAGACGGAGGACGAAGTGCCAGGAAACGAAGAGTCCAAGAAAGGAAGGACTTGACTTTTGCTTGGAGGATATTCTTGGCAAGGGTCTAGGGTTTTACTTTCATCAATAGAATATTTAATAAGAGAAATTTACAAAAGGGATTTCCTCTCTAAGAGAGAAAGGTTTTGCCCTAGCAGAGAGCCAATATCTTGTGTTTTGGTAGCAAATTGATGAAGTAAACATGCATACAATAATAATAAGAGAAGAAGATCAAGCTAACAAGAAAATTTTAAAAGTGCTTCACAAATTATTATCAAGTTTAGAAGAATCCTACTATCTCTAGTTGCCCTAGATTCTTCAACACAATCCCCATCAACAACTTAGAGCTTCTTAAGAATTCTCTCTCCCCATCAATTTGATGATCAATTGGGAAATTTCCTCCTAGATAGTATGAGAAATGTTGAACCATAACCTTTGAGTTGAGTTCTCTACCCTTTGCTAGATATGAGAGCCCCCATATTCCCAAAAGTAAGCTACCCGTCACTTGTTTCAAGCACATTAATGTGACATTACAATTGGAGATTCACCAAGTGACAAAAGACTTGTAGGGGTGAGAGTTTCATGAACAAATAGAGACAAACATGGGGAGCGCTAAGAATAAAGTCAAGCGTGAGATAGAAAGAGAGTAATCAAAGGGGGTGTGAAATAATGAGAGAAAATTCTTTAAGGGACAGACAAGGAGGGGGGTTACAGTAATGATTCAAACTCTATTTTACTGATATAACCTGAAAATGGACCAAAGACCAAGGTTGAAACCTTACTAAGAACATGTAGAATAGAGGTAACTAGTTCATGAGGACACACTAAGGATAGATTAAAATAGAATAGAAATAAGCCTAGCACAACATTATGGCGAGAATTTCCCTTTGAGAAACTAGTTGAGGTAGGAAACCATTACACCTCTTCAGATTCAAAAAAACTACTAGAACAAAATAAAGGGTAATTATCTAGAGTAGAATTCCTACCCAGAGTGATTTGAGAATAGGTTGCAATTTTTTGACATTGTGGAGAGTAAATGAGCAGATTATAAAATAAGGAACCCAAGATATAGTAATGTACACGATACCTTGAGAGGATGATTGGAGTAACAAGAGTAATGAGAAATAATAGAACCATGCAAACCAATAATATGCCTTTCTATCAACCCAACCATGTTGATAAATCCCTTTATGTGTGGTGCAACATCCTTTTACTTACCATAAGTCTCTACTTGAGTTCAAAATGAATATTTTGCATAGGAGATTTAACATGAACTAGACATTACCACCTGCAATGACTTCTTGTGTCTACCAATTATTGAATTCATATTGGCCCATGATTAAACAAAAGTTTCTACTTGAGTTCAAAATGAATATTTTGCATAGGAGATTTAACATGAACTAGACATTACCACGAGCAATGACTTCCCGTGTCTACAAATTATTGAATTGATAATTGGCCCATGATTAAACAAAATAATAATCACAATGTTGTAATGGAGTTATGGCTAAATTATACCCAAAAACTGTGTAGTCACATCCATGTCCCTAGATGTTTGATGGCCATAAACCTAACTCACATGTTGGGGCTATAACACTCCATTTAAAATAATAAAATTAGTATTATTAATTATTTTTAATTATAAAGTCAATATAAAAACAGAGTAATAAATAACTTTAATATAACATTTAACTAATTATTATTAAATTTTTTTAATATAACATTTAACTAATTATTATCGTTAAGAAGAAATAGTGTTCACAAAATTTTATCAATATTTATTGTAAATTGAAAAAATAAAAAATAAATAATCGCATATTAAAATAATTGGCCTTTTCTTACATTGACCTCTTCTTACATGTCAACCTCTTATTACCCTTCGACATGTGTTCAACTTGACTAATATTTCCAAATTTCATAGAAATCTCTTAATTGCAATTGAACAGACAAAGATTTCATAGTCCCTTCCTCTTAAAATAAAATATATATATCTGAAAACAACCACATCTCAGCGAAAATAACTTGTTTAAAAAAAACTCAACAATCTCACACCACCTACTTCTTATTCATGAACAAATTTTAACCTCATTTTCTATATTGAAATATTCGATCAATATGTGCATATGAAATATATAAATACATGACAAAGTCTCTCCCAATATTCAATCATAATATCAGATGTATAAATAAATGACAAAGTCTCTCCAAATATTCCACCATAATAAGAAATATATTACTGCATGCCAAAATCTCTCCAAATATTCCATCATAATAACTATTTTAATATAAAAAATATCGTAAGAAACTAAACTAAGCTTTTTACTGAATTGCGAATTGCTGTGACCTTAGTCTCTTGTCATACGTCAAACTCTACAACATCATTGCATTGCTTTTTGCCGAGCCAGAAATAAGTTGCAATCTCAATTCATGGAATTAAGAGACTACCTGGCTCATAACCTATGAATCACAATCATTTATTGTCTAATATGCTATACTTTTATTATACTTTTATGTAGATTTATTTTCTAAAAATGAGTTAAGGATGAAATGACTTGTTCCGACTTAGTCCAAACATTCAGCATCAAGACGCTCAAGGACACGACGAGCGGCAGAACTTTGCGGATCTTTAATCCACCTTCCAGAGTATCAATGTGAAATAAAGCAAGCATCAACGCCACATATGGAGATGTATGAATCTCATCTTACTTTGAAATAAAGCAAGCATCAAGCAAACCAATGACACACATGATTGAAAGAGGATTTATAATCGCAAATTTTAACCAATGAATAAGACTAGACTCCAACTCTGAAACAGACCTCCGCTTTCTCTCCCACTGCACATTTCACGTTTTCAACTACGACTTACCTCCTCGGTACTTCTTAGTTCTGGTCTGGTAACATGTGCAACACCTTCAATAGTATCAATTGGGAGTTTATTATTATAAAATTTAATTAAATACATGACGATTTTGTTGAAATATTTTCAAAATAAGAGTTATTTAGTGTAATGTTATTGCTTCTTTTATATGAGTGAGTGATGTTATATAGTTTTGTGCTTAAAGCAATAAAAAAATGTCAATTACCAAAGACACACAAAAAGTCTGGAAAATATTTAGGATAAAACTCACTAGTAAGGATGGAATTTGAGAGACAAATTACTTTAATTTATTTGTGAAAAGATAAAAACATTTGATAATGTTAAAATGATCAAAATAGATAGATTGCATAAATTTATAGGGTGTTTAGAATTTGAAATTCTTACCCTACATGCTAGAGTCATGATGAGATTCCATATTGGCACCATAGTTGTCACTCCCCTATCCCGGTCGTGGTCTTTCAAGCACACATAGGCAGGTGACGCATCGCTACCCGATTTCTTTTCACCAATACTTTCAAGTACGAACTATGCCTAACGTTCAATATTTAGAATATTTTCACTTCACTAGGCATTCATCATTCATTTTACACAGTGAAAACATTCATCTTTAACTTCATTCATATAAAAGTACACAAGTACAATATTCTTCAAGGGAGGGGCAACTCCCTGGTTAGAGCTTACCCAAAATATAATATAACAATATAATTTACAATTTCATATACAATGTCATCCTTTCAAGGCAACCCTAGAATTACCTTGGCAAATTGCCAAACTTCACTTTTCCATGTCTGCCTAAGCTGTTGTTCAGCTCGACCCCACTATCGTGCAACCTCGCCCAAGTCCACCATTTAGGGCGGCCCATGCTACTGTGCAGCCTCACCCCAAGAGTGTCGCACTTCACCGTTCACACAATAGGCTCATCGTGCCGGATACTCAACTCGTCGTGCCCGAAGCTCCTCAACTCACCCATCGGGTGCCTCGTGTCAACTCGTCGGCGCGACGCTTCATGTCAACTCACCCGCCTGGCACACCCATGTCAACTCACTCGTTCGATGCTCCGTGTCAACTCGCCTACCCTATGCAACCATGTCAAGCCGCCCGCTCAGTGTAACTGTGTCAGTTCGCCAGCCTGGGGCTCCGTGTCAGCTCGCCTGCTCGACACAACTGTGTCAGCTCGCCCACTTGACGTTCCATGTCAGCTCACCCACTTGACGCAACTGTGTCAACACGCCCACCCAACACTCCGTGCAGACTTTCCCCCTCACTTTTGTTCACTACCATACCTGCCACCCGGTCGCTGCACCCGTGGGTAGACCCAACCTGCTCCTCAACCCGACTCATCTTGCAGTACCCGACTTACTTTTCTGCGATTTTGTTTCGTCTTCCGCCTTGGTGCTTCAGTCCACCTGTCCGCGTGCACCTTGGCCTTGCCTTATATTCGCCCTCCTTCACTCTCCAAGTTCCTTGGCTCACTATGGAAGTATGTTATGTGATCTTCTTTGGATGTCTCCTCTCCATGCATCCGCCATGGTTATAATGGGGTCGGCCTCATATGTTTTGGTCATCCACACATAGTTTCGCCCCCACTTCACGTCAACTTGCCCATCCTTCACAACAGTTCGTCCAACTCGTGGGTCAGCACCACCTCTCCGTGCAATGTTCCACCCATCGATAAACTCGTCTGCTCGTCGCATCTATTGTCGCACATATGTCACACCCGACTCATGTGTTCATTGCAAATCGTCGCACACAACTTGTCACACTTCGACTCATCGCATTTAATCGAGAGTGTGTCTCCCCAACTCGTCACACATCACAAACACAACTCATGGCCATGACATACTCCCCCACTCTAATCGATTGTCATCCTCGACAAAACCATCCGGGCAACCACCATTGCCAAGACTGTAAGTCCACACAAATGTGTGTATGGGTAATTGAGATGTGTCCAACTCCGACCGACTTCATGCCATAGATATGCCAAACTTTATAGGAAATCATGTGTTGGTAACCCCGATGTTGGTGACTAGTTTAGTAGCTAATCCAACCATACATCGCCTCCATAAGAACGCATGTGCCTACATCATCATGACTCATCACTGCACACTGCATGCCAACTATGTTCATCTCATCCTAGATGTCTGCTTAAAATGTTGGAGACTCACTGCCATGAGAAGCTAATAATGAACCTTATCTCCATGATAATCTAAGAAGATGGAGAGGAAGTGGAGCCAAAAGGCTCTCCCTCTTCCTCACATATCAACTCAATCCATCTATCAGGATCTTCCACTTCTAATCTCTGTAAGTATGCTTGCCGAGTTTCCATCTGAACATCCAGTCTAGCATGCTCATATTTTTCCATTACCTCTAGCTTGTTTTATAAATCCAAGATACTATTAGACAACGTTTTAATCACTTGTTACTGCTTCATAATTTTTTCCTCTATAGAATACAACCTCTTATAGACTTCCTCATCTCGCTTGACATCCACGACATTCATTGTTGTCAACTTACATTCGGCTTTCATAGCCCCTATGGTTTGTACACCAATGGGTACATCCTCTCGCCCGTCGTAAATGTACAACTTCTTCATGTGTGGAACTATCATAGATTAAAATTTCTTCATAAATTCCATGCCTACCATAGCTTCATAGTCATTTATCTGCACCAATGTGAAATCGAATTTCCTTGTCCATTCACCTAGTGTCACATCGACCTTCTCAACCAACTCAATCACAGAATCAGGTGGGGAATTCACTGCGTTCATTTGAGATTGAACTGGTGTAAACTTCAACCCAATCTTCTTCACAGTATCTTCACTCACGAAGTTATGAGTTGCACCACTATCCACCATAGTGAGAACAATGACATTCACAATCTTCATCTCCACATATTCCTACTGGTTCCTTTTGGTATCTCTTCGTGAGATTGCTTCCATAGCCGTTGCAACTCCTAGAATCTGCATCACCCCAATGAAAGTTTCTTATTTATTCTTCTTTACATCAGATTGTGCTATTACTGCCACTTTCGATATTGAAGGACAATTCTTCACCGTATGTGGTTCTTGATATATCCAACACTTCAAGGGCTTCTTCGTCTTCATCTTGTCATACAATCTCGAAGGCTCTTCTTTTGTAGACTTCTCTTTCAGCTTGTCAGTCTTCTTCTTTGTCTCTTTGTCTCCTTCATCATAATGTTCTACCAAGTGATCAACTAATGCAAAAGCCTCTTAAAGTGTCTTAATCTTTTGCCTCTTCACCTCATTGCATGCCCAAGGCTTCAATCCTATAATGAAATTGAACACCTTGTCCCTTTCCCCCATATCAGGTAGCTCCAAAACTGCACTTGAGAACACGTGTTGATATTCTTGTAGGCTCCTTGTTTGCTTCATATATTTTATCTTCATCCTTGCATCCCATGCCTCGTATTGTGGACTAAAATGAGCTTGCAAAGCTTTATTCATGACATCCCAGGAAGTGATCTCTTCAGCATTCCCATTAGAAATCTAGTCAATTTTCCTTCACCACCACATCTTAGCATCCTTCATCAAGAATTGAGCAACTACCTTCACTTTGGCCTCATCATTAGACATACCCAAACACTCCAAGTATTGCTCCATATCCCATAGAATGTTACCAAGAGTTTTCACACTTCTTATCTCGTCATAAGAATTAGGTTCCTTGAATTTCACATAAGAAACTCCTCCACAAGAATTTTTCCCAATTGCCTTCCTCAAAATCGTTATCTCATTCTGTGCATCTCCAAGATCTTTCGGAAACTTAAAGATATCTACCAAACCTTGGTCCCTTTTAGCTCCAATCCCTTTGAATTCTTTCTCTGTTTGTGTATACATCCATTCTGTATACTCGTATCAGATTTTGAGATCTTCAAAATCTTCCTTTAGCTCCAATATTTAACCTGCAACCCTGCTGCCATATCTCTATGTTCAGCATATTTGGACTTCATCGAAGCTAATTCAAATGCCAACTCCTCAATCCTATCCACCACTTGATCCATCAGAACTGGCTCAACTTCCTTGCTAGATTCACTTGTCATAACTTGAGGTTCCTCCGCTTGTTCTGCCATCAGCTTCCTTTGTGATCTAGTGTAGACCATAAACTGATCAAAGGCCTTTATCTTTAATTTTCACGAAGTGTAGAGGTATCCCCCTTACTTCTATAATCTCGTTTGACTGAATCAACCTCTAATACCAACTGTTATGCCCCTATCATGGCGGTGGTATTTCAATCGCACATAGGCAGGTGTGGCATAACTACCTGATTTTTTCACCAATACTTTCAAGTACAAATTACGCCTAACATTCAAAACTTAGAATATTTTCACTTCACTAAGCATTCATCATTCATTTTACATAGTGGAAACATTAATCTTTAACTTCATTCATACAAAAGTAGACAAGTACAATCTTCTTCAAGGGAGGGACAACTCCCTGGTTAGAGCTTGCCCAAAATATAATATAACAATATAATTTACAATTTCATATACAAATAATGTCTCTTAATAATAATAATAATAATAAATAATATATTACAATATTAAAATATAAGCAAATAAATAATAAATAATAAATAATAAATAATAAATAATAAATAATAAATAATAAATAATAAATAATAAATAATAAATAATAAATAAAAGATAATAATAGTAAATAGATAATAAATAATGAAGAAATATAATAATAACAAATAGATAAAATAGTAAATAACAATACTAGAGTTCTAAATAAATATATATAAAAGTAAAGTATAAAATAGTAACAATAAGTAAAGTTAACAAAAAGTAAAATAAAATAAGAAAGAGTTAACTAAGAGAACTATAAAAGTATTAAAAATAAGTAAAGTACCAAAAAGTAAAAATGAATAAAATAAGAAAGAAATAAATTAAGAGAAAATTTAACTTAAGTAAAACTTAAAATAAAAATAAAAAAGTTGCATGTTGACACATGGAATGTGTGAATGCGGTTCCCTTCCAAATGTTTGGTCTATTGAATAGATGATGAGGAAGACGAGAGATGAGTTCATCATAAAATACCCTCATAGGTTATAACATCAACTTATTTTCATTAACGATATATCATTACATCACATAATAGATGAACGACATGTAAATTTACATCATATCATAACATCATGATCCATATGCATATCATATCCAGCATGAGCATTCAACCTCATTATCATAACAAATAAATAAGTGAGCACCACATATACGTCATTAACCTCTCATCAGAACTATTTATATTTACCACATACCATCATATCATGAAACATCATTAATACGAGAATAATCTAAATACTTATCAAATATAGAACAACAATACACTATAAGCATTATTATCATGAATTAATTTCATTTACCTATATAAACAATGAATGCTAACAGTAGATTAAGATTATCCAACACCCCTCTAAGATCTATGTTATTTCATGAGTACTATTAGTGTCATGTTTTCAACAAGGTACCAATTAATTTTTAATAATCATTTATTGTTCTTTCTATTTGGAAGTTAACCATTTACACCATAGGTATACTCATCTAAGTACATCGTTAAATTTCAAATGAGTCTCATCATCTTGAGCCTTAATATCTCATCAAATATTCTTCCTTCATTGTTAAGATATTACCATTTGTACAATCATTTAAATCATCAATATCAAGTTAAAATTTCATGATCACTATACATATTGTGCTTATCCAAATGACACAACAAGTTCATCCCTATTTAAGTCTTATGTTATTCTTAACCCACCTGTATGAGGGCTTCTTTTCCATTGGTGATTTATCCATCAGGTGTGTAATTATTATTGTACATCCTCAAAAGATCTACTTATCTCGTCGAGTTCCCATCTCAATACCACTTAACGGTAAAAGGGTAAAATTCATAAGTTAAGATAATGTGTTATATATATATATATATATATATATATATATATAAATCATGTGATCCTATAAATTCTAGGCATCCACCTCATGTGTCAACATAACACATTAACTTCTTTTTTTATGCTCAATGGTTTCTCATTATTCCATATAGCCAATTTCCTTTTTCCAAAAGTTAAACAATTTTTATCCTTGAAACATTTTCCTAGTTTATCACTTGCCATTTCTCATCAATTACAAGTATTCACAAATTTCAATCTTAACACTTTTAAATTATGTAGGTCATTACTTTTACCCTTACCAATCATTTTGTTCAATCCCCTCGTCAACATGCTTAAGAAAACTTTCCAGTTGAGATAGACGCCATAATTTAGCCCTAGGAATTATTACATTTTCTCAGTTCCCTTCACTCTTTAATGTTATACACCTTAAGAATGGTATGAACTTTGATTAACTACTTCAATATTAAAATCCGTATTGTTGTTATTCACATTAACACCATGCTCTACTATCACTAATGTTGGACTTTCCATGAAAATAGTGCATTTTCCCAATTTCTACTTTTAGTTTCTTTATTCCCATACTGAAACATTCATGGATTTTGTAGTCAAATGTTACCATAATTCTTACTACTCCTTTTAATAACTTCATAATTAGCTGTAAATATTTCATTATATTCTAGGATAGTTTATTACTTCTTGTTGATTTCTTATGCTTATTTATGAAACTTCCACTCATTCCCTTAGAGTGTTTTTCTATAAAATTTTCGATTTTCACCATCATCATTCCAATTTGATCATGGTTAGGAGGATTGCAGTATCATTAATAGAAAATTGGCAAGTTCACCATTTTCCCTTCTTGCATAAGATAACTTTATTCAATATTGCCACCAACTTTAGGGATCAACTTAGAACTTTCCTTTCATTCTTAAATCCCTTGACAAAATACTACTTTTATTTTTCCATCTACTCATGTGGAATTGCACTTTTATTTTCTTAATTTATTCACCTATAAGTTTCCCACATCTTGTATAAATAGTTAGTGTCATCTTTACTTTCTTAAGTTGCATAGGCTAGGTAAATGAGTTAAGTGATGGTACAATATTTCACATCTAATGACCTTGCATTAATGTCCATAATTAGCCCTTTATTATCCTTCTTTCCCTCTTCAAGAGGTGACATTCTTAGAACAAGCCAACATAACAACTCAATAACCTCAAATTCACTAGAGATTTTGCATAACCTTAACTATTCATGCAATCACTAGTACATATATCCATGCATTTCTCTCTATATTAAATTACAAACTATGCTTTAACTAGAAAATTCAAATATAAAAAGAAATTTATGATCTTACTATATACAACTCATTTTTTTATTTTTATTTTTACCAATCCATAACAATCTTATATCTCTATTATTTACTTGTATATCAAACAAGTCTAACAACTTTATTAAATTTCCCCTATCCTTTATGTGTATAAAAATATGATACAATACCTTTATTTATTATAATTATAATTTTGAAACATATATTTAACTTTGCTTATATAATTTAAAGTTTTTTATTCTTTTGAACTTTGTAATCATGTAAATCAACATAAAGTGAACTTATATCAATCTCCATTTGTATACTTGAGTCTATATATCTACATATATAAAATTATATAAAACCTATTCTAAGAAAACGATTATCATGATTCATAGATTACCTAAACCATATCTTGATAATTAGGAATAACAAAATAGATCATATCATGCAATCTTGATAATTAGGAATAACAAAATAGATCATATCCTGCAATCTATAATAATATTATCTTGATAATTAGGAATAACAAAATAAATCATGTCATGCAATCTATAATAATATTTATTGAAGCTTCTAAACTCTTTTAGTAAATATTTATAAATAAAAAAATTTCGATAATTTTATTATTTATATTATATTTTAAATACCTCTAATCGAAATTTCTCTTTCATGAATTTAAAAGAAACATTTTATTTAATGTATATATATAAAATAAAATCTACAGTATAGTTAATTCTTAGCTCTATCTTACAACCATGCAGCCAAAAAATATATATAATAATTAAATAAAAGTGCAATGTCAATAATTTAGTGTAAACTCCCAGCAATTGATGAAGATCGTCCATTCATCACAGTGACTCGGTTCATGAAGAGAGAAATGAAATGGCATGTAACAAATATTAGAAAATGTTTAAGTTTTCAAGGTTGACCGTTAAGAAGATTAATTAAAAGAAGAGTTACAAGAGAAACCAAAATCATGCAACTTTTTGCCTTCAACATTGAAAGGGAGTATATAGGCTGGCTAGAGATATTTACTCAAAACTATAACCAGGGCATTTAAGGCTAAAAGTTATGATATTACGTCAACTTAATTTAATTTTGAAGTGCCAAAGCTCTGAGCCTCAAGCTCAAGCATAGCTCTCATTGTAGATTGGGTAGTCCTCATTAAAAATCGATGTTCTCACTGTAGATTGGGTAGTCCGTAAGGGATGGCTTACAAAGTCAATTAAATAATTGAATTTCCAAATAGAAGTAAACTAGGAGCACCTTGACAATTTTCAAAGACAATCCAAGAACTTTTGTTTTCCATGTTATTAACGACTACTCTATTCTACGCAACGCAAATGTCTTATTTTTTGCACATTTTGAAACTCACACCAAATCATGTTTATTGCGTGACCCACAAGCTCAATTCATAGATTTTACATAGAACAATACAACATCTTTGATAAAACGAGAATATTAAGTGGTTTGTGGGTATTCGACTTGCCTCTTGGCATAGGCAGTTATCTTATTTTAACAATCAGTTCAAAAAGGAAGAAAAGGAAGTTAAGAGAAAAATAAGTATGGAAGTTACTTATACTCACTGCTAGTAATCGTTTGGAACATTAATTAAAAATTTATTTGATTAATTTGAATACTTGGTGATATAATTTGGTTTCAAATTATAATTTAATCTTTTGGTCGAGCTTGCTTGCGCATCCTAAATAAAAAGAGGGATGGATGCTGCGATAACAGCGAGCAGAGAATCCGATACAGCAGGCATTGAATTACAGCAGGCATTGAATCTCCTGCACCGAGAGATGAAATAAGAGATTTGGGTGGGAAGGTGGGTCAAAATTCATTCGATGAGGCACGCATAGAGGAAAGGAACTTCAAGCAGCCATTTACATCACCACGAGATTTCGAGTTCGATTAGCTTCAATTTAGACTAGGTTATTTGAGTTGTTTCTTCATCAAGCCTGGTGTTCGCCAAGGGTCTGGGTCAAGGGCCATGGTTGCAACAATGTAATAGGGTCTATGTCGAAGGTTGTATTTCCTATCAATCATCCCTGAATGGCTTCACATAGAGACCAATGTTGTTCCACGTCCTCGTCTCCCTAGCAGTAATCATTTGGGACATTAATTAAATATTTATTTGACTATTTTGAACATTTGGTGACATAATTTGGTGGCACATTATAATTTAATTTAATTAATTGAATTTCTAATTTAAAGGTTTTTTTTTGTTTCCATCCATTTTTGTGGATTTCGTGTCATTTAATTTCCATACATTAAGGGACAAAACCATGGACAATTTTTCAAAAACCATGAGAAGTTTTACATTATATGTAAATGAATCTTGTAATTTCTTTTTAAAGATTTTTACTAAAAAAATACATTAAAAAAGTGAGGATTTATTGAGACTCTCTTATTTCAGCACAAACAAAATTATAAATAAATCTATGTATTTTTCTCTAGAGATCACACAAATTTGAAACCCACTTTGATACCATATGTAACAATCCCGAAATTAAAACATGCAACTAATTAGATCAATTATGCAATTTACAATCAACACACCTCAATTCAACTAATTACTATAGATTTTTTAAGAAATATGAGCAAATGCAACTTACTTGTAGCGATGATATTCCTTACTTGTAATTTGGGAGTTGAATGTTATTTGAATTTCGCTAACTGCAACAAATTTTTGGGGACAGCTCTCCACTCAACCGTAGGCTCAGTTGCATGTAATATTTCTACGGCTAGCCACCCTCGAGCCCTCAATCAACGTACTACTGCCAGAGAATTATTTGTCTCACCACACTTTTCTCCCAAGAGAATGGATGATGGAATCATCTCTCATCTTCCTCATCCTCTATTAAATAGACCAAACATTGGAAAGGGAGTCACATGCGCACATTCCATGTGTCAACGTGAAACTTTTATTTTTTTATTTTAACCTTTACTTAAGTTAAATTTTCTCTTAATTTATTTCTTTCTTATTTTACTCATTTTTACTTTTTGATAACTTTACTTATTTTTACTATTTTTATAGTTCTTTTAGTTAATTCTTTCTTATTTTATTTTACTTTTTGTTAACTTTACTTATTGTTACTATTTTATAGTTTACTTTTCTATATACTTATTTAGAACTCTAATATTGTTATTTACTATTTTATTTGTTTGTTATTATTATATTTCTTCATTATTTATTATCTATTTACTATTATTATCTTTTCTTTATTCTTTATTATTTATTTGCTTATATTTTAATATTATATTATATTATTTATTATTATTATTATTAAGGGACATTACACAAAGTCACCCTTTGAAGGAAACCCCAGAATTACCTTGGAAAATTGCCAAACTTCGCTTTTCCAAGTCTACCAAAGTTGTCGTTTAGCTCAACCCCACTATCGTGCAGCCTCACCCAAGTCCACCATTCAGGGAGGCCCACCCTACCGTGCAGCCTCGCCCCAACCGTGTCGCACTTCACCATTCACTCAACTCATTGTGCTTGGCTCATTTGTCCATAGCGCCCACACTCGTTGTGCCTTATGCTTCTTAATTCAACCACCCAACACCCCATGTCAACTTGCCCGCCCGACACTCTGTGTTAACTTGCCTGCCTAGCACTTTGTGTCAACAGGCCCGCCCGGCATAACCGTGTCAACTCACCTACCTGATGCTCCATGTCAACTCGACTGCTCGGCACAATCGTGTTAGCTTGCCCGTGTGAGGAAACCGTGCCAGCTCCCCGCTCAGTGCTCCATGTCAACTCGCTCGCCCGATGCTTCGTATCAACTCGCCCACCCCACGCAACTATGTCAGCTTGCCTGCCTCACATTCCATGTCAGCTCACCCGCCGGACGCAACCGTGTCAGCTCTCCCACCTGGCACTCTATTCAGACCTTCCCTCGCACTTATGTTCGCTACTCGACCTGCCACCCAGTCGCTATAACCACGGGCAGACCACCCCTGCTCCTTGACCCGACTTAACCTGCGTACCCGAACTACTTGTCTGTGGTTTTGCTTCATCTTTCGCCTTGGTGCTTCGGCCCACCCATCTGCCTGGACCTCAACCTTGCCTTATCTTTACCCTCCTTCACTCTCCAAGTGCCTTGGCTCGCTATGGAAGTATGTTATGTGATCTTCTTTGGATGTCTCCTCGCCATGCATCCTCCACCAATATATACCCATCCACCATGGTTATAATGGGGTCAGCCTACCCAGGCCGACCATACATTTTGGTCATCCACACATAGTTTCGCCCCCACTTCACGTCGGCTCGCCCATCCTTTACAATGGTTCGTCCAACTTGTGGGTCGACTCCACCTCTCCGTGCGGCCTTCCACCCATCGTATAAACTCGTCCACTCATCACATCTATTGTCGCACATATGTTGCACCTGACTCGTGCATTCATCGCAAATCGTCACACACAACTCATCGCCCTTTGGTTCGTTGCGTTTAACCGAAAATTTGTCTCCCTAAGTCGTCACACATTGCAAACATGACTCATGAGCATGACAATAATCGTCACGAAGCCCAATAATAACTCAGAGCACATATTTCAAACTTCCAGAACATTAATACTTCTTAATTTGTTTGAACAAGTTTATTAATTTTGTCAAAAGTGGCCATTTTTTGGTTATTAATCAAATGTCTAAATTAAATTATTTGTTAGATTTTATTTTAATTTCTCATGCTATTTTATTAATATATCACAATTTTAAAATTTCATTTAAATTATTTTTTAATATATTAATATTTTATTTTTTAGATTTTAATTTAGATAATTTTTAATTTCTTTAAATTTTAATGTAATTATTTAATGTCAATTTTATTTTAATCAATTTAAAATAATAATGAATAAATAAATATAATTCAAGATAAGATAATGATAAGCATAAGGAAGAGAATTTTATTTTAATCCATTTAAAATAATAATGAATTAATAAATATAATTTAAGATAATTATAAATGTAAGTACGAGATATTTTATATCATTTTACAAGTCAATTTCTATTCTTGACAATAAATAGAATTTAAGAGGATTATAAATATTATTGAGATGTTAATTAATAATAATTATCTTATATTTTAATGTGATTATGTATTCAGTTTATATTAATTTATTTTATTATAATATTATTGATAATTACCAATAAATTTATAATAATACTCAAATTGAAATGTATATATATTTGTTTTTTTCTAATTATAAGTTGCCATTTTAAAAAAAGAATACAATGTTTTTTTAATTATTAAATTAAATTAGTTCATAATTTAGAAATTCAAATATTATTTTATTGATCTATTTTTAAATCACTACTTTTAATAGGTATACTTCTTATTGATTAACTCATTTATAATACAACTATTTAATAAAAAAAAAAAAAATTAAATAATAATAATAATAATAATTTATTATAAGTTTAATATGATCTTATTCATGCTATTTTAAATTTCCATTAATCATATCTATATTTGTTATATTTGTTTTTTAAAGTATTTATTTAATATAAATGAAACTAAAATAATAATTTATTGTATAAGATTTTTAAAATAAATGTATTATTAATAATTATATTTTTAATAAAAAATATTTTTTATGATCATGATGATGATGGTGGTGGTTAACATCTATTGAGACTAAACTTTGGTCAATTAGACCTAAAGAAACAAATGTTAGTTTGATTTAAGAATTTTATTCTTATGCTCAAAAGCTTGGAGAGAATCCTCCAAAACTCACTATAATTAATAAAAATATAATTATATTTATTAAAATAAATAAATTCTATTTTAATATTTTATATTAAATCTATAATTATTTAATATATATATATTTTTTAACCTAATACTTTTAGTTTGATGAGATTTCATTTCTACAATTATTCCAAATTAAACTACACTTAATAAATATAAAATTAAAAATAATAATGAATAAATTTAAATATTGTTGTTTAAATTAACTTAAAAGATTAAAAATAAAAATTATCTTTTTATATAACGCAGATTTTTAATTACATCCAATAAGTATAATATAGTTAGATAATATAGTTAGATAATTTAAGTGCATCATTTAATCAAATGAATTAAGTTTTTGGCTTTTTTTTTTCTCATCCAACATCACTGATTGAATCGTTCAGTGAATCGTTTTTCTCTAAGTTAATGGCTCACAATGATTATATAACATTTAAGTGCATCATTTAATCAAATGAATTAAGATTTTGGTTTTTTAAACATTCAAGTGCATCATTTAATCAAATGAATTAAGGTTTTGGTTTTTTTTTTTCATCCAACATAAGTGAAAAACATAATCATTGAATGGTTTTTCCCTCAGTTAATGACTCAATGATTATATAAACACAAAAGTTTTTCCAAGTAATATACTACAAAGATCGTCAAATATTAATGTATTAATAAATGTGTGCACATATTACATAGTTGTTGTCGTATCAATGTTATTAACTTCTCATCATATATCTTACGTTCATTAAATAACCAGCAATGCATATGGTATATCAACATACCATGTCACATTATTAGTCCCTGCCATTTGGCAATGGCCAGGGACTATAGTAATCCATATGCGATGCTATAGCATTAATTTGAGGGGCTATGTTGTTAATTTAAGCGGATTATGGCAGGGTGACCAAAGTTTTCAAATGCCGCGGTGTTTACCATTGTTGGGATAACCAAAGTTTTCGAAAGTGACCGTGTTTGCCCTCTTATTTGGCCTCTTCCCGAGGCGGAAGAGGCTGGACCATAGGTTTATTTAGCTTTACCGTGTTTATTATCTGTGGTGGTCGAAGAATTCATATTAATGTTACAGGTATGTTAACATTAGTTCGCTAACATTAGTTTGCGTTTGTTTGCAGGTTGGCTATAGCGGGTTTCTTTGCAGGTTGGCAGGTGTTGTGCATGAGGTGGTGTACATGTCGATGCAAGGTGGTGCAGGTGTTCTGCTGGCCTCCCTCCCTTGTTTCCTAACTGAACTGATTGGGTTGGCAAAGCCTTTCGTCAATTGGAAATTGGATGGTCTTTCATGTCGGTCAGAGGAGAGCTCGAGGAGATAGCAGTCGATACACTATGGATGATTCGGCCAAGAAACCAGTATACCAGTATGTGGGACGCGACCTTCCATCTGTTGGACCACGCAAGCAAGCAAACCGTGGCTGGCAAGTTCTTTGTCTCTAGTTCGCAAGAGAACTGGGTATCATCAACAGGGGGGATATCATTCCTAGGCCTGATGTCCTCTCGGCTGAGGTTGACCAGTGGTAATGAGGGGAAAGTGATCTTGGGTATCTGAGGCACAAGCAGCTTCTCTTTCAAATCCAAAATCTAGGACTTGAATACCTGTCTTAATCGCTAAGCCGGGCAGAAGACTACACTACGGATGAACCAACAACATACGAGAGTCTGCAGCACCAGAGTCTTCACCTTCGCGAGTTCACAGCCTAGGTGGCAAGGAAGAGTGACTGCAGGGTCTGGCAGATAGACCACTGTGTTCATCAGCGTACATAAATGGATTTCTTTACTTTTTACAGTACAGAAAGAGGCCATTTCATGAAGTTTCTTCCCTGGGGCAGGGTATCTCCTCCGCTTGATGGATCCATCATGAAAAGGCAGAGATGGGCAATTGGTTCGACTCTAAGATAAGACAAGCCCTCAACGAGACCTGTGAATTCTAGGTTTGGTACCAGGCCTATTTATCTGAAGCGAGTATCCCCAATGGCGAATATCGATAGGGACCTCCAGTTCCTGCTTCGAGCCAGTTCCTGCTTCAAACGGACCTAGAACTGGAGACTCTGAAACTAGTTCAGCAACAGGATAAGGGGTTAGGACTGGAACAACCAGAAGGTATGCTACTGGGTAGGTGATCAACCTTGCTACCCTTGCTTCTCTCACCCGTGCCTATGCCTAGGTGCCTCCACTACTTGTTCGGTCGCAAATGGATAGGGGAGGGGCAGAACAGGGAGGGTAGGTCGGGCAACATCTGCAGAACTTGTTTGCTTCATAAACCACTACTCGGGAAACCACTACTGATGCTGCGGGTTTATGGATTTAATCCTCCTGCATCCTAGGGCTGACAGTCAGGGAGGTTAGACTGTTAAACAGGCAATAGGGGATGGAGCTTAGACGGTTAAACTGCAGGGCATGGAGCTTAGAGGGTTAAACAGCCAAGAGTTTAAACATTTAAGCGGGAAACTAAGGTAGAAAAAATAGCAATGGCACTGACATCTGTTTGGGGAGCTATGACATCTGTGCTGGTTAACGTGCAGGCTGATTTGATGGAGGTTAACGTAAGACAGGGCATTTGTACAAAGTAGCAAGAAGGGCAATGGTGCTGCCATCTGTTTGGGAAGCTATGACATTTGTGCAGGTTAATTTGGTGGGGGTTAAGGTAAGTCAGGTCATTTGTATGTGGTAGCTGCTAATTATTCATTGTGTACACATTTCATTCTATTCAGCATTATGCATGCAGCGTCCACTACGAGTAAGTTACTTTTGTTGTTTTATAATAAATTTAGAAATGATTTCATGGTTACCTCACTTCGAATTTTATTTTTGCTTCAGCTCCACTACATTGGTCTATATCAGGTACTGTTTATGTTATTACATTGTTTTGATATATTTTAGCCTCTGTAGGGTTTGAGTTTTTTACGTTGGCTGTGTATGATTTCAGTTGGGTTTGAGTTTTTTACCTAGGCTGTGTACGATTTCAATTTTTATCTTGGCAATGGTTTTTTTTTTGTCTGAGAACTGTTTATCTTGCAAACCATGATTTGTTTTTTTCCTTAGTTATCATTATTGTAAGATTTGTCTAGGATAGAAATTCCAAGAAAGCACGAAGACGAAGGATTTCTTGAGGGCAGGAAGATCAGTGGAAGAATCAGAATGGTCACTAGTCTCAGAGGACGAAATGAAATCTAGTTCCTTGATCTATACATTAGAATCTACAGGGGAATGACTATCAATATTAATATCATTATGATCATTAGATTCTAGAATGAAATCACAAAATGTAGGTTCTAACATTCCTGTTTATAACCTTTCTAGCTGGGAACCTGAACCTTGAGGGCCCAATCCATATCTTCCCTAGATTTAACTCAGGTTTTCAATGGCTAGGGCACAAATTTCTGAATGTATTTTCAGACCTATTTTTTCACTACTAGCACAGAACTTCTGAGCTCATTTTCACCAACAAGGTAATCTTCGGCAAATATTTCAGAGCTGCTTTTTGGGACTGAGTTTTCACTACTAGGGCATCATATTTTGCAAAATTGCTAAGCTCATTTTCTGTGCCCCTCCTTCGCGTTTATCTTGTGTTGTGAAACTCCTCTGCGGCTGATGCCCTGTAGCACACCGTCCAATAAATGGGCATAGTTGGGGGAAGTTAGTTGCGACTTACCTGCTCCGCCCCTGTCCTTCGTCACTGATCTCAATAGGTAGGTGCAAAGGTTTCTTAGAATTGCAAGTTGCATAATGAACGAATAAGAAACATGTTCAGAGCATCTGTACTATAGAATCACTGCCAACTGCATGATGATGAATTGTGGATCAACCGTGCAAGCTTACCCTTTTAATAATCCCACTGTGTGGAGACACCCTTATAGTGAGGCTATTTTGTAATTCCTAGGCAATTTATGTTATCCACAAGTGTCCCAATTCTTGTAATTGTGGCAGGGGTTCCTCTGGTGCGGGCTAGAGGTTTGTGTTTTATATCAGATTAGCTTGCCTTTTCATCTAGATGCAGGAAGGGGAGGCCCTGCAGCCATGGTAGACCCTATGAATCTTTGGCGTTAGCTTTTTAGGAGGGGCGCTTTTCACATTCTCAACTCGGTGTGAAGAATACAAAATCCAGTAATTTTGGTTCTGGGATCATATGTGTATATAAGGGACATCCATCTGGTGAAGGCTGACACTTTGTGGTGTTTACCTATGGCGCACGCCACATTCTAAATAAATATAAGCCAGAAAACATGCGTGTTTACATTACTATTTCTCTTTCAAATAGTATTTTTGGTTTCTGCTCCATTTATGCTCTGCTTGCAGAGACCACGCCAAGCGCTACACTTGGTCCAACAAGTAAAACAAAGTTTTGATCAAGAAGATCTGTTCCTCAAGATTGACTTTGATAAAGTCCTACACAGAACTTCGGAGCTCATTTTCAGACCTAATTTTTCACTACTCAGAGCTGATTTTTAACCCTGAGTTTGTCCCTGAATCTTTTGTTTAGTAAATCAGTCATATATAAAATAATATTGGTTCTTTTTATAACAGAATTGTTTTAGTCAATTTCTTCAATTTGACATCAGTGTAGATGTGATGTGACAACACACAAAATTGTATGGCTGAGCAACCGTGCATTTGTAGATCTATTCCTCAAGATTGATTTTGATAAAGTCCTACACAGAACTTCGGAGCTCATCTTCAGACCTAATTTTTCACTACTCAGAGCTGATTTTTAACATTCCTCTTTATAACCTTTCTAGCTGGGAACCTGAACCTTGAGGGCCCAATCCATATCTTCCCTAGATTTAACTCAGGTTTTCAATGGCTAGGGCACAAATTTCTGAATGTATTTTCAGACCTATTTTTTCACTACTAGCACAGAACTTCTGAGCTCATTTTCACCAACAAGGTAATCTTGGGCAAATATTTCAGAGCTGCTTTTTGGGACTGAGTTTTCACTACTAGGGCATCATATTTTGCAAAATTGCTAAGCTCATTTTCTGAGTTGGATCGGGTCTTTTTCAGATCTGGTTTTTAGAATTCTTTCATGATTTACATGAGTCTTTGCTGGGTTGACTCCTGAGTCTTTCCCGGGTCACAGATCAGTTTTGACCCTTAGCCATTTGGATTAAGTACCGAGTCAGGTCTGGCAACTGTGTTCAACAGAATCTCTGAAGACTTTTCTATTGCGACAGAGAGCTTGCTGCTATGCTTGTGACAGGATCATCTACGGGCCTTTGTGGCCTGACCAGATAAGAGCCTTACTACAATAATTTAGAATAGTGACAAGATATTTGTGCTCCTCTCCTACCTCCTCATCCTTGTCAATGACTTGATTGTTGCATTGTTCAGATATCGTGGTGTAAGGGTCATGGCAAAATTCCCTTGTTACAGTTGCATTTCAGGTGTATTTAGACACTTCTAACCCTCCTTAGGATAGGGCCTTGGATTATCGTTAGGTCACATGATGGACAGGAACAATATAGAAGAACAGAGGGGAGCTGAGGTTTATTTCTTACGTTCCTTACGAAATGTATAAATGCATTTTCATAAAAGCCTTATTACCAAAGGCTATTGGAATGATAATATCAATAAAAGCGACTTTTTTTACATCACATATATCATGGTCGATGGATGGATTGGATTGGATTGGATGGGCCGATATTGTTGGTGAAATTTTTCGATTGAAGCTGTTACTGCTCGGAAAAAGTTCTAACCATAACAGGTCTTATGTTGAGGCAACTACCATGCAAGCTACTCATTGTCTCACGTTGAGGCAACTACCATGCAAGCTACTCACTGTCACCTTCGTTGTCACAGTGTCACCTTGGTGTCCTTGCCCAACTCTTCGAGCTTGAGGAAAAGGGAAATCCAAACAGTGTTTAAACTGGTGAACCTTGTAGAATTTCCCCTAGGATCTAATACCTCCCTCGAGAACAAAGCTAGACACCTGGAATCCTCACTACTTGAAGAAAGTAGTGAGGGATCCGATTGAGAGTATGGTGGTAGAGTAGCTATTTGCTTTGTTCACTTATATTTAAAATTGCTATGCACACACTGTGACATTGTGCTGTAGTAGTTGTGATAGTTGTGGGTATCTTTCTCAAATTCATAACTGTACTAATAGAAGTTTCCCTAATTTTTAGGTAGTCTAATAGGAACTTTCTCCATTTTTATAATTTCCAACTATTTATAGTTAAGGGGGAAGTTAGTTGCGACTTACCTGCTCCGCCCCTGTCCTTTGTCACTGATCTCAATAGGTAGGTGCAAAGGTTTCTTTGAATTGCAAGTTGCATAATGACTGAATAAGAAACATGTTAAGATCATAAGTTATGCGTGTCTAATTGGTTCGAATCCATAGATAACAAGAAAGCATGGTATTCAAGCTTTAAGCTGATTACTAGTATGAACAGGTCATAGTGTTTACATAATCTTTATACCTGTCTTATTAGTACAAACCAACAGGCTATGAACACGATACCAGTACGTTGAACATGTATTGGCATCTTGGTTCCATAAGGCTCAGGCTTAGCCTAAGTAATGGAGTTAGTTATGCTTACAGCTCATATGGGCATGTTGATTACGCTATTACGATGTGTACAAGCTATGTGAGTGAATTAGGTAAAGTAAGTACACTCTAACCTTTAGTACTATCTCTATTGATTACACCAATGTAACTCATATTCAATGATTAATATGAGGTTAGTACTCAAGCTGCTAAGGTATAATACTATCTATGTTGGATAAGCAGTTCCATAATCTATACTATCACTGTTCTAATCAGGTTACAAGCTTGTATAATGTACACATCATTGATTACGCAGAATACATTAGCTTAAACACTCGTATTAACTAAGCACTACTAGTATAAGGTGTTCTGTTATATGAGTTATAAGCTCTACACATTATATAAATAAGAAACACATACGGATTATGCATATTACTAGTACCCGTGTAAGTATTGGTAATGAAAGAGCTTGATCAATACTGCTTCATAGAGTTGTTGTAAGCTATTACGATTAGCTTGAACTAAGAGCTTGAACAGCCCATGTAACTTGTATTCCCATGATAGCTATGACTAAGCTCATCTTACTGTAACACATCACGTATTAGCTATGAATCAATGGGTTACTCATATTGCATTACCTATGATTCTATCCATAAAGGTTGTGTTAGCTATGATACTAACTTAGTTCAAAGAGGTGTGTATTCTATTAGATTCTACTTCATTTACCATATAGTTTCAAACATAGCTGATTACTTGAATCTTTGTACATATACGGATTCAACAAGGGTTAGTAGTGTCTACATAATCAATGGTTCTAGATTGTACTTAGCTTATCAACTATACATGCCTTAGCTCAGATTTGAATTGCTTTCAAGGTGGATCAACTGTGCAAGCATACCCTTTTAATAATCCCATTGTGTGGAGACACCCTTATAGTGAGGCTATTTTGTAATTCCTAGGCAATTTATGGTATCCACAAGTGTCCCAATTCTTGTAATTGTGGCAGGGGTTCCTCTGGTGTGGGTTGGAGGTTTGTGTTTTATATCAGATTAGCTTGCCTTTTCATCTAGATGTAGGAAGGGGAGGCCCTGCAGCCATGGTAGACCCTCATCTGGTGAAGGCTGACACTTTGTGGTGTTTACCTATGGCGCACGCCACATTCTAAGCAAATATAAGCCAGAAAACATACGTGTTTACATTACTATTTCTCTTTCAAATAGTATTTTGAAGATCTGTTCCTCAAGATTGATTTTAATAAAGTCCTACACAGAACTTCGGAGCTCATTTTCAGACCTAATTTCTACATTTCATCTCTGATGTGTGTTGAACTGCTTTTTTTAACTCAATCTTGAAGGTTATAGTGTCTGATGCAAATGTTCCTGGTGAATGGAGTTGCTTGAACCTGACATGTGGTATTTTAGGTTAATTGCTTGATATTTTACTAAGGCTTATGGTATCTCTTCATTTAGCTAATGATGATTTTATTTCATAGCATACATTTACTTTTGTGTATAATTTGTATGATTTTAAAACCTGCTTTTGCAACTCCAGGATGCAGATTTAATTATGCTGGCATTGGCAACTCATGAAATCCACTTCTCAATTTTAAGAGAGGTTGTTGACTTCTTTGCAACATAAACACTGATATTTTGTTTCTGGATATTTTGATATTACTATGTAAGAGATAGCTCTGCCTCTAAGTATATACCTGTGGTGATGATACAGGTCATCACTTTCCCTGGTCAGCAAGAAAAATGCTACCTTTGTCAACATTATGCTAATAATTGAGCAGTTTCTCAACATCTGGACCTTGCGAGAGTACTTGGAGTGTGACATGAAGTTTTTGTGGGGAATGATTTCCTTCCGCACATGCCTACATTAGAAATCCGTGAGGTTTGTACATGATTTCTGGCATTCCTGTAGTGCTTTTCTTTTATTGACAAATCACAAAAAAGCCTTTACTATTGGCTTTGTTATACTGGTGTTTCCCCTTTAACTGGTCATCATTATTTGATTGGGAAATTATATTCCTTGTTATGAAATGAATTTTACAGAAAGTGCTAGTGTGGCTGTATTGTATTAAAGAGGATGCAGTGAAAGACCAGAAATTAACTCAAATTTCTGTCAGGGTGCAATCAACTTGCTGATGGATGTTAACTGACATAAGCAGTCTCAGCAGCTCAGTAGACAGTTGCAGTCCCAAAGGTACACACAATCACTTCCTGTTCTATATCCATTTTCATTGTTCAACTTGCCATTATGATTCTGTGACTTGTAGTTGCATTGCATTACTAAACATAATATTGAACTCTGGTATCAAAACTGTGCATTGGATGTTAACTGACAGCTCAGCTCAGTAGACCTTCGCAGTCCCAAAGGTACACATAATCACTTCCTGTTCTATACCCCATTTGCCTGAGAAAATTGTTTAAACATTATCCTGTTCAGTCAACCTTCACTTTCTCTGCAAAAGTGTTCCCAATTCAGTATGACAGAATACAGTCCCACTTGACTGAGAAAAGGTTGTGATAAGTTCTACCGTGAAAAGGAAATAACCATAGACTTGTTCCTCTAGCATCGCACAAGTATCAGAGAAAAGGTTGTGATAAGTTCTACCGTGCAAAGGCAATAACCATAGACCTGTTCCTCTAGCATCGCACAAGTATCAGCGAGCAAATGTGCAAGTACCGGCATCTAAAGGTTGAAGGTGAGGCTCAAGGTGAAAAGGCTAAAGGCTGATTCCATCTGTTGGACTTGGCTTAAGGCAAAGGCATCTGTATTCTTTCAGAAGGTTCAAGTTGAAAGGCAAAGGCTAGAGTTGAAAGGCAAGAGGGTAAAGGCATCTGGCTTCTGGTTCCTGCCTGGCTAAAGGTGAGAGGTTACAGGCTTCATCTTCTGCTGATAGATTTAGGCTCCCCTTCCTTCCCTCCCGGTGAAAGGTTCCAAGGTTACAGGCTAGCATCTGTGTTACTTGGTGATGAAGGCAGAAGTTGACAGGCTCCTTCATGGGTCAAGGCTTAGAAGCTCAGTTTTGCAGGATGACCAATTCAGTTTGACAGAATCAGCATCTAGTTCGGTTCTCAATGCAGGGACTTGCTGCCTCGCAGCCTCCCTTGTTTACCATGTTATCGTATCAATGTTATTAACTTCTCATCATATATCTTACGTTGATTAAATAACCAGCCATGCATATGGTATATCAACATACCATGTCACATTATTTACCATATCACATTAGTGAAGTTATTTAAGTTTTGATACTAATTACAATTTATTGAATCTAGAACGTACATAGGCCAAGATTTTGTTTTTGGCCACATTTAATGAATGATCCTGGTTGATAAGATAAGATATTATTTCAAAATTTCATGGTCGGAGCTCACGGATTAAAACATCTTGCTGGAAGTATGAATCACTATAGAAGGAAATCCTGGAAAGTTACATGAAAGGAAATGTACAGTAGTGATAACTCCCAACTCAATTAGGTGTCGGGAATGGTTTTTTTAAATATTATATAAAGTCAACGGTAACTCGAAAAAACCCAAACCCAAGAATATCAATTATGATTTATAGCCAGATAAATCCTATGGATCATTTGCGATAATATAATAACGTGGGTGTCTATGATTTATAGCCGGATGGTTCCAATAGATTGTATGCGATAAAATAAAACGTCTGTGATAAAATAAAACGTCTGTGATCACCGCGAGAACATAGATCGTATGCGATAAGGTAATAACGAGGGATAATAGTGGGTTGAATATTGTTTAAAATTAATAAATTCTCCATTTAATTTACCACTAGTGTCAATATAGTTTGTAAAAGCCTTATTATAACTTAATTGCCTATTAAAACATGGTCTTTTGCAAAATATAAATTCTAGCCTTTGCTTCTAAGTCTTGTATAAAGATTATGGTCTTTAAAAGGGCTATTAAAACTTCTAAGTTCAATATGAAATCAAAGAAACTTTTAAATTCAATATAAAATCGAAGAAAAAATCCACTAGATAGACCATGCAATATCTATAAGTATTTGAATTGAAGTTATGAGTTTTAGGTCTTGTGTTTCTTTCTCTCTGTACCATGCACACACTCAACCAACTAATAATACAATAACTCTAAGAATGACACTACGTCCATCCATCAACATACATAAAAGAAAGGCTTTGTTATTGATTGGTTGATAGGTCTCTTGCTATGCACTACCTTAGCCAAGTATGAAGGCTACATCCCACTAAGCTATATACAAAACTTCATTCCACTACAATATGGAATATGGTTTCTTGACTGTAACTATGTAATTGATATCTTCTCATGTGCTTAAATTATAGACTTACAAACATTGAAGCCAAACCAAAAACAAGTGTAGCGTATTTATCTAGCAATGAGTAAAAACATGAATGCAATGACTACTATATAGTATTCACCCAATAAATTATATGAATAAATATGGTTGAATTAAGCCAACAACTATTAGCACTTACTTGATATGCAATGAATTATTCACCAAAAAGATCATGTATATGTGAATGACTTATTTTGAGAGATTAATTGGTAGACCACTAGTGAAAATTGAATGAAAATCATTTACCATATAAGTGTGCTCTCATAAAGTCCTTAATGATGAAATCAATTTTACCATTTACACCTAAGAAAATGAATTGGATTTTTGGAAAACATTAGGACTACCATACATAACTTCTAATTCATTTATGATTCTAGAAAAATGAGTTAATTCATAACATAATAGTTTTTACTAATATATTTCTCTTAGTCCCGCATTCTCTTTGAAAAGGGAATTCTCTTTTATTTGACATTAATCTCCTTCCTAGCCTATCTAATTGGTAGGTCGATTTTTTTGGCAAGGTCATTTGGAATTTGCAATTCATCTTGAATACTTGTAATTGAGAAGTATCTATACAGTGCAAACAAGAGACGGTAGCCATGAATTATGTGCATTGTTGAAATTTATTTACTCTCACTTGAAATCATATGGAGATGTATAGGAGACCTGGTCAATGTGGCATATGGAGATGTACGAATGTCATCTTACTTTGAATCAAGCAAACCAATGAAACATGATTGAAGGAAGATTTATAATCCAAAATTTTAACCAATGAATAAGACTAGACTCCAACTATGAAACATACCTCCACTTTCTCTCCCATGGAGTACTACTAATTGATTAAAGTGAGGAAACAAGAAAATACAACTAAACGACCATATGATAAATATTTTGATGTATATAAAAGGAGTAGCCAGATTACAAAATATCCTCGCATGTGTCAAGAAGGCCACTTTCCATGAAGGAAAAAATGACATGACAAACTAGGAAGGAAAGTGATCGATGGTTGATGCCCTACAAAAAGAAGAAGTTCAAACAAATACCTCATGACATCAAAGAAGGAAGGAGATATAGTAGCTCAAGGACCCATGAAGAAGAAGTTGTTGATAAATGGACAAGTCCCTAGCCAAGAGGAAGTTCTAACAAGTTCCTAATTACAAAGGGTCTTGGTCAAGTTCCTGGTCAAAGGAAACTTGGGCATATCTTCCTCAATTAAGAGGAAGAGATAGACACAACATTATTTTCTTCACTTTGGAAGAAAGAATAGAGGATTAGGTAATCATCTTACATCTAGTGCTATTTGAGGATGTGTAGGGAATCCAAGATAAGAGTGAGCAAGAGGACCATTATTCTTTGAGGGTTGGGAACCCAAGGTAAGAATAGTCCTAGAAGGTCGCACTCAGTGAACACCTGGATGACTATGTACCTTAGCAGACAATGATAAAAGTGTCTATATATCATTGGTCTCGCCAAAATTGTTCTCTGATCTTATGAGAGATGGAGTTGTTAAGGCCTTGCTATAAACAATGTTGGTTACTATGATGCTATAATAGATCGATTTCCAATCCGGTTTCTCTTATGTCAATTCTTCAAGATTTAAAAATAGTCAAATGCTTAGTAATGATTTACGAATACCTCCCTAGTTTATAGGGAGTGTTGAAGAAAGTGTAACTAGGTTCGGTCTTCATAAATGTAATTTTGATATTTCTATTTATTCAAGAAAAGAAATATTATTTTTGCTATTTATATCGATGAGTTTCTTTCTCACTGAAATATGTAGAGCACATGTCAAAGTGATATAGGAAAGTCAAAGAGTCAAAAGAAATATTGAAGGCCCTTAAGGGCATGTTACACCATGTATTTTTATGTAGTAGAGTCAAAGATATCCCTCAAAGCAAAGTCACAGGTCCTCTCCATACAACGATGTCACCAAAAAAGCTAATCTAAAGAAGAAAAGAAAAGTTGGCCTAAAGTCTCCAAGTCGGCCTCAAGTCAACCTAAAGGAGGGACATGCCTCTATATATAGATGTTGTCCACTCCTCCGATGAAAAGAGACAATCACCTCTGAAATCAACAAGAAGGAAGACGAGCTATGGGTGAAGGGAAAGCAAAGAAAGGAAGCCTTTAGTGCGTTGAAGAAAGATGAAGAAAGACAGAGCCTTCGAATTCTGTTGTAAGGGTGAACTATAGTCACACGTGTGAGAAAATCAGAGCTATCTACGATGATTACAACAACACTATCACAGTCAAATATCTCTCAATGTTTTTGCTAGAAACTTAGGCCTATAAGGCCTCCCACTAAAGCCAGGAAGATACTCTCTGAAGCAAATAACGAAGGAGAAAAATACATAAGGTACCCCCTCACACGTGCGAATAAGCTAGGTTTGCAGTGTTGTCATATCAAGTTTGCAACTACACATCAAAAAGGAGCTTGATTGGAGAAGAGAAGGAAGGTATCCTCATAGGTGAAGGAACTCACTAAGGATCAGAGATAAGTATCTCTTCTAGAGCAAGCATAATAAGGACTATCATGACTTGCTGGTTGAAGAATGAAGTGTCAGAAGAAGGAGGACGAAGTGCCAAGAAACGAAGAGTCCAAGAAAGGAAGGACTTGAATTGTGCTTGGAGGATATTCTTGGCAAAAGGTCTAGGGTTTGACTTTCATCAATAGAGGATTCAATAAGAGAAATTTACGAAAGGGTTATCCTCTCTAAAAGTGAAAGGCTTTTCCCTAGCAGAGAGCCAATATCTTGTGTTCTTGTTTCTTGTGTTTTGGTAGCATTTTGATGAAGTAAACATGCATACAATAATAATAAGAGAATAATATCAAGATAACAAGAAAATTTTAAAAGTGCTTCACAAATTTTTGTCAAGTTTGGAAGAATCCTAATATCTCGAGTTGCCCTATATTCTTCAACACAATCCCCATCAACATCTTAGATCTTCTTAAGCATTCTCTCTCTCCATCAATTTGATGATCAATTGTGAACTTTCCTCCTAGATAGTCTGAGAATTGTTGAATCATTACCTTTGAGTTGAGTTCTCTACCCTTTGCTATATATGAGAGCCACCATATTCCCAAAAGTAAGCTACCCGTCACTTGCTTCAAGCACATTAATGTGACATTACAATTGGAGATTCACCAAGTGACAAGGGACTTGTAGGGGTGAGAGTTTCATGAACAAATAGAGACAAATATGGGGAATGCTAAGAACAAAGTCAAGTGGGAGATAGAAAGAGAGTAATCAAAGGGGGTGTGAGACAATGAGAGAAAATTCTTTAAGGGACAAATAAGGAGGGGGGTTACTGTAATGATTCAAACTCTGGTTCACTGATATAGCCTGAAAATGGACCAAAGACCAAGGTTGAACTGTACTAAGAACATGTAGAATAGTGGTAGCTAGTTCACGATGACACACTAAGGAGAGATTAAAACATAATAGAAAGAAGCTTAGTACAACATTTGGTGACAATTCCCTTTGAGAAATTAGTTGAGGTACGAAACCATTACACCTATTCAGATTCCATAAAACTATTAGAACAAAATAAAGGGTAATGATCTAGAGGGGAATTTGACGTAGGAAAACCTTGCTTTACCCACAGTATGCATATTCCTATGCATAAACCATTTTCCCCAGGAATTAATATCACCGTCTGGTCAAGAATTCATTATAGATGAAAAATGGTTAAGGCCCCCTTAACTAGAACTTATATGAAAACAATTATTCATTAACCCATAGTCTAACGCTTCATATCCTTCCCCTATCGGGACTCTTTACATCCTCATAAACCTTTATTAATTCGCATGGTTGCACATATAACCAAACCACACTTTATAACTTTGGGTTATAATTGGAAAACCATTAAAACCCTTCTATTGATGCTTTAATCCATTATAAACCCTTTATAATAGATATCACATAAATCCACCTAAATCATACCTTTTTCCGCCTTTCATAAGCCTTTGCACAATTCCCAAGAATTGCCCTTATCACAAGCGCTCATCGTAGTTGGCCATGGTCATACAACATATATGATCTTATCACCCCTATGACTTTGATATGCAACTATTGGAAGCGTTTAAATAACGCTTAAGCCTTAAAAGACTTGGGCACAACACTTTAACAGAATACAAAGGAAATACATTAAAATTCCACTTTGAACCACATAAGCGGATCTCAAAAACTATACACCTGCATTCATATATCGTAGGTTCCACCCTTCCATATCAATTCTTTTGCTGCACTACTCCTCCTCTGATCTTTGATCGACGATGCCTCCGATCTATCGCTATCGGCTATTGCTTGATCCTTGCACTTAACCCTTCCACTTTAAAACTCTGATCCGACCTGTATTTCGGACCTGATTGGTTCTAGGTCACATTTGATAAGGTTTCGGGTCCAGCTGTGCATCGCATGTCGCAATCGCACTTCGCTTCCTCCCTTTGAAATATTATGATGCGATCTTGATTTTTCCACTCTTGTGATTTAATCTTGGTCGTTGATCTATGAGATCTAACGGTTGTTGTGCATTGACACTTTACTCCTTCGCTACTCTATTTACTTATGTTTTTACGCTATTCCTTCAGCGTTCCACTATGGTTTCGAGTTTCTTTAAGATTTTGGTCCCTCGGCTGTTCCACTGTGCACTTCCTCTTGAGCCTTGACTTTGATCCCTCTAATGGACTCAACGATCCATTATGATCCTCCTCTTCATGTATTTATATATGTAGTCGCCAAACTTCGCTTGCGACTCTCTGTTACACAGAATATGCTAATTCATTCATTCATCATTCAATATTCGATAACACACTTATACAAATTGGAATTTGAATCTCCTTGCATATATATATCAACAAACAATTACATAATGAGACTCTCTTTCTCTCCTTGGCTTGATCTTCTAACTTAATGGCCTCTGTTCATTATCTGCCCGTAGGATTAGAAATGCTAGCTAAATGTCTAACTCTCTCTCTCTCTCTCTCTCTCTCTCTCTCTCTCTCTCTCTCTGTCTACTCCTGTCTATGCCTTTTAGGCTTACATTTATACAAGAAAGGATTCTAAAACCAATTCATGGTTTAGATCCATAAGATTCTCAAAAAGATCCTAAAATCTCTTTCTCATCCCTAAGGATTCTCTCAAATCCCCAAAATCATGAACTAACTCCTAATCTGAGATTTACAATCAATTCTCAATCCTCTCATTACTCAACTATCCTAAATCTCTCATGTTCTCCTACATTCGAGAACATTTACAATTATGCCTCACAATATTCAATTAATTCCTATTCTCATTAAAATCACTCAAAACATTAAATAATTACATTAATTCAATACTTAGGAAACCAAATTCCTTGAAACACAAGACCCTCTATGTCTACTAGAATACAACAATGATGTTGAGCTGAATGCTCCTTCATCAGACTCCCCAAGTAAGAAAATTTATGACCTCTTGATTATAATTCTGGATAATTGATTCCTCCTGGATCCGAGACTTTATTTTGTAACCTGTCTTTACTTGTCCATTGTTCTATTACTGTTGTTGTCTACTACTGTTCTCCAGGTCTCCATACCTTATGCTGCAATGCTCCACTTGCCCTGCTTTCATAGTCTACTATTGTCTTCCTCTTGTTGTCACTCCTCTCCTTTCTTGTTGTTGTCTTCTTCTGAGACACTTTCATCATTAACCTTCTTATCAATTCAATTTCTCTGTCCAGTATATCCTCAGTTTGTTGACTGCTTTCATCTCTTGATTGATGAACTCTCCTTTTTTCTTGTTCTTCACTTATCCTGATTGCCTCCTTTTCATCCTTACCTTCTTCTTTACTGTTATTTTTCACCTTTTCAGCTGCTGCTATATTGTCTTTCAGAATAATTTCCTGCTTCTGTTTCCTGCACCTATCAACTTCTTCTTGATTATTATTTATGACAGCTTCTTTGTCATCCTTCTTCAGCAATTTATCTTGAACATTTATCCTCTGTTGTTCTAACTTCCTCCTTTAAAAGTCTAATTCCCTATATAACTCAATGATTTTACTTGGAGTGAACTTTGGAAATTTTACACAATCTCCCATTTCTTCATTTGTTATTGATCCATCATCACACGGTCCTTCTTCCTTTGCTAAATCTTTATTAACATCCTTCAATAGATGTTCTTCCTCTTCTTCTTTCATTTGGCTGTCCATCTGTGCCAAATATGTTTTAGTTTCTACAACAAAATATTCAATTATAAGACAATCATCATAATGAAAAATATAAGGCCTCTGTACCTCTTCTTCCTTTGTCAACACTTTAGTATGCTGCTTGGATCTCTCTTCTTCTGTCAGCATATTAGTATGCTGATTCAAACTCAAAGAACTCTTGAGACTGTCAGCTAGTCTCTCCTTCTCATCATCTGTTTCAATGATGTCTTTCAGCACTTGTCCACTATAGCGAACTAATTCTTTTCCAGTGTCCTTGACATATTCTACTTCAAAACTTTCATTTTCTGGAAGGTATTCTTTCATGTTTTTAACAACTTTAAAAGACTCCCTATCTTCTTCCAAACTTGCAATCATACACAAATCATTAATTTTAAAAATACAAGACCTTCTGGTCTCACTTGATGCTTCAGTCATCAAGTCTTCTAGCTGCTTTGAATCATTCATATTATCCAACTCCTCTGGATCTTCATCACTTTCAAAAAGTAATGGTCCACATTCTGGTTCACATATCCAAACTTCATCATCTTCTTCAGCATCTTCCTTTTACTGTAGCTCAACTCTTTCAAGTTTCTCTATCTCCAATTTGGCATCTAAAATATGTTCAAGTTCCCTCAGCTCCTTTATTAACTGCATATTCACCTGTTGATTCCTCTTCTCTTGTAGCCTCTGCCACTTCACTTTCTTTCTCATGACGTAACCATATTTCGGGTCTGCTTCATTTCCCTGCAGCGTCTCCATTAACACTTCAAGTTGAACTGCTATCTCAGCCTTCTCCCTCTCATATTCTTCTTTACTTAACTGTCTCTATATGCCATTTTCCTTGGCATCTCTTTTCTTATGTCCTTGGCTGTAGTTTCTTTCAGAACCTCTGTTATGACTGTCACTAGTCATCATCCTCTTTATCTCTATGAGTTCCTCACTCACTCACTATGAGCTACACTAAAGCCTCTACAACAACGATTTTTCCCTGCTGCCACCTACCTCACCAAGCTCTCCTCTATACTTGGTCTTTTGGCAAGCAATTGGTTCTCTATCTCTGGAACCTCCTTTGAGAAATTCTCTTTGCTCCTTCTAGGCTTCAACTCATCTATACTTTCCAAGAACACAACTGTCCTCTTTATCCAATCTCTATTGGAATTCCTTAAGGTTCTGCCACATTTCTACTTTCACTTAGAAACTCTTACCAGCCTCCTTTACTCCATTAGCAATTCTACCCACATCCTTTGTGGAATTTCCTTTGTGAACTGCAACAATACCCCTGCAGTAACAAGTCTCCTTCTTGCTACATATGTCTCACTAAGCTTCTGTCCTCTAAGCTCAGCCTGTTGGCATTTCTTTGGTTCTTTCCTTTGGAGCCAATTGAGCACTCCTCGCTCTAGGTTGCTGCAATCTTCTCACCTTACTCTGTTGTTAACTGTGCATCAATATAAAGACCACAACCCTCCAATCTTCAATTCAAAATAAAATAATAACATATGACCTCACCTTTAAGGTCTCTATCTGATCTTATCCTCCCATTCACCTGCACTTTTGAATGGACTATTCTTTCCATTGGCCTTCAGTTGTATCTTCAATCTCTCTTACTTCAAGAACTTACAAAGTCCCTCTTACAGTTTAACTACTGTAATCCTTCTCTAAAATTTCATTCATTCAATATCTGCTAATCATTAGACAAATTTGCATACCTTCACCTACCTTCAGGATCTCACCATTTTTGCAAATCCGTTTCAGCAGATCTTCATGCTTCTAATGCATCAATTCTCAATATTCAGCCACTGTCAATAAGATTTAGAGTCTGATTCTTTCTTCCAATCTTCCGGCTTTATCTTGGCAAATCTTAGCTATCAGTAACAATTTCTCCTTTGGTGAGTTTTATTCCACCCATAAATCCTTACCAGTTTATTCCGTTACTGCTTCTTAAGACTTGATCTTCTTTTGTGAGATACTTCATTAGCTGCAACTATCAATCTTCAATCCATTTCTTTATCCAACAAAACCCAAATCAAAATTAAATAAAACAATACTTGCATGGTTTCTCCACCCACTCTTCACATCCGAGTGAATCTCCATTCTTCAAAACATCGTTGTAGATTCTTTATGTTTCTGCAGTCTCTTCTTAATTCTTACTCACCTGCCTCTAAGAACTTAACAATCTCCCAGATTTACTCTGCTTGCTTCGCTGTCATATTAGAATCTAATCTCCCTTTCTTGCATACACATCTTTCCAAATATTTATGTTCTAAATTCTCCCAAAGAAACTTTCACACATAATTTATTTGTTCTGCTCTGATACCAAATGATGCAAGGTTACCCCTACTTTACCCAAAGTATGCATATAAACCATGCATAAACCATTTCTGCCAGGAATTTATATGGATACCAGTCAAATATTCATTATAAATGAACAATGGGTTAAGGCCCCTTTTATTAATACTTGGTGAAATGATTTATCAAACAAACTAACCACAATTTGTCCCTTGATCCATCCTTTGCATTAACCCTCGTTAATCCTTAGGCCCGCATATATAAGCCAACCCCCTAAACCATTATTAAACTTTGGGTCATACATAGGCTTAACCCACAAATCGCTATCGACACTTTAATACTATTATAAACCCTTTATAATAGATATCACATAAAACCACATAAATCATACCTTTTTCCGTCTTTCATAAGCCTTTGCACAGTTCACAAGAATTGCCTTTATTGCAATCACTCATCGTAGTTGGCCATGGTCTTGCCACATATATGCTCTTATCACCCCTCCGACTCTGATATGCAACTATTGGAAGCGTTTAAATAACGCTTAAGCCTTAAAAGACTTAGAAACAACACTTTAATAGAATACAAAGGAAATACATTGAAATTCCGCTCCGAACCACATAAGCGGATCTCAAAAACTATACACCCGCATTCATATATCGTCAGTTCCGCCCTTCCATATCAATCCTTCCGTTGCACTACTCCTCCTCCGATCTCCGATCGCCGATGCCTCCAATCTATTGCTATTGGCTATCGCTTGATCCTTGCACTTGACTCTTCCACTTTAAAACTCGGATCCAACATGCATTGCGGAACCGATGGGTTCTAGGTCACATTCGATAAGGTTTCGGGTCTAGATGTGCGTCGGATGTTGCAATCGCACTTCGCTTCCCCCCTTTGAAAGATTGCGATGCGATCCCAATTTTTCCACTCTTGTGATTTAATCCTGGCCATTGATCTATGAGATCTAAAGATTTATAAGCATTGACACTTTACTCCTCCGCTACTCTGTTTACTTATGTTTTTATGCTATTCCTTCAACGTTCCACTATGGTTTCAGGTTTCTTCAAGATTTTGGTCCCTCAGTTGTTCCACTGCACACTTCCTCCTGAGCTTTGACTTTGATCCCTTTAATGGATTCAACGATCCATTATGATCCTCCTCTTCATGTATTTCTCTATGTAATCGCCGAACTTTTCCTGCAACTCTCTGTTACACAGAATATGCTAATTCATTCATTCATCATTCAATATTCGATAACACACTTATACAAATTGGAATTTGAATCTCTGTGCATATATATATCAACAAACAATTACATAATGAGACTCTTTGTCTCTCCTTGGCCCGATCTTCTAATTTAATGGCCTTTGTTCATTATCTTCCCGTAGG
Source organism: Pinus tabuliformis (assembly GCA_031772625.1). Taxonomy (NCBI): domain Eukaryota; kingdom Viridiplantae; phylum Streptophyta; class Pinopsida; order Pinales; family Pinaceae; genus Pinus; species Pinus tabuliformis. The sequence continues at coordinate 550,502,379 of CM062808.1, forward strand.
CTTACAAACACTAGCTAAATGTCTAACTCTCTCTCTCTCTCTCTGTATCTGTCTACTCCTATCTATGCCTTTTAGGTTTACATTTATACAAAAAGGGATTCTAAAACCAATTCCTGGTTTAGATACATAAGCTTCTCAACAAAATCCTAAAATCTCTTTCTCATACCTAAGGATTCTCTCAAATCCACAAAATCATGAGCTAACTCCTAATCTTAGATTTACAATCAATTCTCAATGCTCTCATTACTCAACTATCCTAAATCTCTCATGTTCTCCTACATTCGAGAACATTTCCAATTATGCCTCACAATATTCAATTAATTCCTATTCTCATTAAAATCACTGAAAACAATAAATAATTACATCAATTCAATACTTAGGAAACCAACTTCCTTGAAACACAAGACCCTCTATGTCTACTAGAATACAATAAGGATGTTGAGCTAAATTCTGCTGCATCAGAATTCCTACCTAGAGTGATTTGAGCATAGGTTGCAATTTTTTGAATTTGTGGAGAGTAAATGAGAAGATTATAAAGTAAGGACCCAAGCAATAGTAATGTACAATATAGCTCGATAGATGATTGGAGTAACAACAGTAATGAGAAACAATATAACCATGCAAACCAATAATATTCCTTTCTATCAACCCAACCATGTTGATAAATCCCTTTGTGTGTGGTGCAGCATCCCTCTACTGACCATGAGTTTCTACTTGAGTTCAAAATGAATATTTTGCATAGGATATTTAACATGAACTAGACATTACCACAAGCAATGACTTCTCGTGTCTACAAATTATTGAATTGATAATTGGCCCGCGATTAAACACAAGTTTCCATTTTAGTTCAAAATGAATATTTTGCATAGGAGATTTAACATGGACTAGACACTATCACGAGAAATGACTTTTTGTGTCTACAAATTAATGGATTGATAATTGGCCCACAATTAAAAAAAATAATAATCACAATCCTGTAATGGAGTTATGGCTAAATTATACCCAGAGAGTGTGTGGTCACATCCTTGTCCTAGATGTTTGATGGCCATAAACCTAACTCATATGTTGGGGCTGTAACACTCCATTTAAAATAATAAATTTATTATTATTAATTATTTTTAATTATAAAGTCAATATAAAAACATAACAATAATTTTTTTTAATGTAACATTAAATTAATTATTATCGTTAAGAAGAAATAGTGGTGACGAAATTTTATCAATATTTATTGTAAATTGAAAAAATTAAAAATAAATAATCCCATATTAAAATATTGGCCTCTTCTTACATTGACCTCTTCGTACATGTCAACCTCTTATTACCCTTCCACATGTGCTCAAGTTGACTTTTCTTTCTAAATTCCATGGCAATATCTTAATTGTAATTGAACAAACAAAGATTTCATAGTCCCTTCCTCTTAAAATAAAATATAGATACCTGGGAACGGCGACATCTCAGCCAAAATAACTTGTTTTAAAAAAGACTCAACAAGCTCACACCACCTACTTCTTATTCATGGAAAACTTTCAACCTCATTTTCTATATTCAAATATTCAATCATAATATCAAATGTATAAATAAATGACAAAATATCTCCAAATATTCAATCATAATATGAAATATATTAATCCATGCCAAAATCTCTCCAAATATTCCACCATAATAGCTACTTTAATATTAATAATATCATAACAAACTAAACTAAGCTTATTACTAAATTGTGAATTGTCATGACCTTACTCTCTAGTCATATGTAAAACTCTACAACATCATTGCATTGCGTTTTGTTGAGCCACAAATAAGTTGCAATCTCAATTCATTGAATTAAGAGAATACCCGGCTCATAATCTTTGAATCACAAATTTTTCCAGTGATTTATTTTCTAATTCTCTATAATTTTATTTAGATTAGAGATAAAATGTTTAAAATGCATTAAATATGAATTGACTTGTTCTAATTTAGTCCAAACATTCAGCATCAAGATGCTTAAGAACATGATGAGCTTCCTCTTCTGTTACAGGTAGAACTTTGCAGATCTTTAATCCACCTTCCAGAGCATCAGGGTGTATTGTGAATGCGAAATAAAAAGTACTGGAGACCTAGTCAATGCTACATATGGAGATGTATGAATCTCATCTTACTTCGAATCAAGAAAACCAATGACACATGCTTGAAGGAGGATTTATAATTGCAAATTTTAACCAATGAATAAGACTAGACTCCAACTTTGAAACATACCTCCACTTTCTCTCCCATGGAGTATTACTAATTGATTAAAGTATGGAAATAAGAAAATACAACTAAACATCCATAAGATAAATATTCTGATGTATATAAAAGGAGTAGCCAGATGACGAAATATCTTGGCATGTATCAAGAAGGCCACTTTCCACGAAGGAAGAAATTACATGAAAAACTAGGAACAAAAGTGATCGATGGTTGATGCCCTACAAAAATAAGTTCAAACAAATACTTCATGACATCAAATAAATAAATAGATCTAGTAGCTCAAGGACCCATGAAGAGGAAGTTGTTGATAAATGGACAAGTCCCTAGCTAAGAGGGAGTTCTAACAAGTTCCTAATTATAAATGAGCTTGGTTAAGTTCTTGGTCAGAGCAAACTTGGGCATATCTTCTTCAATTAAGAGGAAGAGATAGACACAAAGTTCTTGTCTTCACTTTGGATGAAAGGGCGAAGGATTGGGTAATCATCTGACATCTGATTCTCTTTGAGGATGTGTAGGGAATCCAAGATAAGAGTGGGAAAGAGGACCACTATTCTTTGAGGGCTGTGAACCCAAGATAAGAATAATCCTAGAAGGTCACACACAGTGAACACCTGGTTGGGTATGTAACTTGGCAGACAATGATAAAAGTGTTTATATATCATTGGTCTCACCAAAATTATTCTCTGATCTTATGAGAGATAGAGTTGTTAGTTAAGGCCTTGCTATAAAAAATGTTGGTTGATATGATGCTATAATAGATGGATTGCCAATTCGGTTTGTCTTATGTGAATTCTTCAAGACTTAAAAATAGCCAAACATCTTGTAATGATTTAGGAATAGCTCCCAAGTTTATATGGAGTGTTGAAGAAAGTGTAACTAGGTTCGGTCTTCATAAATGTAATTTTGATATTTGTATTTATTCATGAAAAGAAATATTTTTTATTTATTTATATCAATGAGTTTCTTTCTCATTGAAATATGTAGAGCACATGTCAAAGTGATATAGGAAAGTCAAAGAGTCAAAATAAATATTGAAGGCCCTTAAGGGCATGTTACACCATGTATATTTATGTAGTGGAGTCAAATATATCCCTCAAAGAAAAGTCACAAGTCCTCTCAATACAACGACGTCAGCAAAGAAGCTAATCTGAAGAAGAAAAGACAAGTTTCCCTAAAGTCTCCAAGTCATCCTCAAGTCGGTCTAAAGGAGGGACATACCTCTATATATAGAGGTTGTCCACTCCTCCAACGAAAAGGCACAATCACCTTTGAAATCAACGAGAAGGAAGATGAGTTAAGGGTGAAGGTAAAGTGAAGAAAGGAAGCCTTTAGTGCAGTGAAGAAAGATGAAGAAGCACTGAACCTTGGAAGTATGTTCTAAGGGTGAACTATAGTCACACGTGTGAGAAAAGGAGGGCTATCTACGATCATTACAACAGCACTATCATATACACATATCTATCAACGTTTTTTCTATAAACTTAGGCCTATAAGGCCTCCCACTAAAGCAAGGAATATACTCTCTCAAGTAAATAACGAAGGAGAAAAATACATAAGGTAACCCCTCACACATTCGAAGAAACTAAGGCTGATGTGTTGTCATATCAGGTTTGCAACTACACATCAAGAAGGAGCTTGATTGGACAAGAGAAGGAAGGTATCCTCATAGGTGAAGGAACTCAATAAGGATTAGAGATAAGTATCTCTTCTAGAGCAATCATAATTAGGAGTATCACCAGTTGTCGGAAGAAGAACGAAGTGCCAGAAGAAGGAGGACAAAGTGCCAGGAAATGAAGAGTCGGAAGAAAGGAAGGACTTGACTTGTGCCTAGAGGATATTCTTGGCAAGGGTCTAGGGTTTGAAGCTCATCAATAGGATATTCAATAAGAGAAATTTATGAAAGGGTTTTCCTCTCTAAGAGTGAAAGGTTTTTCCCTAGCAGAGAACTACTATCATGTGTTCTTGTTTCTTGTGTTTTCGTAGCAGTTTGATGGAGTAAACATGCATACAATAATAATAAGAGAAGAAGATCAAGCTAACAAGAAAATTTTAGAAGTTCTTCACAAATTTCTATCAAGTTTATAAGATCCTAATATCTCTAATTTCCCTAGATTCTTTAACACAATCCCCATCAACAACTTAGAGCTTCTTAAGCATTCTCTCTCCCCATCAATTTGATGATCAATTGGGAAATTTTCTCCTAGATAGTCTAAGAAATGTTGACCCATTACCTTTGAGTTGAGTTCTCTACCCTTTGCCAGATATGAGAGCCACCATATTCCCATAAGTAAGCTACTGTCACTTGCTTCAAGCACATTGATGTGATATTACAATTGGAGATTCACCAAGTGACAAGCGACTTCTAGGGGTGAGAGTTTCATGAACAAAGAGAGACAAAGATGGGGAGGGCTAAGAACAAGGTCAAGTGGGAAATAGAAAGAGAGTAATCAAAGGGGGTGTGAAACAATGAGAGAAAATTCTTTAAGGGATAGACAAGGAGGGGGGTTACTGTAATGATTCAAACTCTGGTTCACTAATATAACCTAAAAATGGACCAAAGACTAAGGTTGAAACCTTACTAAGAACACGTAGAGTACCGGTAGCTAGTTCATGAGGATGCACTAAGGAGAGATTAAAATAGAATCGAAAGAAGCTTAGTACAACATTATGGGGAGAATTTCCCGTTGAGAAATTAGTTTAGGTAGGAAACCATTACACCTGTTCAAATTCCAAAAAACTACTAGAACAAAATAAAGGGTAATTAATTAGAGGGGAATTTCTACCCAGAGTGATTTGAGCATAGGTTGCAATTTTTTGAATTTGTGGAGAGTAAATGAGTAGATTATAAAATAATTAACCCAAGACATGGTAATGTACAAGATACTTGGATAGGATGATTGGAGTAACAAGAGTAATGAGAAACAATATAACCATGCAAACCAATAATATGCCTCTCTATCAACCCAACCATGTTGATAAATCCCTCCATGTGTGGTGCATCATCACTCTACTTACCATGAGTTTCTACTTGAGTTCAAAATGAATATTTTTCATATGATATTTAACATGAACTAGACATTACCACCAGCAATGACTTCCCGTGCCTACACATTATTGAATTGATAATTGGCCTGTGATTAAACAAAAGTTTCTACTTGATTTCAAAATGAATATTTTTCGTAGGAGATTTAACATGAACTAGACATTACCACGAGAAATGACCTCCCGTGTCTACAAATTATTGAATTGATAATTGGCCCATGATCAAACAAAATAATAATCACAATCCTATAATGGAGTTATGGATAAATTATACCTAGAGAGTGTGTGGTCACATCCTTGTCCCTAGATGTTTAATGGACATAAACCTAAGTCACATGTTGGGTCTATAACACTCCATTTAAAATAATAAAATTATTATTTTTTTTCCAAGGAAAAAATTCAACTTTTTATTACGATTTATAAAAAGTTACATAGTATATGTAGTTAAGCATTCAGTTAATTGTATGACTTGAGCAAATCATAGAGTTTCTCTAAAATGGTAAGTGAGTGTCTTCAAACTCTACCATCTCACTTTTACTAAAAGATATTCATTTGTCCTTTTATCCCGGGCCTCCTTAGTGAGGAAAACAACCCAAATGAGATAATGGACTAGCTGTCAGTGACAATTCACCAAAAAGAGAAAAACCAACAAAACATATAACAAATGCATATCAGAGTCTCAAAAAGTATGTTCTGAGCCATTCCCGGGCCTCCTCATTGAGGAAAACAGCCCAAACAGGAGTGGGATCAACTATAAGTTAAAAGTATTTTAACCAAATCATTGATAATGTTTTCTAGATTCCGAAAAAGTAAAGGAAAAGAAGTTTTGTTGTGTACGTGAAATTGAAACTGGAAATCAAAATAACTGTCATAAAAATCGATCATATGCCGAAAACAAAGTAAACATTATGCATATGGTGGTTGATCCGACACATGGATCTCATCTCGGTCTGCTTCCTCTATCCTCCAACTATCCATATCTTGTTGTAGACCCACTTTAGAAAGATGGTCTGTTGTGTTATTATGTTCCATGTATATATGACATAAACAAAAGTCATTAAAAAATAATTTTAAATGTTTTGCTTCTTCTAATAATGGGGATAATATGTAGTTCTGACATCAGCTCACACTGTTGAACCATTTTAATTATATTGATCGAATCCCTAAAGATCTGAACCGAGTGCATGCCCAGGTGGGTAGCCTAACATAGGAGAAGTTTTAAGGCAGATAGTTTTGCGAAGTTATTGGCTCGAATCCCCAAGCCCACAGAGGCTTTAAGGCTTCTATGCTCATTTAGGTGAATCACCAATATGGCCCTGTTATAGACATATTTTGGCACCGCAACCCCAATCACATATGTCCATAAACCAAGGGCTTCTAAACCCCTAAAAGTGTTGTTCCATACCCTAAAGGATAAAGGTCAACTGATTACATCATTTCCCAGAAGTTCTCCCTAAAAAACTGCTTAGAACTAGTCAAAATTGGATCTCTCACCTGCTCCATGGCCAGGGTGCGATGCATCTCACCTTGTACACACGGGAGGTGCGATGCATACTGAAAAGGCCTTCTGTAGGGTGCGATGAGCAAGAATAGACAAATGGCAGAGACAGTTTGCTAAGTGGATGATCAAGGATTCTTCTAGAAACTTCACATATGACACTTGCCTCTTAGAATTCACCTAGGGATGAGTAAGAGATCAATGAAATCTCCAAGTGGAACCAAGAAATGTTAGTGGAATTAAACTAATCAAAAACCCAATGCTGACTCACACCTCTGCAAATATCTATATATGGATCCCTTATCTTAGAGATCCAGGGGCTGGAATTTTGTAATTTGCAAGGAAGTGCTGTTGGTTTCTCTTTAAAGACATTTTTGGGTGATCTTGCTTTGTATGAGGTGAAGAGGGCTTTCATGCTGGGAGGATGGCACTGGGTCAGACCAATGGGTTGTAATCCTCTCTTCTACTACTTCTATCAATAAAGCTATTTGAGTTTTCCTCCATATTCTTGTATACCTCTGAATCTTGTATTGATATATGCATTTCTATGGTTAATATACATTTGATCCTATATCGTTTACAGTGATAGATCTCTATGATTTGATGGTATTATTCTACTTTGACTCTACAGGTGCTCTTTGAAGCGGGATAAGTAAGGAAGGAGTGCCGAGATTCTATCAAAGGGGAAAGGAAAAAATCAAGGAACCAAGCGAAAGACTGAGGTTGGTACTATTTGCTTCTTTCTCATCCATCTCTCATAAAGGAAAACATAAGTGACTTTAGTTTGTTTGTTTCTAAGATAGCTACCCATATTAGTGGGACTAGAAGCTCTGAATAGACACTAGTTTTCCTGATAACAAAATGGCAACTCTGCTGGGGAGCGAAAATTTTGATTGCTTGTCTCTATTTGTGTGCTTCATAAAATACAGACGGAGCCTGAAGTTAAGCCAGATAGCCTTCGAACTACATTTGCTATGCAAGTGCAAAGTAGATCAACGCTGCTTCAGTCAATCTCTGGGTTTGTTTATGAACTAAAAAACTGACTTGCAAACATCCTAAGTGCCCTAGAGGTAGCTCAATTAACCTCATTAGATCAGCCCCTATACTTTGTATTTACTAACTATCATTAGCTCAGCCTAAATCCTTGAACTAAGTTGAAAACTGTGACTAAAAGCCAAGTTAAAGTCTCATCCCCAGAACATCGCACTGTCTCGTTTTAGCAGACTGGATGCATCGCACCTCCCGTGTGTAGTAGGTGGGATGCATCCCTGTTTCCCTGTGTTACAGGTGCGATGACCAGATAAGACTGTTTCTGCCTCCAGATTTTGGTTTTTTCTTCACTGTCTTCAGCTTTATTTAGGAGTTTTACTGTCTGTGATCAGTATACCACTATTGAAACCCCATTCCTTTACATTATTTAGCCTCCATTGTACAAAGAATTGTGAATGTTTTTTAAGTATTTTTCGCCATTTACAGTTCTCCTTTAGAAGCAAGTAGCTTAATCGAACTGTCGTCTTTTGATTTGAAAGTGTTGCAAGTGTCGTTTTAAGTCAAATAAAAGAATCCTCCTCTTTTTGATAGTCGATTACACTGTTAATCTTGTATTTGATCTGAATTAATAGTATTTCAAGTGTCGAAAGTAGTTTTCAATTCAAAATCGCAAAGTGTCATCTTGTCTTCCTTTCATTTTTTGAAAAGAAAATCGTTGGTACTGTCGCTTTGAGAGATAATTCAGATTTGTATTTAGCATTCTTTTTTTCATTCAAACATTAAGAAAGTGGAAAACAAATACATTCATGTGCATTTGCATTTAGACTGCTTGTTGATTTTGATTTAGGACAGTGCATCTAGTGTGTGCTCTCTGCTCTATTTTGAAAGGGTTTCGCTTCTCTTTCCTTAGTAGCTAGGATTTTCATTGAAAAAGGAAGAGTAAACGACTATTTATCATCTTAGATTGCATATTTAGGAGTTGTATATCTACATCATGCGGTGAACCTTAAAGGAAAACTTCTTAAGAAATATCAACTGTAAAATAAATTCAATGAACATAAAAAAGCTTTGTAACCTAACGCACAATATCTAGAAGTCTAGGCTAGAGACGTATTCCGGCGTCGTAAAGCATGGTAACTATCGCTTTCATCATAGGTTGGGTGATTCCTCCTCTTTGAGATGACAAGTGCCAGTACGAACTTGTGCTCCCACGTACCGTCGAGTATATATTGGGAGACCACAATAGGATATATCCTTTATCCTTAGGAAGCCGTGTTTGCCACCCTATCGATCACAATGCACTGAACACAACATTCAGGAAGATTGATTGCCATACCATAAAAAGTATTTTGTAGTTTTGTGATTGGTTTGGTAATCCCTCTATCTAGATTTCTAGAGTAGTCTCTTTCGTTCCTTTTCAGACTCCTTAAAGGAAAAGGTTCATCTGAGCACTTGTCACTTCAGACTCATTAAAAATCGAAGGTGACTAGAGTCATATTTAGCTTTTTCTCGACTCTTAAAAATTGAAAAAGAAAGTTGTGTCAAAGCATATAAAATTCATTTAATTCGGAATAGCATTCTCCCCTTTTATTTTGAGTTGATCAAGTAATCCGCAATTATGGAAGAAAGTCAATCCGGGCCAAGCAGACTCGTTTAACTGGGTCAAAGTCTCTTGGTTTGTTTGAAACTTGTGTTTCAACATCCTTTGAGACTCCAGTTACTCCAACCATTTCTGGTATCCCTACCTCTACAGAAGAAGTTTCACAGTTACAAGAGGACATTAGAACTGATCCTAGTGTAATAGTAAACACTTCTATTCCTAAACCAACTACATCTAGGGTTGATTCGGAAGGTGTTACCCCTCCAACATCTGTCGCTGCAGAATTTATACCTTCTTCAGCACCAGAAATATTTTACGGACCTGATGGTCTACCTCTTCCACCTGGATTGATTGCTATAGGATGGTAAACGCCACCTGAATTTGACTTATTTGGTGTGGGGGTCTTCGATTTACCGTCTCTTTCCCCACGACAGAGGATCTTCCATTCAGTACTCCATCACATTTTGGAACTGGGATCCACCTATATCCTTCTACTTCAGAAGTTAGTACCCCTTCATCGCAAGTTCCTGTAGAATTGCTAGGAAGTCTTTTGGATAGACTCGATATGTCTGGACAACCATCGACATCTAGGACTGTGTCATCCGATACAGTGGTAGCAGAACCTCCTGTCGTCACTCTGACAATGTTCGCTGGTATACCATCTGTCCCAACTAGCTCTCAACCACTAGAGGGAGTCCACCCATGGACTGTTTCGACAGTATGGTCTGTTCCCATTTGTTCGTCTGGAATAATATCTGGAATTTCTTATGTTGAGTCTCAAAAAATTGATCCTTCACAACAATATCAATTTAGGTAGTCCGATCTCCAAAGGCCAATCTTTCCTTTGAGCACTAGATTTCCGTCATATGGGGGGTAGTATGCCCTTTCATTGTTCCCTCCGGGAGAACAACCATATGAGAGTTCACAACTGAATTCAGGTTAAATTGGAATCACATCTAGTGGTTGGGTACCAATACTGCCTCAACAACCAAGAGTTGTATACTCAATGTAACCAAGTCTACCTGTGTCGAATATCCCCACTACACCAGCTATTGTGACGGTGTCGTAAGTACAAGCGTTGCTTGTTGTATGCCAGCCTCAAGTTTCTCAGGTTGTAATACAATAGCCTCTTGTCTCCACGACACAACCGCAATCGCGATTGGTGGCTCCTTAACTGGAGCAACTTAGGCTCAAACGATACTATTACCTGTCATCTTAGTCAAACATCCAGTATTGGGCAACAACAAATGGTTTCATAACCATGGCTAGTGCAACATCAACAACCGCAATTCCAACAAGCTTACCAAGGACTCGAGCAACAAAACTTTGCCGGTAATGGGCAGCCATATATTCAAAACGGTTATCATCAATCGTCTCAAAATGGTTATGCCCATCAACCTTATCAAAGTTATCAGCATCAAATACATTATGTTGGTATGCAAAGGCCCACTGCTCAGGTGATCCCATCTTATCTTGGGTATGCTTTGCCGAACCTGAATCAACAATTGCCCTTCGTAGCGACTTTAGAGTTACCATATCTAAATCAACTAACAAACGATCCAATTGCTTATACCCCTTGGTGGCCGATGATTCCTCATAAACTTCCGTCAGATATTCCTAAATACAATGGAAATCCGGGTGAAGATCCGTCGAATCATGTGATGACCTTTCATCTATGGTGTTCCTCTAACTCTCTAAATGATGATTCGAATAGGCTTCGCCTTTTTCAGCGAACATTAACTGGTTTGGCAGCAAAATGGTACATCGAATTGCCTAGAGCTTCATTCGATAACTTCAGCGCCCTTGCCACCACCTTTTTAACCCATTTTCAGTTACCAATAAGGTGTGAAACAGGAACGGAGCTTCTCACCAATTTCAAGCAGACGACGACCACTCACATATCTGATCATATTCATGAGTGGACACGTCATCGTAGAATGGTAAAAACATATGTTCCTAATCAGCTACTAGCTAAATGGCTTATTAAGTCATTGTTACCTTCTATTACAGAAGATGTGGTAAAGGGAGGAGTTGTCACTGAAGAGCAAGTCATAGCTCATGCGCAATACCTAGACTTGATCTATACTCAGTCTGGCACGCTCTATGAAAAAATCCCTCATGCTCCTAGACCAGAATTTTCCGTTCCTCCTCCTCCTAAATCAAACAAAGACTCTCATGCTGGCGATGGCATGATAGGTACGACCAACACGAAATCCACAAAGGCTACATCCAAGAAAGCCCGTAAGGTTTCTGGTCAAAATGCAAATGAAGAAATTTTAGCCTCGGAGGTTAATGTTGTGTCGACCGACAAAGGCAAAAAACTAAAGCAGCCAGGGGGCAAGAAGAAAGGGAAAAGCAAAAAGAAGAAAGAGGACGATTCTTCTCCTAAAAAATCTTCTGCAAACCCTTCTAGGCAAAGGAAATGTCCTTTGGGGTGTCAAATATGCGATGAGGATCATTAGACGAGAGATTGTCCACATAAAGCTGAAATGAAAAAATTCTTTAAGAATTCAAAAACTTTAGCGGTATTGACCGATCTGTTTCCAAACCCAGAAACCAATCTGGTTGCTAGCGACAATGCTTCCCCATCCCAAGTGCTTATGTTTTCCATTTTGAAACAGCAAAATGATGCTTTGATATAGACAAGGAATAAAGATTACGGGAATCCACAACTGTCAAACAACAAGGCTACTGATAAACCTAGTAGTTCAACAACAACTTCGATCGAAGTTGTGCCACCCATCATTCCTGAGCTAACGATAAAGCCACCAAAGGGAGTAGTACACAAATCGACATTTAATCCTCGTGCCAGAGTAGCACATAATTATAATATAGTAGAGGACCTGGCCCAATCGCCGTCCGCTATGTCGACACTTGAGGTACTGCAAAATTTCCCCTCCCAAAAGCAGGCTCTATTATCAAAAATAGGTGGGATTGACCCAGCAGATTCCAATCTTGTGGCCTTTAATCATAAAGGATATGAACCTCAGTTACCAGCTCAACTCGCTTTCCTCATTCAAGTGAAAGCCCTTAGCAAAACTGTTCATCGAACAATTATTGATGAGGGGGCATCTACCTGCATTATGTCAATGAGTTGCTGGAAAAATTTAGGATCACCACCCTTGTCACGATCGTCAACGATGTTAAAAGCATTCGATGGATGGACATACACCCCGTACGGGATTTTAAGTAACTTGCAAGTTGAACTGGGGGGCAAAACAGTAGAAATTGACGTCGAAGTTATCGATGGAAACCTCGATTACAATATCCTACTGGGAAGGCCCTGGATTTATGCTATGGCTGCAGTTGTGTCAACATACTTTAGAAAGATTTCATTTCCTTTTCAAGGAGGAATTACAATTGTTGATCAACAAACCTTCCTCCCCAACAGTTCACAAGTTATGGGAAGCATCCCAATGATCCATGGAAACTCTCAATCGCTTCAAAATATCGGAGTAGGCCTCCTAAAATACCCTATTTTAATGGGTACATTCGCCCTACTGCCTCCGAGTAATTTGGCGGAAGTGGCCACGGTGGAAACTTGCAATATGATATCCTCTATATCTAAAAGATTCAGAAGATTCCTAAACATTTTGTCAGCATGGATCATCTCCATTTTAGAAATATTAAAGAAATCAATTTTCTTGGCCTGGGGGGCAAACCAAAATCAATGCTCATTGAGTGTTTGGATAGATAGGTCTAAGGAATATGGCACCTCTTCAGATCCTTGGTCACATGTACATTCCACAGACGAAGAAATCATTCAGTCAATGATGATAGGAGAGGCACCATGGGAATATTACCACCATCATTCCCATCTTCTGGATTACCACGAAAATTATTCCAGCAACCTTAATCATCCTTCAGTTTTTGATTTTCTATCAAATACTGTAAATATGGTGGATTCTGAGGATGGTTCTTATCTTGTGTCAACCTCATTAGAAAATGAAACAACTCCCTTTCAAAATCGAGTCTTTGATTACGATCTCGTACAATCCAGGTCGAGTCTTTCAAAGATCTCGAAGTTAAACGTTCATTCCAGCCACCACGTTGAATGCAATGAAGCTTGGGGGGCATGCACCTCGATTTGCGTCATTATTCTAGGGGCATGCAAACTTATCATGAGTAATGTTTCCACAAAGTTCAAGCTCGTTAAAAAATAAACCTAGTCACAAGCAGTTTTACGCGAAGCTCAAGATCGTTAAAAAATAAACCTAGCAATGAGCATATGTTCCACTAGAGTTTAAGCTCATTAAAAAATGAACCCACCTTCAGTAAATAACCATTGAGATCACATTATCATCAGCTTTTGAGCCTTGGTCATGTTCTTACCATCACCTCCACTCTTTTTTAGCCGATCATACGCCTCCATTTGATTGTTTACCCCTTTTGAGGAATAGCTGCGACGAGTGATTCTATTAGCCATCTTCTTTACACTACCATGATTGAAAAATTCCAAGCCTCACCTGGAACCAGTTGCTACCCGAAAATATCACTCGTTCCTCAAAAAACGAGTCTCCTTTAAGCTCTTTTCATCTGACTCATAAAATATGAAAAGATTGCCGATCAATTGGCCTCTCCATCTCGTTAAAGCGATTGGAAGTGCTATCCATCCTCTAGATTTTAATCTTTTTGGACCTGAGGGATCATTACACAAAAAGATCAAGCGTTTGTCTTGTTCGGCTCGTTAAAACTATCGAAAAGTCATCCATTTCGCATTGTTTTTCGGATGTAAGGGATTATATAACGAAAAAGGAATATTGGAGTTTCCTTTCCATCTCTTTTCAGACTCTCTAAAATTGAAAAGAACCGAGTTATCCTTGTCATTAAACTCGTTAAAACAATAGCGACAAACTTGTCCATTTAGACAAGAACGAGTCTCACTGTCGCTAGGCTCGTTAAAACATAGGGACGAGTTCACCCGAAGGGAAAATTATAGAACAAGCATATGTTATCCTCCTCAAGCTTGAAAAAAATAAAGAGGTACTGGTAAAAAATGACTAGCGAAAATTGGGAAGAAAACTTGAAGAAACTTTATTGGTAGCAGGTCGCTCTTGTCCATGGCACTTTCACTCCATCACCATGATTGAGTCAGGTTGGGTTATTCCGTTCACCGATCATATCACCATTGGTCCACTGTACCATCCATCTTTAGGGTTAACGCTACCAATCCATTTCAGTGTCGCCGATATGTTCAAGAGAAGTCGCTCAGAGAATTCACCAACCTAGCTTGTGTCTCATCCATTGCAATACCTTCACCCTTCATTCTTTCATGACTGCCACCCTGAACCTTGTATCATCAGATCCTTTTCACCTCCACAAAATCATTCGCTCTGTTCCATGTCGTAGATGTGGGATTCATTAAGGCCCTCCTACGATAGGTCACTTCTTGTCGACATCAGCTCATTATCCAAGAAGTTGACTTAGGAACAACCCTTTCACTACTTTGAAGCTTGCATGCCTCAATGGCAAGTTTCTCACTTTCGGCGATAGGTTTACATTAATGGCCTTCAACCGAAAGATTTTGCGTGGTGTTCGACGTCAAGTCCCATTTTCAAACAACGTGAATTGTACTGCAGTACCTTGAGGGTCATTATCATTATCGGTGATTCCTCTCGCGCCTGTTAACAACTTACATCATTGGCTGGTAATCAGGCGATGTCTTTCCATGTTCGACTTCAGAACATCTTTTCACATGGATCGACTTGTACTTCGGGCAAATATTGAACGAGTTTGAAGACCCCGGATCTAGTTTCATCCATCCAGGCTGCGATATATTCAGGAAAATAAAGACATCAAATGTACATATTGCTGAACAGATAGTCATCCAAGACAAAAGATGATGGCTCTACCAGAATCATCAGTCTGCCACACAGACGGTTGTTTGTCCTATGTACATGAAAATGAATTTATAAAGTTGAGCATGGGAATGCCTACCTTAGCTAGATCATGAAAATATTATGAAGATAAGGTATTGTATTGTATCTTATTACAGGTCACCTTCCAGTTCGAAAAACCTCGGATGCTCATGATAAAGCATTTCACCCGACATCAAAAGATTTACGACCTCATGCTTTAGGGGGCAAATATTATAGACATATTTGGGCACTGCAACCCCAATCACATATGTCCATAAACCAAGGGCTTCTAAACCACTAAAGTTTTGTTCCATACCCTAAAGAATCAAGGTCAACTGATTACATCATTTCGCAAAAGTTCTCCCTAAAAAACTGCTCAGAACTGGTCAAAACTGGATCATCTCACCTGCTCCATGGCCAGGGTGCAATGCATCTCACCTTGTACCCACAGGAGGTGCGATGCATACTGAAAAGGCCTTTTGTATGGTGCGAGAGCGGGAATAGACAAATGGCAGAGACATTTTGCTAAGTGGATGATCAAGGAATCTTCTAGAAACTTCTCATATGACACTTGCCTCTCAGAATTCGCCTAGGGATGAGTAAGAGATCAATGAAATATCCAAGTGGAACTAAGAACTATCAGCGGAATGACACTAATAAAAAACCCAGAGCTGACTCACACCTCTGCAAATATCTATATATGGATCCCTCATCTTAGAGATCCAGGGGCTGGAATTTTGTAATTTGCAAGGAAGTGTTGTTGGTTTCTCTTTGAAGACATTGTTGGGTGATCTTGCTTTTTATGAGGTGAAGAGGGCTTTCATGCTGGGAGGATGGCACTGGGTCAGACCAATGGGTTGTAATCCTCTCTTCTACTACTTCTATCAATAAAGCTATTTGAGTTTTCCTCCATATTCTTGTATATCTCTGAATCTTGTATTGATATATGCATTTGTATGGTTAATATACATCTAATCCTATATTGTTTATGGTGATAGATCTCTATGCTTTGATGGTATTATGCTACTTTGACTCTATAGGTGCTCTTTGAAGCGGGACAAGTAAGGAAGGAGTGGCGAGATTCTGTCAAAGGGGAAAGGAAACAAGCAAGGAGCCAAGCGAAAGACTGAGGTTGGTACTCTTTGCTTCTTTCTCATCCATCTCTCGTAAAGGAAAACACAAGTGACTTTAGTTTGTTTGTTTCTAAGATAACTACCTATCTTAGTGGGACTAGGAGCTCTCAATAGACACTAGTTTTCCCGATAAAAGGCCCCACATTTTTTGTTTTGATCAGATGCCTCGTCGAAATAGGCCCAAGGTGTTGCTTCCTTTATTTGTTCCTCTCTAACAGGTCATGGAGTTGCCTCTCGGATTGGCTCGAGAATACTTGAGTAGATTGTTGTGCATCCTACTATGGTATTCCCAACGGAGGGCTTTTGTTCTTTAAAGATACCGTGGTTTCAAGCTAACTAGACACCCCAGGCAATGATTAGGGGTAGATTCCTCAAATTTCCTTCTGATAATCCTGTCACCATTTATTCCATACTTCTACCAGTGACCCCCCTTCCCAGGGAACCCTCTTCTAGATCAGTTTCCTTGTTTCCTTCCATACATACTTTGTGAATCAGCATTCTAAAAAGAGATGTTGGATCGTTTCTACATCATTTTTTCATAAGGCGCATCTCCCTGGGCCTGACTTGTATCTCCTCTGTAATGTATCCCAAGTTGGCACTTTATTCCGGAGGATGCACCAAAATAACATTGGGGATTTTGCTGGACATTGTAGCTTCCATAATAAGCTAACCAACCATTCCTCGTTCCCCCATCCTTCTCTTGACATGTGAAATTTATAGCCATGTTTAGGAGAATAAGAGCCCGTGGTCGCATGTGCCCATACAAGCTGATCTGGTCTATCTCTTAGTCTGACATTAGACCTGGACAGTTCCTTGATGAAATTGTGCCATTCCTCCCTCCATTGTTGATTAAGGTTTCAGTCAGTCCCAATTAACCAGACTTGTCCCCATATGGTGGAGTGATCATTTTTCCCAATCTGACTTATGAACTAAATGCCTCTGATGTCTAGCTGGTTTATGAGTCTTGGAGAGAGTGAATATCCCTCATTGCATCCCACCCAAGGGTCCTTCCCTATCCTAACTTGTTCACCATTGCCTACTTGCTAGGATAGGCCTTGTTCTATGATATTGAAAGCATCTAAAGTGGCTTTCCATGGATCTGTCTCCCATCCAGGAAACCAAATTGTTATTTTGATATATGCCTGGATGACAGAGGCTTTAATCTAACAACAATCACCTTTTCTATGATTTTGTAGATACAATTATATAGAGAGATCGGTCTGAAATCCTCTGAAGAGGTTGGTTCTTCCTTCTTTGGGATGAGGGCTATGAAGGTTGAATTAAAAGGGGCATAGATTGCACCTTTCCTTGTGGACTCTTCTACCACTTCTATCAATTCACTTCCTATTATCTTGAAAAAGTGTTCAAATAGCTCCACTGTCCAGCCATCTGGGCCTGAGCTCTTGTCCTTTGGCATTGATTTTATGATTCCTTCAACCTCCCCCCTTGTGACTTCCCCCATGAATTCCATAGAATCCCCTTCGTCCGCATAACGAGGGAAAGTTTGAGTTATTCGGATCATTTCTACTAGAGACACTGTTGAAGGAGCTATAAATATATTTTGGAAGTGTCTTATTCCCATTGATGATAGCTCCCCAAAGGTTCTTGCTTGCCTTCCTCCTTCTGCATTTAAGGACCAAATGGTGTTCAAGTTCTTCCTTCCTTTTACATAATTTTGGAAGAATTTGGTGTTCTCACCCCCAGCCCTTAGCCAGATGCCCCTATTTTTCAAGTGCCACTGCTCCTCGCTTGATAAAAGTATTTTTCTCCTTTAGGATTCCAGCTGCATGATCCTATCCCTTTTTTCTTGAGTTTCATATCCATCAGCTTTTGGGCTTTCGAAAACATCTATATCCTTCCCTATTTGGATTAGGTCTTCATCTTCTTTCATTCTCTTGGCCTTGGCCACACCATCATGGCCTTCTTAAGGTGTTTTAAGTTCTCCATAAAGTGGAAGGCTTGTCCCCAGTCACACTGGTCCTCACCAGTCTCGATATTTCTTTAAAAAGAGTGTGATAAGATTCCAACATTAGGCAAGTTGGAATAAATTTAAAGGGAGTTTCCAGTTTTTTCGGATGCCTGTTAAGTTCCAACAGAACTGGTAGTTGATCAGAGTCACCTCCTTCCCCCACCCACTAATGAAAAGATGGGATCTTTGCTGCTACCTCCTCTCTCAGGAGAAACTGATCTAGTATTTTGGCCACCCGATCTTCCCCTGTTCTCTTATTCCTCCAGGTAAGCCTTAACATCAATAAGTTTATGTGCAACATATTATTCTCTCTAATAATTTTTGCAAAGAAATCTGTCAGCGGGTCTTCTCTGGATGAGGGACCCCAATTTTTGGTTGTGCCTAGGGAGAAGTTCAAGTCGCCCCAAATCACCAAGTTTGGGTTATCAATTAGAGACTTAGAGCAGAGGTTTTTCTAAAAATGAACTCTGCCCTGGCAGGGCCCATAAATATTGAGTATAACCAGGTTTGTGCATATCTCTAGGGAGTAGACATTGATCCCCATCGCTTGGTCCATCCCCCAGGTGTTCAAGACTTTGAACTTCCCTTCTTTTACTCCCAATGCTAATCCCCCGGAGTGGCCTTTGGCATCTAATGCTTGAATGCTCCATCTTGGGATTAATTTGGACAAAGATTTTGAAACTTCTTCTCGTTATCCTAATTTTTCTTGAAGAAGTAGGATATCTAGGTTGTAATTGTGAACAACCTCTTTTAGGGAGACGATGATCATTGAATTACCTCAGAGGGGGATTTCACTGCTCTAAGCACCCTAGAGATGAGAATTTGCTTCCCATCCTCCATGTCTAGTTTGGCTCTTAGGTGAGCCTTTGACAGCTTGGTTTTTGTCCCTCTCACCTTCCAATCCCCTGATTGGGAGCTTTGCATATCGATCCCCCCCACTACCTCCCATGGAGGGGTTTTTCTCTCACGGGGTCTGAGGTTTTAGAAGGGTTTTACATCTAGGGTATCGACGAGAGTTGGGCCACCCTCACCCAATGCATTATTTCGCTTCAGATCTAGCTTAGGGATAGATGTTATGATGCTCTCCAATTGATTGTTTACCTTATTTGAAATAGGAATTACAATGTTCTGGTGCCTGGAAGGACCAGGCAATGATTCAGAAAAATTCAAAGAATTTAGAGTAAAAGAAGGTAGGGTAGAGAATGGACTCGTACTCTCTTTTGCGAATATGAAGCTCCCGAGTTTTTCTGCTGTTGGATCTTGATCCTTATTTGTTCCTTCCTGCTGCTGAAGAGGTTGTGTTCTGAGGTATCCTTCTTCCTACACCTCCATGCTCTCGATTATGTCCTCCTATTGCCTGTCTATATCCATCTGATCTTCGCCCACACTTTTCTTTGACTGCCTTTCCTTTGATTCCTCCTCTTTTGCTACCCTTGCTCCTACCTTCTGCTATTTCCTTCTTTGCCTAAACCCCATCACACAGTCTTTTGCCAAGTGCCCATAAATGTGACACCTGTGACATCTGAATGCCAGGTGTTCATAGTCTAATTGTTGGGTGTACTTTAAGTCCTTATATTGTAAATGAATTTCCTATGGCAAGCTTGAACAAGGGCTTAAACTTACTAATATACAATCCATCTCCTGGTATCTTGTCTGCAGGAACGACATGTCTGCCTCCATGAATTTTCCTAGTGGTTCTGAATGGCTTTGAAAATAGATTCAACCCAAAGGAATGGTGGGAGTCTAGGCATGCAGACTCAAACAGGTAATTCATCCACCCTTTCCCTCTGTGAATTGAACATGGGATTCCATTTCTTAAAGAATATTGGGTGTCTCCCAAAGGACCAGTTCCTCGCCATAACCCATTCCACTGCTTCTCTTCTCCCGAACTTGACCATAAACCACCCTTTTTCTAGTGTCGTGACCTGAAAAACAGGGTTCAGTGCTGCCTGCCAGTTTATTGAGGTCCATTCCTAAATGAAATTGTTAGAGTACTTCTTGCCTTTAGCCCTTTCTACCAGGGTTAAGTCCCCAACTTCCATGGCTTCATCAATTTTATTGTCCATTTCGAGGACCAGATTTGCTACAGCTTCACTTCCTTTTATTATTTTGTGTTTTTTCCCCTTCTCCCCCACTTTCCTCTATCGTATCCCTTCTTCCCTATTCTGTGAGTTTGTTTCCACATTTTCTATTACTTCTGGAAGCATTCTTGCACTCCCTTTTTCCCTTGTTTTTCTAATTCCTCGTACCAACCTTCCTCCTACTCGGTTAGAGTCTTCCACTCCTATTGTCAATGCCTTGTTCCTCGCCTATCCTTCCTTCCCAATTCCACTCCCTTCCCCTACCTCTGTCAACTTAATTCCACTTCCCTTCTTTAAACTTTCCCCAAGCCACCTTCCAACCCTCTGCTATTTCTATCACACCAATGATTCCAGCCCCTGTCATTGGATTTTTTTGTAGAGCCTTATTTTGACTGAGTGTGTGAGGATTACTAGCCACATGGGTTTGATTCAGGCTCAGCGTCGTCTCTTCATGACCAAACCCTATCCCCATAGCTTGGAATGTGCTCCATTCATCATTACTTCTAAACACACAACTAATTACGATGTCCTCTAACACTCTTGAATACAAATGACTGTGAGGATGGGATGGATCAAAAATTAATTGGAAAGTATCGATTGCTACCACTTCATGCTCCAACAAGGATGACTTCTCATGAACCTTCTACTGCCCTTCCTAGCTTTCCAGATACAACAATCCTAAACTTTCCTCCAAGAGCCCTAGGGTTTTACTCTGCTTCCAACCTGCTTTCGAGCCTCCTTTCTTCCTCCCTGATCATCCAGCTGGACGAATATACATCTCGATGTTCTGGTCCATTACCTCCAGACCCCAGACCGACAGCATGTCCCCAGGCTTGGGGTCCAGCTCAATAGAATCACTTGGTTTGACCATCTTCTACCTGTATTTTCCTTGGTAGCTACTTAGCAATAAAAATTCCCTTCACTGTTCTGCCTTCAATCGCGTGCTGTGGGTACGAGGCAGCAGCACATCTAGCCTTCGAAAAGAACTCCATTACACCATCGGATGCCATTTGATGTAGGCATTCATGAGCTTATGGGCTTCCCTTTCCTGAAAAACATTTACTCCCACCACCTTCCCCCTGTCCTCCACAGTACTCGACTAGTAAATCAGAGAACTATTACGAAATTAAACAGACCAAACTCAAATGATGAGATTGGGGAGTTAAAATATCTATTTGCAGGAAGTGTTACTCACCGGTCTCAGAAAATCAACATGATCAACTTTCAGAAAGCAAGGAGCATGACCTATAAAAGCATAACAGGTAGAAAATTCCAACTCAAAGGCATGATGCATCAGAAACCCTCCAAAGATTCGTCCATGTAAGTTGCGTTGTTGTGGCTGGCAAACGAGTGCATTTACAAGCCTTGTACCTTTATCAGTATGCTTTCCCTGTCTGCAAAAGCAACAGGCATGTCACACAACACACGACCTTCTCTCAACAAAGCTTCTACTCTCACACCATCGCCATCACCATGCAACTTGTTGCTTTCCTCAAACTCCTTTCCACATCTTTGTATTTCCTTCTTCCTTCTCATGTCTCTTGCTTCATCTTCCGCTAGGAGTGCCTTTTCTGTGTCTGTTTGGGGTACAAGTCAGTTAACAGGGGTTTATTTCTAGTTTTCAAGTCTCATGACACAAGCGTAAAGAGTGTAATTAGAGCAACAGAGCCCCCACTTCCAGTTTCCCCTGCGGAAAAGGCCCAAGCAAAAATCTCATGGGAGCTTCTTCAATTACAAAACAACATTTGCAAAGTAAATGGTAGTGATGAAAAATAGTGAGGCATTGTTGTATAAATACCTCCAGATAGCTCAGTTATGATCATTTGAATCTCAATTGATGAGCGGCCAACCCAAGTAACAACACCAACAATTTCACATCGGTATCCACACGAATTGGCTTCTTCAACACCATCTTGTCAGGAGACAATGTAACTAGTAACAATGGTCTCGATGTGTCATTATAATCGGAGCAGTGCTGAAAAAACAAACCATTAAGAATATAATGTCATTTTTTCTGACTTGACTCTAAAATCTACATGTGCAAGTTTGATCAATCTAACACAATAGGTAAAAGTTATTTTTTCAAAGGCAACTTTGATCAATCTAAACAATTATATATATATATATATATTATTTTGTGGGAAAGAAAAAAGCTAAAAAAAAATTATTAATAAAAGTTGTTAGATAGTTTATAGGTCTTGTATACTGTAGTATGTTTAGAAATATAGTGCTAGAAAGATCAACAATATTCAAACAATAGCGATACATCAGTGCAGAGAAAATCCATAAAGAAATAATGGAAAACATGCAACAAATAAAGATGAAAAACATTATGTTGAGCCTCAAAATTACTCTTTCCTTAAGAACTCTTCTCATTCCTTTTCTTTTTTTTTCAATAAGAAAGATGCATTCTCTTCACCAATAACTGGTATATATTGTCTTGAGGAGGACATTTAGTGATTTACATGTTATGCTTTTATGTTTTTCTATTTGAATAAATTTTTGTATATTAGCTACGGAACGTAGCCTATTTGATAGCTAATTGGTTGTCTCGCAGCTACCTTCATGCTCTAACAGATCCCAGGTGTCAAAAGGAGAAACTAACCACATGGGCTGCTTGGAAATCATCATGACATGGACCCTATCCTATTCATTCAGCCTAGGTTGACAAAGAAGATTGGATAAGACTACGGTCAATGGATAAGTCAAACACAAAGAGACCAAAGGTAATAGGACTCTGTTTCGTGGTTAATTAATGTGTTTCACAGTGATGGGAAGCATTATTCAGAGCAACTACATGTACCTACGGACTCCAAAAACCACTTGTACAAATGAATCCAACAGTGAACATGTCTTGGATTTATGTCTCCAATAGCCGAGTAAGAAATTCTGCATATCTGTCTTCTACGTGTTTAGCTATAGCATGCTTTTCTCCACAAATAGTTATATGATTTTTCTTATAAATACCTGTGTAAAGGACTGAAGAAGTGAGTAGTAATAGTAGTAGTTTTATTGTGAAATCAAAGTTCTAGACTCTATAATTTTCGGGCTTTTTGTGTCCCTATTTTAATATGAGAAGACCGCATGTTTTTATGAACATCTGAAGGATTTTTCTTGGATTTGATTGAGCATGCGTAGCCTAATCAGTTGCAGAGGGCCCCTACACTGAAGAAGGTTTCATTTCATTTTATTTTTCTTCTTCTTGTTAACTGTAAATTCATCATTTTCTTTCTAAAACAGTGTTTATAATCATTTTCTTACTAACAATGTTTATAATGCAATTTCCATCATTTTCTTATTAACAATGTTTATGATTTAGAGCAGTTTTTTTTAGCTTGATCTCTTTTTAGTTTCTATTAGCAGTTTAGATGACAGAACTCAATGGTGTAATCTTGTTTCTTCAATTAAAAACTAACCTTGTTTCAGGATGAGAGTAGGATTGAAGAATGATAAGGATACAATGTTGGATAGTTTACTTCATTCATTATTTAGGCTAGTTTAAATCCTCAATTAAATTGATCAGTGTCATTTACTATCTTTGCCATTTCATTTTTAGTTTACTGACTCATGGTGTTAATGAATGTTTATGGAAAACCCTTCATGTTGATAATTCATTTTTAACTAAGTGGTTGAACATTTCATCTATGCAATGAGTTATTTCTGCATCTTTATATTTGCTTTCTCTTAGATTAATGAAGTACAGAATTAGTCAAATGTCATCCCAAGGAGAATTTCTCCCAAAATTGAGAGGCAGAGTAACCAAGTATTTCATTTAGTTTTATTTCTGTAATTAGTTAGACATCAATTGCAAATTTCACTTTCAGTTTTAATTCATGATTTGGAAATCATGGTAAAATAAGAATAGAAACTTTGTTTTCATTTCTTTCTTAGCTTTGCTTCTAAATCTTTCTTAGCTCTGTTTTAATTTTTAGATTTAGAGCAGTCTTTAAGAAAGTTAGATTTAGTTTTTATAATTTACATTGTAAATCATTAAGAATTAAAAGACCAAAACCCCCCCAAAACAACATAAAACATAGAAAGAATGAAATAAGAAGGGTCAACTAGCACAAACAGTGCACTACACTTCATCAGTTTACGATACCCAGATTGATAATTTATGTAGAGCAATTTAGGACACTAAATTGACCAAACATCCCCACTGCAAAATCATTACATGTCCCCATGCAACTTTCAAAAATGTGAACTTCTTTCTCCTATTGCATTTGTTCTAATACTTCTGCGAGCACATCCAACTTCCTTTTCTTACTTCTCCTTGCATTGATTGCCATCATGGGCTTCTTCATAAGAAGTCTGTATTTGAGGTTGATAAGTGCTCTGCTCAAATTTCTATTTTTCCTCTTCAGCTTCGTATTTTTCTTGTACCATAATCCTAGGTGTAGCATTGTGTTGTCATGAATGGCTTTATCCAACTTGTTCTGTTCCCTCAAGGTTTAATTTTCTTCTTGAATGTGCCTATTCAAAATATCTAACTCAAAGATTTCTTGTTTGAGAGAGCTAGTTAGAGATTCTTGTGGGTTGAAACGCTACTTTAGATTGGTTTAGGATCTTGGATCCATTGAGGTATCCTTTCTCTAATGACTCTATGTAGTCATAGATTTGCTGTTGTAGTGGATCTATGCCAGGAGAAGCTCTGCTTGGGATGCCTTCAAAACTCTGTGGAAGAGAGTTTTATGGACTGTGTTTGAGTGGAATACTGTCAGGAGATTAAACTAGGGTTTCTTCCTCTAAGTTTATGAACTAGGATTCTTTTGATGTTACATTCCTCACCTTACCTTGGAGTCTAGAGCTCCTTCTCAGGTTTTTGAAGCTTATGGTTTCTTCTCTTGTGTCCTTCTTCCTCTTCCCTATCTCCTTCTTTTTCTTGATTTGCTCCTTAATCTTGGTTAGTCTTTTAGAGAGTAATTGTTCATCTTCTTGTGGTGATGAAGGTTCAAGAATGTCTTCATTGATTTCTTCAACTCTCTCTTTCATTTTTCCTTTCTGGTTATACTCCTTTCTAACGTCTGGTTTAGAAGTTGTCTTTGCATCATTATTTTTTGAGGAGGTTCTAGATTTGTTTTGAATGTTAATTCTGATATTTCTCCTCCTACTTTTCGTAACTTGACTTTCCTCAGGTGACTCTGAAGCATCCTGGAAAAAATTTCTTACCAATAAATCTTCCCAGGTATCCCCTATACTTTTCAAATGGAATTGAACTAGTATTTTCACTAATCCTTGATGATACATAGTTGTTTCTATGGATTCAATTTTCTTTTGGACATTTTTAGCCATCCTTTGCATACTGTTTAGAAGGAAGAAGGGAAGGTTCATGGTTCTATTTTCTAAGAAATTCATTAATAAGCATATATCGTAAACATACATAAACTCAAATCTTCCTTCACATGTAATGAATTTTTGCAATATCAACAACATATTACCCCATTTGTTTTTGGGTGCTGAATTAGGAATTCCTTTCCTAAGCACTGTAACATCTATACCTGGGTTTCTAAGGATCACTTTCCAAGATTCACCATGAAATTCCTTGTTTTAAACCATATTTCTCCTTGTCTCGGAAGCTCTGTTGCTTCTACTATGAAGGATTATGTGACTACAAATATTGTATCTCCTATCTCCACTTTTGTTCCATCAAATCACCTTGCAAAAGACTTGGTCATTTCCTTGTGGTAGCCATCAAATTTCTCAATAAAATTTAACCATTCGGCCTTCTGCAGCATGCCTTTAAGCTGTGGATACCCCTCCATATACTTTACCCCTACGGGCTCTGTCCTGAAAATAAGCCCCATATCCACTGTTTTTGGTTAACCTTCAAAATTACTCTCACTGTCTATAAAATCAGTGCTATTTGCGAAATGGAATGACTGTGTGTATGGAAATGGAATGACTGCGTATATATGAAAATGGAAACACTGTGTGTATATGGAAAATGGAATGATTGTGTATATAGAAAATGGAAATACTGTGTATATGAAATGACTGTGTGAATATGAGAGATAAACTTAAGAGTTTGCATGTAATAAATAGACATTAAGGGTTTAGAGAGTCGTAGATAGGTGGTTCACATCATCAGCTTGACCGTTAACAGGTGGAGTTGTGGAGGACTGTTTGAGTACATGTTATGGAGTTTGAAGCGGAGATTTGTTATGAAAGAATCATTGAGACTGTTTGTCATTAAAGATGGAAGATATGGTGGAGACATAGTGGCAGTCAAATCAAATGATGGTTGATTAAGGAGACATGTGATTATACATACTAGACAAACTTATGTTTTCAAATTGTTTTTTGAAATAAATTTTTGCATTTACCTCTGGAACCTTTACCTTTCGCTTGCTATTTTTTTTATTTTTTTTTATGTTGATACACAGGTACCTTGAGCATGGTTGGTCTTCAAAAACTGATTTTTTCTTCAATTCCCTGCATACATGATTTTATTATGAACTGTACACTTGTGCCTAAACTGATAAACAAATTGTAGCTGTAGAATCAGATTAGCTGCAGAACAGAATCAACCACAGAATGTGGAACATAAAGTAAATAATGCTTATGGATCATGAACGAAATGGAAGTGCCTATGTAAGTGAAATGAAATGAGATGTAAGACAAGATGATAAATGAAATGAAGATGGAATGAAAACTGTAAAAGGAAAAATTGAAAAATTTATTAATGAAATATGACAACGAGATGAAGTGAAACTGCAAAAATAAAATGGAGTGAGGTGAGATGAGATGATGAATTTGTAGAATCTAAACTATAGAGTGACTGTAGCTTTTTGTCACTACTTATTACAGAAAGAAAATGGAAAATATAGGGTGTTAGAAATCTCTTATTTTCACCCTATATTTTCTGTATAAGTATGCCAATCAATGATTGGTTTTCAACCTTATACGATTTTTTTTTTTTTAGGAAAATAAACCCTAAGTTATTGGAGAAGAAGAATTCTTCTTCACTAGCTTCATTTCAGAATTGTCTTGGAAAATCTTAATGAATTCCTCTTTTGAAATTGGTTTCTGATATATCTTTAATCTATGACCATTCACAAGAAGAGGAGTCTTACTTTCATCTATTGTTCTTATCCTCACTTCTCCATTACTAAAGACTTTTTCAATCTCATATGGCCCAAGCCAATGAGTTTGAAACTTCCCTTGAAAATCTTTAAACATTGAATCAAACAATAGCGCCAAATCTCCCACTTGAAACCTCTTGTCCTTGATATATTTGTCATTCCATTTAGCCCTCTATTGTTAGACTATACTAGTCCTTTGAACTACCTCTTGCCTAATTTCATCAAGTTCATTTAATTACTCCAACCTATGCTTTTGTGCCTCTAATAAATCTAGTCCCTGTTGGACTGCCATCTTGAAAATTCTAATTTGGAACTCTATAGAGAACATGACTTGTTTCCCATAAACAAGTTCATAGGGTGTATGTCCTGTTGTGTTTCTCCATGTAGTTCTATAGGCCCATAAGGCTTCAGGAAGCCTTTCCGCCCAATCTCTTCTATGTAGATGCACAGTCTTAGTGAGGATTCCTTTAATCACTTTGTTTGTAGATTCCACTTGACCATTTGCTTGTGGATGATAGGGAGTAGATTTCCTATGTTTTATCGTGTATTCTTCCACAAGCCCTTCCACCATGTTAGATGTAAATTAAGATCCCTGATCTGTCACAATTTCTCTTGGAACACCAAAATGAGTGAAGATGTCCTCAAAAAGAAAATTAACTACAGATTTTTCATTAGCAAAAGGTAATGCTTTGGATTCTACTCATTTAGTGACATAATCAGTGTATACCAATATATACTTCTTCTGCTTAGATGAAGGATTATTTGTCCCAATAAAATCTAAGGCCCACTTTTCAAAAGGTTTGATGAGTACCTGAATTTGTAATGGAATTTCATTTGAGGAAGCAGGTTTCCCTACCATTTGGCAGCTTTCACATCTCCTGACATATTCTTTAGCATCATTGAAGATGGATGGCCAATAATATCCTAAAGAAAGAATTTTATAGGCTATCCTTTTGTTAGCAAAGTGTCTACCACATGGCTCATCATGACATGCCTTAAGAATCTCGGGCATTTCATCATCCCTGACACACCTTCTGATCATAAGATCTGGTCCTGTTTTATACAATTTGTTTGTGATCCATGAATATCTTGCACTTTCCTGAATAATTTTTCTTTTATCTCTAGGAAACAATTGTGAGGGTAACTTTCTTGTGACCAAATAGTTAGCAATATTTGCAAACCAAGGAGTTTGAGTAGTTACTGCAAAAAGATATTCATCAGGAAACTTATCTTCAACTGGAGAATCTTCTTTGATATTCTGAATCCTTGAAAAGAAATCAGCAACTGTGTTTTGTTTTCCAGGTCTATCTAGCATAATAATGTTGAATTCTTGCAAAAGTAAAAGCTATCTTGTAACTTTTCCATTAGTAACAGGTTTATTCATTAAATATCTAATTTCAGAGTGATTTGTATGAACAAAGGTTTCATAGCCTATTACATAGTGTCTGAACATGTTAATTGCATGAACAACAACTAAAAATTCCTTTTTAGTCACAATATAATTTAACTCAGTGGGAGTCAAATTATTACTTGTATAGTAAATGGCATAAGGAATCAAATATTTTGTCCCAATACAACTCCCAGAGCTGTATCTGAAGCATCTGTTGAAATATGGAAAGGAAGTTTCCAATTTGGACCTCTTAAAATGGGTGCTTCAGAAATTTTTATTTTTAAGGTTTCAAATGCCAATTGGCCATCAGAATTCCAATTAAATTCACAATCTTTGGTAAGCAATTTCAAGAGTGGGGATGCTATTTTAGTGAAATTTTCTATAAACCTCCTATAGTATCCTGTAAATCTTAGAAAAATCTTAACATCCTTTTGGAAATTTGGAATTGATAATTTATAGATGACTTCAACTTTAGATTTGTCAACTTTAATCCCATCTCTTGAAATGTGATGTCCTAAAACAATACCTTCTATAAACATAATAAAACATTTTTCATGGCTTAGTGAAAGATTTGTTTCTTTACATCTTTTAAGAAATTTTTCCAAATTTTCCAAAGCTTCTTCAAATGTATTCTCATAGATTGTAAAATCATCCATATATACCTCTACACAATCATGTATTAGATCAGAAAAAATCCCTAGTACTACCCTTTGGATTGTTGCAGGTGCATTAAATAACTCAAAAGGAAGTACTCGGTAGGCATAATTTCCCCATGGACAAGTAAATGTGGTTTTATCCTGATCTTCAGGTGCTACCTGAATTTGATTATAACCACTAAAACCATCCAAGAATGAGAAATACTTCTTACCTACTAATGTATCTAACACTTGATCTATAAAAGGCAAAGGGAAATGATCTTTAAGGGTTGCTTTATTTAGTTCTTGATAGTCAATGCACACCCTCCATTTACCATTTTTTTTAGGCACAATTACCAAAGGAGAAACCCATTGGCTATCTAAAATTGGGTAAATGAAGTTTACATTCAGTAATTTTTGGAGCTCTTCTTTCACAATCTCCCTAAGATTTGGATTCATCCTTCTCTGAGGTTGTCTGATAGGTCTACAATTTTCCTCAATGTAGATGTGATGGATACAAGTCTTAGGATTAATGCCTTTCATGTCGGTGTATTCCCATGCAAATGCAACATAATGTTTTTGTAATGTTTTGATTAGCTCTTCTTGTTGTAGTTTCTGCAAGTTTTTTTTATGTTCAATGTGCTACCTAGAAAAATTTCAATTGTAGAGATACCAAACTCTTCCATAGAATAGAGAGACATCTGCCTAAATGACAAATATTCAACATTAGATTTTTCTTGAAGTTGCATATGGTCATATTCTGAAGATGATTCAAAATTTTCCAATGTATTTAAAATTTGACTATCTTCACTAACATTTGAAATAGTAAAGAGAGGATGAATATCATCTTCATCATCAATCCATCCTTTGTCATCTATTTCTTTGATTGCTTTTGCTGGGGGATATAAAGTGAATTTTTTTGTTGAATTACCATCAGAAATATACATGTCATAAGATCTATAGATAATAAAAGCATAAGTTGTGGCCAGCCAAGGTCTTCCTAATATGAGTGCATGTCCTCCTAGATTGTTCTTGGGAGTTAAGATCATGAAATCAATAGGATATTCCCAAGAATCTAAAGATACTGAAATATCTTCTAACACTCCATCTTGTTTGATTATTGATCTATCTGCTAGTTGCAGTAAGGTAGGTTTGTAAAGAAGATTCAGAAGCGTGAGTTGCTCCATAGTTTGTTTGCTCATGATGTTTATTGTTGCCCCTAAGTCAATCAATGTATTCGGAATTTCAACTCCATTGATATGTGTTTTCACAATTGGACTTCCTAGATCCACATATTTTTGTATGACAATTTTTCCCATCATTATGTCTGCTATTTTTCCTACAAGGTGAATTCTTTTTGTTTCCTTTGGATTTCTTCCTGGTTTCTTTATGCTCAACTCCTTTATTGTTTTTGCTAGAATTGAAATTTTTTTAATGGCTTATAGCAAAGGGATTTTGATACAGACATTTTTCAATTCATCTAGAAAATCATAATTGGGCAACATAATATGATTTTCTACTCCTCTATCAATTTGTAATCTTTCAGGAAAATGAGGTGTAGAAGTAGATGTTGGTTGCTAAATGATAGGAGTTGTGCTCACTGATTCTTTTTCTTTTTCTTTTTCAATGTTTTGGTTTTTGAGAGATGTTTCCTCCAAAAAATTATTTATTTCTAGAGAATCTTCCTCAAAATTATCTTTTTTTTTTTTTTTTTTAATAACTAGAGAAGGCCTTTCCTTTTCTAATATCCTACCAGATCTTAGTTGAACATCATGAAGATCTAGAGGAGTAATCATGTAAGTTAGAAATTTTTGTCCTTCTACCATGTAAGAATTTTGAGGGTTTTTATTATTGGGTTTTGGTAATGGTTGGGCAGGTAGCTAATTTGGTTTCTGCTGAAATGGTAGTAAGAGTTGAGGATTTTGGTTTTGTTGTGGAAATGGTAATGAAAGTTGAGGGTTTTGATTTTGAAGTTGTGGCTGCTGATTTTGTTGTGGAATGTGTGGGGGAGGATAATTCTGATATGATGGAGGATATTGATAATATTGAGAAAATATCCCATAAAGATTTTGTATTCCTTGTGCCCACGGTTGAGATTGAGATTGAGGTTGAGGCCAAGTTTGAGATTGAGATTGAGGTTGAGGCCAAGGTTGCTGCCAAGAATTCCGATTTGATGGGGGCTGAAGATCCATTTGATTGTTAAATCTTTGATTTTGTGGCCCCTATTGAAAGATAGCCTTAAAACCTGAAATTGAAGGACAACCTTTGGTCTCATGGTTTTTTGAGCAAATCATACAAGTTTCTACAACTATTGTATCTAAAGGGCATTCTCTTAGAGCATGTTTTTTTCTGCATTTTGGACAAAAAATGGCTAAAGCATCAGCCTCATTTTTCTGCTTGTTTTGTAATTTAAGGGTGTCTATTTGCTCACTAAGACTCCCTAAAATTTCAGTTTTAAACTCATCAAGAATATTACCAATTTCTTCCCTACTTACAGATCCAGTTGCAGATTTGTTTACTCTAACAAGAGAAGGATTTCTTGGACCTTTCCCAATTTTAGATTTCCCTCTTGAGAGATGAACACATAATTCTCCTATATCATTTAATGGAAGTTAAGAGATATCTCCCTTCCCCATCATGTTAAGGATATCTATCCACTCATCTCTAATGGCTTTTAATAAAAGAGATTTCAAGGTATCTTCATCTAAATTGTCCATTTTTGCTCTTTTCAAATTATAATTGAATCTCTCAATCAAAGCCTCTAAATTTTCATCCTCTCTTTGCATCATTTTGAACACTTCATCTTTGTGATTGGTAGGCATGCAATAATCCAAGTACCTATCCAATTTTTTTTTTTTCATGTCATTCCATGTTCCAATGGACTGAGTGACTAACCCCATGAACCACTTCAAAGCAGCGCCTTTTAGTGTTGAGGGAAATAGTTTGAGTTTTTGAGAGTCTTCTAGATAGTCATAGGTTCTGCACAAGACTTCAAACTCAAATAAGAATGTTTTAGGATCCTCAATTTTTAACCCATGGAAGTTTGGGAGGACAGAAGGTGATATATTTTTCATTGTGTCATTTGTTTCTTCATCCACTATAGGGAATCTAAGAGAATTATCTATTTCCCTATTTCCTCTACCTCCTCCATTATTTCCTCTACCTCATCCATTGTTTCCTCTACCTCTTCCTCTACCCCCTCCAGACAGACTGAATTCCCCATCTTCTCTTTCTTCTGTCATTATAGTTTACTCAAATTCAGTATAAGGTTCAACCTTCAAGGTTACTTTCTCCTCCTATGGTTCTTCTATTAATGGGATATGGGAGATAGGTTCTACTTCTTCTTCCTCACTAGGTATTCCTATTTCTTCAACGAAAATGTGCTCTCTTGTGGAGGTAGAAAAGGCTATTTCTGTTGTTGGAGATTCAATATTTTTCTCCTCTAGGACTGAATTGGTAGATGAAGTAGGAGATTCTTTTGATTGAATTTTTGCCTTTGGAATTTCAGGTGTTCTATGTCTAGGAGTAGGAGTTTGGGATGGAGGTGTATCTTTCCTTGCTCTTGGTGGAGTAGGTGGTGTTGTAGGAATTGAACTACTACCCCTAGCTATAAATCTACCCCTAGAGTCTCTTTCTCTATGCATAATCATTTTTTTTGAATGTAAGAGATAAGGCTATCTAGTTACACTTCCCCGGTAGCGGCGCCAAAATGTTTGGTCAATTTAGTGTCCTAAATTGCTCTACATAAATTAACAATCCAGGTATCGTAAACTGATGAAGTGTAGTGCACTGTTTATGCTAGCTAACTCTTCTTACTTCATTTTTTTTATGTTTTATGTTGTTTTGGGGGTTTTTGGTCAACATACTTTAGAAAGATTTCATTTCATTTTCAAGGAGGAATTACAATTGTTGTTCAGCAATCCTTCCTCCCCAACAGTTCACGAGTTATGGGAAGCATCCCAATGATCCATGGAAACTCTCAATCACTTCAAAATATCGGAGTGGGCCTCCTAAAATACCCTATTTTAATGGGTACTTTCGCCCTACCGCCTCCGAGTAATTTGGCGGAAGTGGCCACGGTGGAAACTTGCAATATGATATCTTCTATATCTAAAAGATTCAGAAGATTCCTAAACATTTTGTCAGCATGGATCATCTCCATTTTAGAAATATTGTAGCAATCAATTTTCTTGGACTGGGGGGCAAACCCAAATCAATGCTCATTGAGTGTTTGGATAGATAGGTCTAAGGAATATGGCACCTCTTCAGATCCTTGGTCACATGTACATTCTACAGACGAAGAAATCATTCAGTCAATGATGATAGGAGAGGCACCATGGGAATATTACCACCATCGTTCCCATCTTCTGGATTACCATGAAAATTATTCTAGCGACCTTAATCATCCTTCAGTTTTTTATTTTCTATCAAATATTGTAAATATGGTGGATTCTGAGGATGGTTCTTATCTTGTGTCAACCTCATTAAAAAATGAATCAACTCCCTTTCCAAATCGAGTTTTGATTACGATCTCGTAAAATCCAGGTCGAGTCTTTCAAAGATCTCGAAGTTAAACCTTCATTCCAGCCACCACGTTGAATGCAATGAAGCTTGGGGGGAATGCACCACGATTTGCGTCATTATTCTAGGGGCATGCAAACCTATCATGAGTAATTTTTCCACAAAGTTCAAGCTCGTTAAAAAATAAACCTAGTCACAAGCAGTTTTACGTGAAGTTCAAGCTCGTTAAAAAATAAACTTAGCAATGAGCATATGTTCCACTAGAGTTTAAGCTCATTAAAAAATGAACCCACCTTCAGCAAATAACCATTGCGATTGCATTATCATCAGCTTTTGAGCCTTGGTCGTGTTCTTACCATCACCTCCACTCTTTTTTAGCCGATCATATGCCTCCATTTGATTGTTTACCCCTTTTGAGGAACAGCTGCGATGAGCGATTCTATTAGCCATCTTCTTTACACTGTCGTGATTGAAAAATTCCAAGCCTCACCTGGAACTAGTTGCTACTCAAAAATATCACTCGTTCCTCAAAAAACGAGTCTCCTTTAAGCTCTTTTCATCTGACTCATAAAATATGAAAAGATTGCCGATCAATTGGCCTCTCCATCTCGTTAAAGTGATTGGAAGTGATATCCATCCTCTAGATTTTAATCTTTTTGGACCTGAGGGATCATTACACAAAAAGATCAAGCGTTTGTCTTGTTCGGCTCGTTAAAACTATCGAAAAGTCATCCCTTTCGCATTGTTTTTCAGACGTAAGGGATTATATTACGAAAAAGGAATATTGGAGTTTCCTTTCCATCTCTTTTCAGACTCTCTAAAATTGAAAAGAACCGAGTTATCCTTATCATTAAACTCGTTAAAACAATAGCGACAAACTTGTCCATTTAGACAAGAGCGAGTCTCACTGTCGCTAGGCTCGTTAAAACATAGCGACGAGTTTGCCCGAATGGAAAATTATAGAACAAGCATATGTTATCGTCCTCAAGCTTGAAAAAAATAAAGAGGTACTCGTAAAAAATGACTAGGGAAAATTGGGAAGAAAACTTGAAGAAACTTTATTGGTAGCAGGTCGCTCTTGTCCATGGCACTTTCACTCCATCACCATGATTGAGTCGGGTTGGGTTATTCCATTCACCGATCATATCACCATTGGTCCACTGTACAATCCATCTTTGGGGTTAACGCTACCAATCCATTTCAGTGTCGCCGATATGTTCAAGAAAAGTCGCTCAGAGAATTCACCAACCTAGCTTGTGTCTCATCCGCTGCAATACCTTCACCCTTCTTTCTTTCATGACTGCCACCTTGAACCTTGTATCATCACATCGTTTTCACCTCCACAAAATCTTTTGTTCTGTTTCATGTCATAGATGTGGGATTCATTAAGGCCCTCCTACGACAGGTCACTTCTTGTCGACATCAGCTCGTTATCCAAGAAGTTGACTTAGGAACAACCCTTTCACTACTTTGAAGCTTGCATGCCTCAATGGCAAGTTTCTCACTTCCGGCGACAGGTTTACATTAATGGCCTTCGACCGAAAGATTTTGCGTGGTGTTCGACGTCAAGTCCCATTTTCACACAACGTGAATTGTACTGCAGTACCTTGAGGGTCATTATCATTATCGGTGATTCCTCTCGCGCCTGTTAACAACTTACATCATTGGCTGGTAATCAGGTGATGTCTTTCCATGTTCGACTTCAGAACATCTTTTCACATGGATCGACTTGTACTTCGGGCAAAGATTGAACGAGTTTGAAGACCACGGATCTAGTTTCATCCATCCAGGCTGCAATATATTTAGGAAAATAAAGACATCAAATGTACATCATTGCTGCACAGATAATCATCCAAGACAAAAGATGATGGCTCTACCAGAATCATCAGTCTTCCACACAGACGGTTGTGTGTCCTATGTACATGAAAATGAATTTATAAAGCTGAGCATGGGAATGCCTGCCTTAGCTAGATCATGAAAATATTATGAAGATAATGTATTGTATTGTATCTTATTACAGGTCACCTTCCAGTTCGAAAAACCTCGGATGCTCATGATAAAGCATTTCACCCGACATCAAAAGATTTACGACCTCATGCTTTAGGGGGCAGCTATTATAGACATATTTGGGCACTGCAACCCCAATCACATATGTCCATAAACCAAGGGCTTCTAAACCCATAAAAGTGTTGTTCCATACCCTAAAGAATCAAGGTCAACTGATTACATCATTTCCCAAAACTTCTCCCTAAAAACCTGCTCAGAACTGGTCAAATATGGATCAGCTCACCTGCTCCATGGCTAGGGTGTAATGCATCTCACCTTGTACACACGGGAGGTGCAATGCATACTGAAAATGCCTTTTGTATGGTGTGAGAGCAGGAATAGACAAATGGTAGAGACAGTTTGCTAAGTGGATGATCTAGGAATATTCTAAAAACTTCTCATATGACACTTGCCTCTCAGAATTCGCCTAGGGATGAGTAAGAGATCAATGAAATCTCCAAGTGTAACCAAGAACTGTCAGTGGAATGACACTAATAAAAAACCTAGAGGTTACTCACACCTCTGCAAATATCTATATATGGATCCCTCATCTTAGAGATCCAGGGGTTGGAATTTTGTAATTTGCAAGGAAGTGTTGTTGGTTTCTCTTTGAAGACATTGTTGGGTGATCTTGCTTTGTATGAGGTGAAGAGGGCTTTCATGGTGGGAGATGGCGTTGGGTCAGACCAATGGGTTGTAATCCTCTCTTCTACTACTTCTATCAATAAAGCTATTTGAGTTTTCCTCCATATTCTTGTATATCTCTGAATCTTGTATTTATATATGCATTTGTAGGGTTAATATACATCTGATCCTATATTGTTTACGGTGATAGATCTCTATGCTTTGATGGTATTATGCTGCTTTGACTCTATAGGTGCTCTTTGAAGCGGGACAAGTAAGGAAGGAGTGGTGAGATTCTGTCAAAGGGG
Source organism: Pinus tabuliformis (assembly GCA_031772625.1). Taxonomy (NCBI): domain Eukaryota; kingdom Viridiplantae; phylum Streptophyta; class Pinopsida; order Pinales; family Pinaceae; genus Pinus; species Pinus tabuliformis. The sequence continues at coordinate 550,539,385 of CM062808.1, forward strand.
AAAGGAAACAAGCAAGGAGCCAAGCGAAAGACTGAGGTTGGTACTCTTTGCTTCTTTCTCATCCATCTCTCGTAAAGGAAAACACAAGTGACTTTAGTTTGTTTGTTTCTAAGATAGCTACCTATCTTAGTGGGACTAGTAGCTCTCAATAGACACTAGTTTTCCCGATAACAGGCCCCACATTTGTTGTTTTGATCAGATGCCTCATTGAAATAGGCCCAATGTGTTGCTTCCTTTATATGTTCCTCTCTAACAGGTCATGGAGTTGCCTCCCGGATTGGCTCGAGAATACTTGAGTAGATTGTTGTGCATCCTACTACGGTATTCCCAACTGAGGGGTTTTGTTCTATAAATATACCGTGGTTTCAAGCTAACTAGACACCCTAGGCAATGATTAGGGGTAGATTACTCAAATTTCCTTCTGATAATCCTGTCACCATTTATTCCATACTTCTACCAGTGACCCCCCTTCCCAGGGCACCCTCTTCTAGATCAGTTTCCTTGTTTCCTTCCATTCATCCTTTGTGAATCAGCATTCTAAAAAGAGATGTTGGATCCTTTATACATCATTTGTTCATAATGCGCATCTCCCTGGGCCCGACTTGTATCTACTCTATAATGTATCCCAAATTGGCACTTTATTCTGGAGGATGCACCAAAATAACATTGGGGATTTGGCTGGACATTGTAGCTTCCATAATAAGCTAACCAACCATTCCTCGTTCCCCCATCCTTCTCTTGACATGTGAAATTTATAGCCTTGTTTAGGAGAATAAGAGCCCCTAGTCGCATGTGCCCATACCAGCTGATCTGGTCTATCTCTTAGTCTGACATTAGACCTAGACAGTTCCTTGATGAAATTGTGCCATTCCTCCCTCCATTGTTGATTAAGGTTTAAGTCAGTCCCAATTAACCAGGCTTGTCCCCATATGGTGGAGTGACCATTTTTCCCAATCTGGCTTATGAACTAAATGCCTCTGATGTCTAGCTGGTTTATGAGTCTTGGGGAGAGTGAATATCCTTCATTGCATCCCACCCAAGGGTCCTTCCCTATCCTGACTTGTTCTCCATTCCCTACTTGCTAGGACAGGCCTTGTTCTATGATATTGAAAGCATCTAAAGTGGCTTTCCACACCACTAAAGCAATGCATTTCTTCTTGTTTAGATTCCTGATCCAATCCTCCAAAGGGATGGGGTCAATGTATTTCCTTTTGACAACCATTGTCCACAGGTTCTCCATCTTTATTAGTCTCCATCCCAACTTTGCTGCTAGAGACGGTCCAAAGCATTTTATATATTTTATTCCCCATCCTCCCCACTCTTTTGGCCTTGCTACCCAAGGTAGAACTGACTCCTCCTTAGACCCTGCACAAAGAAATATGTTGCATACTCTTCTGATTTATTCCTGGATTACTTTCGGCACCCATGCTAGGGCTGCTCGATAAACATGTATAGCCAAAAGGACTGATTTGATGAGAGTCATTCTTCCTGCTCTATACAACCATCTCAAACTCCAATGAGCGATACTTGATTCTATTTTGCTACTAGACAGAGCCAATCTTGTTTCTTGTATGAGTGAGGTTTTGGGAAGAAACCCAGATACTTGAAACTATCTTCTAACTTCTACTCTTCAAAGGGAAGGTTTTCAATTATATTTTGGGCTTCCATTCTATTGAAACCTTATAAAAATAAATGGGATTTGTCTGTATTCACTTACATGCCTGTTACTTTACGGAAGAGGTCCAATATCCTTTTTAATTCATTTGTTTTGCTCCTTCCATTACTAAAGAGGAGGATGTCATCGACAAAAAAAAGATGGGTTATATACAGGTTGATAGCCACTTCCACTCCATATATTTCACCTTTTCTTTTGGCCTCTAGTAGCAATTGGTTGAGACCTTTAGCCACTAGGAGGAAGAGGAGTGGAGAAAGGGGGCAACCTTGTCTCAGTCCTCTTTGTCCTTGAAATAAAGGGGATGTCGCTACATTAATTAGCACCGAAAAGCTCACACTAGTCAAGCACACCATGACCCAATTAATAGAGTATAATTGAAACCATAGATGGATGAAGAACATATGAAGGTACATCTAACTAATCCTGTTATAAGATTTAGATAGATCAATTTTCACTACTGCTCCTTTGCTTTCTTGTTTGTTTGATGCTATGAATGGTTTCCTGTGCCACACCAATCACCTCATGGATCTGTCTCCCATCCAGGAAACCAAATTTTTCTTTTGATATATGCCTGGATAACAGAGGCTTTAATCTAACAATAATCACCTTTTCTATGATTTTGTAGATACAGTTACATAGAGAGATCGGTCTGAAATCCTCTAAAGAGGTTGGTTCTTCCTTCTTTGGGATGAGGGCTATGAAGGTTGAATTAAAAGGGGCATAGATTGCACCTTTCCTTCTGGACTCTTCTACCACTTCAGTCAATTCACTTCCTATTATCTTGAAAAAGTGTTGAAACAGCTCCACTGTCCAGCCATCTGGGCCTGGGCTCTTGTCCTTTGGCATGGATTTTATGATTCCTTTAACCTCCCCCCTCGTGACTTCCCCCATGAGTTCCATAGAATCCCCTTCGTCCGCATAACGAGGGAAAGTTTGAGTTATTCGGATCATTTCTACTAGAGACACTGTTGAAGGAGCTATAAATAAATTTTGGAAGTGTCTTATTCCCATTGATGATAGTTCCTCAAAGGTTCTTGCCTGCCTTCCTCCTTCTGCATTTAAGGACCAAATGGTGTTCAAGTTCTTCCTTCCTTTTGCATAATTTTGGAAGAATTTGGTGTTCTCATCCCCAGCCCTTAGCCAGATGGCCCTGTTTTTCAAGTGACACTGTTCCTCACTTGATCAAAGTATTTTTCTCCTTTGGGATTCCAGCTACATGATCCTATCCCTTTTTTCCTGAGTTTCATATCCATCAACTTTTGGGCTTTCCAAAACATCTAGATCCTTCCCTATTTGGATTAGGTCTTCATCTTCTTTCATTCTCTTGGCCCTGGCCATGCCATCATGGCCTTCTTAAGGTGTTTTAAGTTCTCTATAAAGTGGGAGGCTTGTCCCCAGTCACACTGGTCCTCACCAGTCTCGATATTTCTTTAAAAAGAGTGTTATAAGATTCCTCCATTAGCCAAGTTGGAATAAATTTAAAGGGAGTTTCGAGTTTTTTGGGATGCCTGTTAAGTTCCAACAGAACTGGTAGTTGATCAGAGTCACCTCCTTCCCCCATCCACTGACGAAAAGATGGGATCTTTGCTACTACCACCTCTCTCAGGAGAAACTGATCTAGTATTTTGGCCACCCGATCTTCCCCTGTTCTCTTATTCCTCCAGGTAAGCCTTAACATCAATAAGTTTATGTGCAGGATATTATTCTCTCTAATAATTTTTGTAAAGAAATTTGTGAGCAGATCTTCTCTGGATGAGGGACCCCAAGTTTTGGTTGTGCCTAGGGAGAAGTTCAAGTCGCCCCAAATCACCAAGTTTGGGTTATCAATTAGAGACTTAGAGCAGAGGTTTTTCTAAAAATGAACTTTGCCCTGGCAGGGCCCATAAATATTGAGTATAACCAGGTTTTTGCATATCTCTAGGGAGTAGACTTTGATCCCCATCATTTGGTCCATCCCCTAGGTGTTCAAGACTTTGAACTTCCCTTCTTTTACTCCCAATGCTAATCCCCCGGAGTGGCCTTTGGCATCTAATGCCTGAATGCTCCATCTTGGCATTAATTTAGACAAAGATTTTGAAACTTCTTCTCGTTCTCCTAATTTTTCTTCAAGAAGTAGGATATCTAGGTTGTAATTGTGAACAACCTCTTTTAGAGCCAATTTCTTAGGGTTACTGGCTAAGCCTCGACAATTCAGGGAGATGATGATCATTGAATTACCTCAGAGGGGGATTTCACTGCTCTAAGCACCCCAGAGATGAGCATTTGCTTCCCATCCTCCATGTCTAGTTTGGCTCTTAGGTGAGCCTTTGACAGCTTGGTTTTTGTCCCTCTCACCTTCTAATCGCCTGATTGGGAGCTTTGCATATCGATCCCCCCCACTACCTCCCATGGAGGGGTTTTTCTCTCATGGGGTCTGAGGTTGTAGAAGGGTTTTACATCTAGGGTATCGACGAGAGTTGGGCCACCCTCATGCAATGCATTATTTCGGTTCAGATCTAGCTTAGGGATAGATGTTATGATGCTCTCCAATTGATTGTTTACCTTATTTGAAATAGGAATTACAATGTTCTGGTGCCTGGAAGGACCAAACGATGATTCAGAAAAATTCAAAGAATTTGGAGTAAAAGAAGGTAAGGTAGAGACTCGACTCGTACTCTCTTTTGCGAATATGAAGTTCCCGAGTTTTTCTGTTGTTGGATCTTGATCCTTATTTGTTCCTTCCTGCTGCTGAAGAGGTTGTGTTCCGAGGTATCCTTCTTCCTACACATCCATGCTCTCGATTATGTCCTCCTATTGCCTGTCTATATCCATCTGATCTTCGCCCACACTTTTCTTTAATTGCCTTTCCTTTGATTCCTCCTCTTTTGCTACCCTTGCTCCTACCTTCCGCTATTTCCTTCTTCGCCTAAACCCCATCGGACAGTCTTTTGCCAAGTGCCCATAAATGTGACACCTGTGACATCTGAACGCCAGGTGTTCATAGTCTAATTGTTGGGTGTACTTTAAGTCCTTATATTGTAAATGAATTTCCTATGGCAAGCCTGAACAAGGGTTTAAGATTACTAGTATACAATCCATCTCCTGGTATCTTGTCTGCAGGAACGACATGTCTGCCTCCATGAATTTTCCTAGTGGTTCCAAATGGCTTTGAAAATAGATTCAACCCAAAGGAATGGTGGGAGTCCAGGCATGGAGACTCAAACAAGTAATTCATCCACCCTTTCCCTCTGTGCATTGAACATGGGATTCCATTTCTTAAAGAATATTGGGTGTCTCCCAAAGGACCAGTTCCTCGCCATAACCCATTCCACTGCTTCTCTTCTCCTGAACTTGACCATAAACCACCCTTTTCTAGTGTAGTGACCTGAAAAATAGGGTTTGGTGCTGCTTGCCAATTTATTGAGGTCCATTCCTAAATGAAATTGGTAGAGTACTTCTTGCCTTTAGCCCTTCCTACCAGGGTTAAGTCCGCAACTTCCATGGCTTCATCAATTTTAATGTCCATTCCAAGGACCAGATTTGCTACAGCTTCACTTCTTTTTATTATTTTGTGTTTTTTCCTCTTCTCCCCCACTTGCCTCTATCGTATCCCTTCCTCCCTGTTCTGTGAGTTTGTTTCCACATTTTCTATTACTTCTGGGAGCATTCTTGCACTCCCTTTTTCCCTTGTTTTTCTAATTCCTCGTACCAACCTTCCTCCTACTCGGTTAGAGTCTTCCACTCCTATTGTCAATGCCTTGTTCCCCGCCTATCCTTCCTTCCCAATTCCACTCCCTTCCCCTACCTCTGTCAACTTAATTCCACTTCCCTTCTTTAAACTTTCCCCAGCCACCTTCCAACCCTCTGCTATTTCTATCACACCAATGATTCCAGCCCCTGTCATCGGATTTTTTTGCAGAGCCTTATTTTGACTGAGTGTGTGAGGATTGCTAGCCACATGGGTTTGATTCAGGCTCAGCGTCGTCTCTTCATGACCAAACCCTATCCCCATAGCTTGGAATGTGCTCCATTCGTCATTACTTCTAAACACACAACTAATTACGAATGTCCTCTAACCCTCCTAAATACAAATGACTGTGAGGATGGGATGGATCAAAAATTACTTGGAAAGTATCGATTGCTACCACTTCATGCTCCAACAAGGATGGCTTCTCGTGCACCTTCTACTGCCCTTCCTAGCTTTCCAGATACAACAATCCTAAACTTTCCTCCAAGAGCCCTAGGGTTTTACTCTGCTTCCAACCCGCTTTCGAGCCTCCTTTCTTCCTCCCAATCATCCAGCTGGACGAATATACATCTCGACGTTCTGGTCCATTACCTCCAGACCCTAGACCGACAGCATGTCCCCAGGCTTGGGGTCCAGCTCAATAGAATCACTTGGTTTGACCATCTTCTACCTGTATTTTCCTTGGTAGCTACTTAGCAATAAAAATTCCCTTCACTGTTCTGGATTCAATCTCGTTCTGTGGGTACAAGGCGGCAGCACATCTAGCCTTGGAAAAGAACTCCATTACACCATCGGATGCCATTTTATGTAGGCATTCATGAGCTTATGGGCTTCCCTTTCCTGAAAATTTTTTACTCCCACCGCCTTCCCCTTGTCCTCCACAGTACTCGACTAGTAAATCAGAGAACTATTACGAAATTAAACAGACCAAACTCAAATGATGAGATTGGGGAGTTAAAATATCTATTTGCAGGAAGTGTTACTCACCGATCTCAGAAAATCAACATGATCAACTTTCAGAAAGCAAGGAGCATGACCTATAAAAGCATAACAGGTAGAAAATTCCAACTCAAAGGCATGATGCATCAGAAACCCTCCAAAGATTCGTCCATGCAAGTTGCGTTGTTGTGGCTAGCAAACGAGTGCATTTACAAGCCTTGTCCCTTTATCAGTATGCTTTCCCTGTCTGCAAAAGCAACAGGCATGTCACACAACACACGACCTTCTCTCAACAAAGCTTCTACTCTCACACCATCGCCATCACCATGCAACTTGTTGATTTCCTCAAACTCCTTTCCACATCTTTGTCTTTCCTTCTTCCTTCTCATGTCTCTTTCTTCACCTTCCACTAGGAGTGCCTTTTCTGTGTCTGTTTGTGGTACAAGTCAGTTAACAGGGGTTTATTTCTAGTTTTCAAGTCTCATGACACAAGCTGCGTAAAGTTTGTAATTAGAGCAATAGAGCCCCCACTTCCAGTTTCCCTTGCGGAAAAGGCCCAAGCAAAAATCTCATGGGAGCTTCTTCAATTACAGAACAACATTTGCAAAGTAAATGGTAGTGATGAAAAATAGTGAGGCATTGTTGTATAAATACCGCCAGATAGCTCAGTTATGATCATTTGAATCTCAATTGATGAGCGACCAACCCAAGTAACAACACCAACAAATTTCACATCCGTATCCACACGGATTGGCTTCTTCAACACCATCTTGTCAGGAGACGATGTAACTAGTAGAAATGGTCTCGATGTGTCATTATAATCGGAGCAGTGCTGAAAAAACAAACCATTAAGAATATAATGTCATTTTTTCTGACTTGACTCTAAAATCTACATGTGCAAGTTTGATCAATCTAACACAATAGGTAAAAGTTATTTTTTCAAAGGCAACTTTGATCAATCTAAACAATTATATATATATATATATATATATATATATATATATATATATATATATATATATATATATATATATATATCTATATATATATATCTATATATATTTTATTTTGTGGGAAAGAAAAAAGCTAAAAAAAATTATTAATAATAGTTTATAAGTCTTGTATACTGTAGTATGTTTAGAAATATAGTGCTGGAAAGATCAACAATATTCAAACAACAACGATACATCAGTGCAGAGAAAATCCATAAAGAAATAATGGAAAACATGCAACAAATAAAGATGAAAAACATTATGTTGAGCCTCAAAATTACTCTTTCCTTAAGAACTCTTCTCATTCCTTTTCTTTGTTTTTCCATAAGAAAGATGCATTCTCTTCACCAATAACTGGTATATAATGTCTTGAGGAGGACATTTAGTGATTTACATGTTATGCTTTTATGTTTTGCTATTTGAATAAATTTTTGTATATTAGCTATGGAACGTAGCCTATTCGATAGCTAATTGGTTGTTTCGCAGCTACCTTCATGCTCTAACAGATCCCAGGTGTCAAAAGGAGAAACTAACCACATGGGCTGCTTGGAAATCATCATGACATGGACCCTATCCTATTCATTCAGCCTAGGTTGACAAAGAAGATTGAATAAGACTACGGTCAATGGATAAGTCAAACAAAAAGAGACCAAAGGTAATAGGACTCTGTTTCGTGGTTAATTAATGCATTTCACAGTGATGGGAAGCATTATCCGGAGCAACTACATGTACCTACGGACTCCAAAAACCACTTGTACAAATGAATCCAACAGTGACCATGTCTTGGATTTATGTTTCCAACAGCCGAGGAAGAAATTCTGCATATCTGTCTTCTACGTGTTTGGCTATAGCATGCTTTTCTCCACAAATAGTTATATGATTTTTCTTATAAATACCTGTGTAAAGGACTGAAGAAGTGAGTAGTAATAGTAGTAGTTTTATTGTGAAATCAAAGTTTTAGACACTATAATTTTCGGGCTTTTTGTGTCCCTATTTTAATATGAGAAGACCACATGTTTTTATGAACATCTGAAGGATTTTTCTTGGAGTTGATTGAGCAAGTGTAGCCTAATCAGTTGCAGAGGGCCCTTGCACTGAAGAAGGTTTCATTTCATTTTATTTTTCTTCTTCTTGTTAACTGTAAATTCATCATTTTCTTTCTAAAACAGTGTTTATAATCATTTTCTTACTAACAACGTTTATAATGCAATTTCCATCATTTTCTTATTAACAATTTTTATGATTTAGAGCAGTTTTTGTTAGCTTGATCTCTTTTTAGTTTCTATTAGCAGTTTAGATGACAAAACTCAATGGTGTAATCTTGTTTCTTCAATTAAAAACTAACCTTGTTTCAGGATGAGAGTAGGATTGAAGAATGATAAGGATACAATGTTGGATAGTTTACTTCATTCATTGTTTAGGCTAGTTTAAATCCTCAATTAAACTGATCAGTGTCATTTACTATCTTTGCCATTTCATTTTTAGTTTACTGACTCATGGTGTTAATGAATGTTTATGGAAAACCCTTCATGTTGATAATTCATTCTTAATTAAGTGGTTGAACATTTCATCTATGCAATGAGTTATTTCCGCATCTTTGTATTTTCTTTCTCTTAGATTAATGAAGTACAAAATTAGTCAAATGTCATCCAAAGTAGAATTTCTCCCAAAATTGAGAGGCAAAGTAACCAAGTATTTCATTTAGTTTTATTTCTGTAATTAGTTAGACATCAATTGCAAATTTCACTTTCAGTTTTAATTCATGATTCGGAAATCATGGTAAAATAAGAATAGAAACTTTGTTTTCATTTCTTTCTTAGCTTTGCTTCCAAATATTTCTTAGCTCTGTTTTCATTTTTAGATTTAGAGCAGTCTTTAAGAAAGTTAGATTTAGTTTTTATAATTTACATTGTAAATCATTAGGAATTAAAAGACCAAAACGCCCCCAAAACAACATAAAACATAGAAAGAATGAAATAAGAAGGGTCAACTAGCAAAAACAGTGCACTACACTTCATCAGTTTAGGATACCCAGATTGATAATTTATGTAGAGAAATTTAGGACACTAAATTGACCAAACATCCCCACTGCAAAATCATTACATGTCCCCATGCAACTTTCAAAAATGTGAACTTCTTTCTCCTATTGCATTTGTGCTGATACTTCTGCGAGCACATCCAACTTCCTTTTCTTACTTCTCCTTGCATTGATTGCCATCATGGGCTTCTTCATAAGAAGTCTGTATTTGAGGTTGATAAGTGTTCTGCTCAAATTTCTATTTTTCCTCTTCAGCTTCCAATTTTTCTTGTACCATAATCCTGGGTGTAGCATTGTGTTGTCATGAATGGCTTTATCCAACTTGTTATGTTCCCTCAAGGTTTAATTTTCTTCTTGAATGTGCCTATTCAAAATATCTAACTCAAAGATTTATTGTTTGAGAGAGCTAGTTAAAGATTCTTGTGGATTGAAACGCTACTTTAGATTGGTTTAGGATCATGGATCCATTGAGGTATCCTTTCTCTCTAATGACTCTATGTAGTCATAGATTTCATGTTGTAGTGGATCTATGCCAGGAGAAGCTCTGCTTGGGTTGCCTTCAAAACTCTGTGGAGGAGAGTTTTATGGATTGTGTTCAAGTGGAATACTGTCAGGAGATTAAACTAGGGTTTCTTCCTCTAAGTTTATGAACTAGGCTTCTTTTGATGTTACATTCCTCACCTTACCTTGGAGTCTAGAGCTCCTTCTCAGGTTTTGGAAGCTTATGGTTTCTTCTCTTGTGTCCTTCTTCCTCTTCCCTATCTCCTTCTTTTTCTTGATTTGCTCCTTAATCTTGGTCAGTATTTTAGAGAGTAATTGTTCATCTTATTGTGGTGATGAAGGTTCAAGAATGTCTTCATTGATTTCTTCAGCTCTCTCTTTCATTTTTTCTTTCTGGTTATACTCCTTTCTAACCTCTGGTTTAGAAGTTGTCTTTGCATCATTATTTTGAGAGGAGGTTCTAGATTTGTTTTGAATGTTAATTCTGATATTTCTCCTCCTACTTCTCTTAACATGACTTTCCTCAGGTGACTCTGAAGCATCCTGGAAAAAATTTCTTACCAATAAATCTTCCCAGGTATCCCCTATACTTTTCAAATGGAATTCAACTAGTATTTTCACTAATCCATGATGATACATAGTTGTTTCTATGGATTCAATTTTCTTTTGGACATTTTTAGCCATCCTTTGCAGACTATTTAGAAGGAAGAAGGGAAGGTTGATGGTTCTATTTTCTAAGAATTCATTAATAAGCGTATATGGTAAACATACATAAACCCAAATCTTCCTTCACATGTAATGAATTTTTGCAATATCAACAACATATTACCCCATTTGTTTTTGAGTGCTGAATTAGGAATTCCTTTCCTAAGTACTGTAACATCTATACCTGGGTTTCTAAGGATCACTTTCCAAGATTCACCATGAAATTCCTTGTTTTTAAACCATATTTCTCCTTGTCTCGGAAGCTCTGTTGCTTCTGCTATGAAGGATTATGTGACTGCAAATTTTGTATCTCCTATCTCCACTTTTGTTCCATCAAATCACCTTGCAAAAGACTTGGTCATTTCCTTGTGTTAGCCATCAAATTTCTCAATAAAATTTAACCATACGGCCTTCTGCAGCATGCCTTTAAGCTGTGGATACCCCTCCATATACTTTACCCCTATGGGCTCTGTCCTGAAAATAAGCCCCATATCCACCGTTTTTTGGTTAACCTTCAAAATTACTCTCACTGTCTATAAAATCAGTGCTATTTGCGAAATGGAATGACTGTGTGTATGGAAATGGAATGACTACGTATATATGAAAATGGAAAGACTGTGTGTATGTGAAAAATGGAATGATTGTGTATATAGAAAATGGAAATACTGTGTATATGAAATGACTGTGTGAATATGAGAGATGAACTTAAGAGTTTGCATTTAATAAATAGACATTAAGGGTTTAGAGAGTCGTAGATAGGTGGGTCACATCATCAGCTTGACTGTTAACAGGTGGAGTTGTGGAGGACTGTTTGAGTACAGGTTATGGAGTTTGAAGTGGAGATTTGTTATGAAAGAATCATTGACACTGTTTGTCATTAAAGATGGAAGATATGGTGGAGACATAGTGGCAGTCAAATCAAATGATGGTTGATTAAGGAGACATGTGATTATACATACTAGACAAACTTATGTTTTCAAATTGTTTTTTGAAATAAATTTTTGCATTTACCTTTGGAACCTTTACCTTTTGCTTGCTAATTTTTTTATGTTGATACACAGGTACCTTGAGCATGGTTGGTCTTCAAAAATTGATTTTTTCTTCAATTCCCTGCATACCGTATTTTATTATGAGCTGTACACTTGTGCCTAAATTGATAAACAAATTGTAGCTGTAGAATCAGATTAGCTGCAGAACAGAATCAACCACAGAATGTGAAACATAAAGTAAATATTGCTTATGGATCATGAATGAAATGGAAGTGGCTATGTAAGTGAAATGAAATGAGATGTAAGACAAGATGATAAATGAAATGAAGATGGAATGAAAACTGTAAAAGGAAAAATTGAAAAATTTATTAATGAAATATGACAACGAGATGAAGTGAAACTGCAAAAATAAAATGGAGGTGAGATGAGATGATGAATTTGTAGAATCTAAATTGTAGAGTGACAGTAGCTTTTTGTCACTACTTATTACAGAAAGAAAATGGAAAATATAGGGTGTTAGAAATCTCTTATTTTCACCCTATATTTTTTGTATAAGTATGCCAATCAATGATTGTTTTCAACCTTATACAATTTATTTCTTTTTTTTATAGGAAAAATAAAGCCTAAGTTAGTGGAGAAGAATTCTTCTTCTTCACTAGCTTCATTTCAGAATTGTCTTGGAAAATCTTAATGAACTCCTCTTTTGAAATTGGTTTCTGATATATCTTTAATCTATGACCATTCACAAGAAAAGGAGTCTTACTTTCATCTATTGTTCTTATCCTCACTGCTCCATTACTAAAGACTTTTTCAATCTCATATGGCCCAAGCCAATGAGTTTGAAACTTCCCTTGAAAATCTTTAAACATTGAATCAAATAATAGCCAAATCTCCCACTTGAAACCTCTTGTCCTTGATATATTTGTCATTCCATTTAGCCCTCTATTATTAGACTATACTAGTCCTTTGAACTACCTCTTGCCTAGTTTCGTCAAGTTCATTTAATTACTCCAACCTATGCTTTTGTGCCTCTGATAAATCTAGTCCCTGTTGGACTGCCATCTTGAAAGTTCTGATTTGGAACTCTATAGAGAACAAGACTTGTTTCCCATAAACAAGTTCATAGGGTGTATGTCTTGTTGTGTTTCTCCATGCAGTTCTATAGGCCCATAAGGCTTCAAGAAGCCTTTCCGCCCAATCTCTTCTATGTAGATGCATAGTCTTAGTGAGGATTCCTTTAATCACTTTGTTTGTAGATTCCACTTGACCATTTGCTTGTCGATGATAGGGAGTAGATTTCCTATGTTTTATCGTGTATTCTTCCACAAGCCCTTCCACCATGTTAGATGTAAATTAAGATCCCTGATCTGTCACAATTTCTCTTGAAACACCAAAATGAGTGAAGATGTCAAAAAGAAAATTAACTACAGATTTTTCATTAGCAAAAGGTAATTCTTTGGATTCTACCCATTTAGTGACATAATCAGTGTATACCAATATATACTTCTTCTACTTATATGGAGGATTATTTGTCCCAATAAAATCTAAGGCCCACTTTTCAAAAGGTTTGATGAGTACCTGAATTTGTAATGGAATTTCATTTGAGGGAGCAGGTTTCCCTACCATTTGGCAACTTTCACATCTCCTAACATATTCTTTAGCATCTTTGAAGATGGATGGCCGATAATATCCTAAAGAAAGGATTTTATAGGCTATCCTTTCGTTAGCAAAGTGTCTACTACATGGCTCATCATGACATGCCTTAAGAATCTCAGGCATTTCATCTTCCCTGACACACCTTCTGATCATAAGATCTGGGCCTGTTTTATACAATTTGTTTGTGATCCATGAATATCTTGCACTTTCCTCAATAATTTTTCTTTTATCCCTAGGAAACAAATGTGAGGGTAACTTTCTTGTGACCAAATAGTTAGCAATATTTGCAAACCAAGGAGTTTGAGTAGTTACTGCAAAAATATATTCATCAGGAAACTTATCTTCAACTGGAGAATCTTCTTTGATATTCTGAATCCTTGAAAAGAAATCAGCAACTGTGTTTTGTTTTCCAGGTCTATCTAGCATAATAATGTTGAATTCTTGCAAAAGTAAAAGCTATCTTGTAACTTTGCCATTAGTAATAGGTTTATTCATTAAATATCTAATTTTAGAGTGATTTGTATGAACGAAGGTTTCATAGCCTATTATAGTGTCTGAACTTGTTAATTGCATGAACAACAACTAAAAATTCCTTTTTAGTCACAGTATAATTTAACTCAGTGGGAGTCAAATTATTACTTGTATAGTAAATGGCATAAGGAATCAAATCTTTTGTCCCAATACAACTCCCAGAGCTGTATCTGAAGCATCTGTTGAAATATGGAAAGGGAGTTTCTAATTTGGACCTCTTAAAATGGGTGCTTCAGAAATTTTTATTTTTAAGGTTTTAAATGCCAATTGGCAATCAGAATTCCAATTAAATTCACAATCTTTGGTAAGAAATTTCAAGAGTGGGGATGCTATTTTAGTGAAATTTTCTATAAACCTTCTATAGTATCCTGTAAATCTTAGAAAACTTTTAACATCCTTTTGGAAATTTGGAATTGATAATTTATAGACGACTTCAACTTTAGATTTGTCAACTTTAATCCCATCTCTTGAAATGTGATGTCGTAAACAATACCTTCTATAAACATCATAAAACATTTTTCATGGCTTAGTGAAAGATTTGTTTCTTTACATCTTATAAGAACTTTTTCCAAATTTTCCAAAGCTTCTTCAAATGTATTCCCATAGATTGTAAAATCATCCATATATACCTCTACACAATCATGTATTAGATCAGAAAAAACCCCTAATACTACTCTTTGGATTGTTGCAGGTGCATTACATAACCTAAAAGGAAGTACTCGGTAGGCATAAGTTCCCCATGGACAAGTAAATGTGGTTTTATCCTGATCTTTAGGCGCTACCTGAATTTGATTATAACCACTAAAACCATCCAAGAATGAGAAATACTTCTTACCTACTAATGTATCTAACACTTGATCTATAAAAGGAAAAGGGAAATGATCTTTAAGGGTTGCTTTATTTAGTTCTTGATAATCAATGCACACCCTCCATTTACCATTTTTTTTAGGCACAATTACCAAAGGTAGAACCCATTGGCTATACAAAATTGGGTAAATGAAGTTTACATTCAGTAATTTTTGGAGCTCTTCTTTCACAATCTCCCTAAGATTTGGATTCATCCTTCTCTGAGGTTGTCTGATAGGTCTACAATTTTCCTCAATGTAGATGTGATGGATATAAGTCTTAGGATTAATGCCTTTTATGTCGGTGTATTCCCATGCAAATGCAACAAAATGTTTTTGTAATGTTTTGATTAGCTCTTCTTGTTGTAGTTTCTCCAAGTTTTTTTATGTTCAATGTCCTACCTGGAAAAATTTCAATTGTAGAGATACCAAAATCTTCCATAGAATAGAGAGACATCTACCTAACTGACAAATATTCAACATTAGATTTTTCTTGAAGTTGCTTATGGTCATATTCTGAAGATGATTCAAAATTTTCCAATGTATTTAAAATTTGACTATCTTCACTAACATTTGAAATAGTAAAGAGAGGATGAATATCATCTTCATCATCAATCCATCCTTTGTCATCTATTTCTGTGATTGCTTTTGCTGGAGGATATAAAGAGAATTTTTTTGTTGAATTACCATCAGAAATATACATGTCATAAGATCTATAGATAATAAAAGCATAAGTTGTGGCCAGCCAAGGTCTTCCTAATATGAGTGGAGATCCTCCTAGATTTTTCTTGGGAGTTAAGATCATGAAATCAACAGGATATTCCCAAGAATCTAAAGATACTGAAATATCTTCTAACACTCCATCTTGTTTGATTACTGATCTATCTGCTAGTTGCAGTAAGGTAGGTGTGTAAATAAGATTCAAAAGCGTGAGTTGCTCCATAGTTTGTTTGCTCATGATGTTTATTGCTGCCCCTAAGTCAATCAATGTATTCGGAATTTCAACTCCATTGATATGTGTTTTCACAATTGGACTTCCTAGATCCACATATTTTTGTATGGAAATTTTTCCCATCATTATGTCTTCTATTTTTCCTACGAGGTGAATTCTTTTTCTTTTGTTTGGTTTTCTTCCTGGTTTCTTTATACTCACCTCCTTTATTGTTTTGGCTAGAATTGAAATTTTTTTAATGGCTTATAGCAAAGGGATTTTGATACAGACATTTTTCAATTCATCTAGAAAATCATAATTGGGCAACATAATATGATTTTCTACTCCTCTATCAATTTGTAATCTTTCAGGAAAAGGAGGTGTAGAAGTAGATGTTGGTTGCTAAATGATAGGAGTTGTGCTCACTGACTCTTTTTGTTTTTCTTTTTCAATGTTTTGGTTTTTGAGAGATGTTTCCTCCAAAAAATTATTTATTTCTAGAGAATCTTCCTCAAAATTATCTTTCTTCTTTCTTTCTTTCTTTCTTTCTTCTTCTTCTTCTTTTTTCTTTTTCTTTCTTCTTTTTCTCTCCTTCTTCTTCTTCTTCTTCTTCTTTTTTTTTTTTTTTTTTTTTTTTTTTTCTGAATAATTAGAGAAGGCCTTTCCTTTTCTAATATCCTACCAGATCTTAGTTGAACATCATGAAGGTCTAGAGGAGTAATCATGTAAGTTAGAAATTTTAGTCCTTCTACCATGTAAGCATTTTGAGGGTTTTTATTATTGGGTTTTGGTAATGGTTGGGTAGGTAGCTAATTTGGTTTCTGCTGAAATGGTAGTAAGAGTTGAGGATTTTGGTTTTGTTGTGGAAATGGTAATGAAAGTTGAGGGTTTGGATTTTGAAGTTGTGGCTGCTGATTTTGTTGTGGAATGTGTGGGGTAGGATAATTCTGATATGATGGAGGATATTGATAATATTGAGAAAATATTCCATAAAGATTTTGTGTTCCTTGTGCCCACGGTTGAGATTGAGATTGAGGTTGAGGCCAAGTTTGAGATTGAGATTGAGGTTGAGGCCAAGGTTGCTGCCAAGAATTCCGATTTGGTGGGAGCTGAAGATACATTTGATTGTTAAATCTTTGATTTTGTGGCCCCTACCAAGGTCTTCTAGCAACAAAACAAAGAGGTTTTGCAGAATTTGGGATTGTTTGCTCTTGAAAGACAACCTTAAAACCTGAAATTGAAGGACAACCTTTGGTCTCATGGTTTTCTGAGCAAATCATACAAGTTTCTACAACTATTGTATCTAAAGGGCATTCTCTTAGAGCATGTTTTTTTTCTGCATTTTGGACAAAAAATGGCTAAAGCATCAGCCTCAGTCTTCTGCTTGTTTTGTAATTTGAGGGTGTCTATTTTCTCACTAAGACTCCCTAAAATGTCAGTTTTAAACTCATCAAGAATATTACCAATTTCTTCCCTACTTACAGATCCAGTTGCAGATTTGTTTACTCTGACAAGAGAAGGATTTCTTGGACCTTTCCTAGTTTTAGATTTCCCTCTTGAGAGATGAACACATAATTCTCCTATATCATTTAATGGAAGTTAAGAGATATCTCCCTTCCCCATCATGTTAAGGATATCTATCCACTCATCTGTAATGGCTTTTAATAAAAGAGATTTCAAGGTATCTTCATCTAAATTGTCCATTTTTTCTCTTTTCAAATTGTACTTGAATCTCTCAATCAAAGCCTCTAAATTTTCATCCTCTCTTTGCATCATTTTGAACACTTCATCTTTGTGATTGGTAGGCATGCAATAATCCAAGTACCTATCCAAAAACTTTTTTTTCATGTCATTCCATGTTCCAATGGACTGAGTGACTAACCCCATGAACCACTTCAAAGCAACGCCTTTTAGTGTTGAAGGAAACATTTTGAGTTTTTGAGAGTCTTCTAGATAGTCATAGGTTCCGCACAAGACTTCAAACTCAAATAAGAATGTTTTAGGATCCTCACTTTTAACCCATGGAAGTTTGGGAGGACAGAAGGTGATATATTTTTCATTGTGTCATTTGTTTCTTCATCCACTATAGGGAATCCAAAAGAATTATCTATTTCCCTATTTCCTCTACCTCCTCCATTATTTCCTCTACCTCATCCATTGTTTCCTCTACCTCTTCCTCTACCCCCTCCAAATAGACTGAATTCCCCATCTTCTCTTTCTTTTGTCATTATAGGTTACACAAAGTCAGTATAAGGTTCAATGTACAAGGTTACTTTCTCCTCCTATGGTTCTTCTTTTAATGGGATATGGGAGATAGGTTCTACTTCTTCTTACTCACTAGGTATTCCTATTTCTTCAACTAAAATGTGCTCTCTTGTGGAGGTAGAAAAGGCTATTCCTGTTGTTGGAGATTCAATATTTTTCTCCTCTAGGACTGACTTGGTAGATGAAGTAGTAGATTCTTTTGATTGGATTTCTGCCTTTGGAATTTCAGGTGTTCTATGGCTAGGAGTAGGAGTTTGGGATGCAGGTGTATCTTTCCTTGCTCTTGGTGGAGTAGGTGGTGTTGTAGGAATTGAACTACTGCCCCTAGCTATAAATCTACCCCTAGAGTCTCTTTCTCTATGCATAATCATTTTTTTTTGAATGTAAGAGATAAGGCTATCTAGTTACACTTCCCCGGTAGCGGCGCCAAAATGTTTGGTCAATTTAGTGTCCTAAATTGCTCTACATAAATTAACAATCCAGGTATCATAAACTAATGAAGTGTAGTGCACTGTTTATGCTAGCTAACTCTTCTTACTTCATTTTTTTTTTATGTTTTATGTTGTTTTGGGGGTTTTTGGTCTTTTAATTCCTAATGATGTACAATGTAAATTATCAAAACTAAATCTAACTTTCTTAAAGACTTCTCTAAATGTAAAAATGAAAACAGAGATAAGAAAGATTTGGAAGCAAAGCTAAGAAATAAATGAAAACAAAGTTTCTATTCTTATTTTACAATTATTTCCAAATCATGAATTAAAACTGAAAGTGAAATTTGCAATTGATGTCTAACTAATTACAGAAATAAAACTAAATGAAATACTTGGTTACTCTACCTCTTAATTTTTGGAGAAAGTCTCCTTGGGATGACATTTGAGTAATTCTGTACTTCATTAATCTAAGAGAAAGCAAATACAAAGATGCAGAAATAAGTCATTGCATAGATGAAATGTTCAACCACTTAATTAAGGATGAATTATCAACTTGAAGGGTTTTCCATAAACATTCATTAACACCATGAGTCAGTAAACTAAAAATTAAATGGCAAAGACAATAAATGACACTGATCAGTTTAATTGAGAATTTAAACTCGAAAAAAAATAGATGAAGTAAACTATCCAACAGTGTATCTTTATCATTCTTCAATCCTACTTTCATCCTGAAACAAGGTTAGTTTTTAATTGAAGAAACAATATTACACCATTGAGTTCTATCTTCTAAACTACTGATAAAAACTAAAAAGAGGTCAAGCTAATGGAAACTGCTTTAAATTATAAACATTGTTAATAAGAAAATGATGGAAATTTCATTATAAACATTGTTAGTAAGAAAATGATGAATTTACAGTTAACGAGAAGAAGAAAAATAAAATCAAATGAAACCTTCTTCATTGCAGGGGCCCTCTGCAACTGATTAGGCTATGCTTGCTCAACCAACTCCAAGAAAATTCCTTCAGATGTTCATAAAAACATGTGGTCTTCTCATATTAAAACAAGGACACAAAATGCTAAAAAATTACAGAGTCTAGAATTTCGATTTCACAATAAAACTATTACTATTACTACTCACTTCTTCGATCCTTTACACAGGTATTTATAAGAAAAATTATATAACTGTTTGTGGAGAAAATCATGCTACAACCAAACACTTAGAAGACAGATATGCAGAATTTCTTCTTCGGCTGCTGGCGACATAAATCTAAGACATGATGGTTGTTGGATTTGTTTATACAAGTGGTTGTTGGAGTCCATAGGTACAAGTAGTTGCTCTGGATAACGCTTCCCATCACTGTGAAACGTATTAATTAACCACCAAATAGAGTCCTGTTACCTTCAGTCTCTTTGTTTTTGACTTATCCATTGACCGTAGTCTTATGCCATCTTCTTTGTCAACCTAAGCTGAATGAATAGGACAGGGTCCATGTCATGATGATTTCCAAGCTGTCCATGTGGCTAGTTTCTCCTTTCAACACCTGAAACCTGTTAGAGCATGAAGGTAGCTGTGGAACAACCAATTAGCTGCAAAATAGGCTGCATTCCGTAGCTAATATACAAAAATTTATTCAAACAGCAAAACGTAAAAGCATAACATGTAAATCACTAAATGTCCTCCTCAAGACAGTATATATTGATTATTGGTGATAAGAATGCATCTTTCTTATGGAAAAACAAAGCAAAGGAATGAGAAGAGTTGCCAAGGAAAGAGTAATTTTGAGGCTCAACACATTGCAAAGTCATGGTGAAGCAGAAAACTGATCAGTCCAAAAATGTAAAATGCCGTGTCTCTTGTCCTATTGAACCCCGAGATGCCAACAATATATATAATTTCAATAATGAAGTAAAATATATTTCTTTTTAACTAAGGAAAATATGTTAGCTATATATATATATATGAGGAATTTATGTAAAAAATACATACAGCATACTTTAAATTCCAACGTGTGTAATTTTTTGGAATGTCTTTTTGATTTATTTTCTAATTTAATTTGTCTAAAATTTGATAAGGAAACATTGAAATCACAACTTTCACAAGTGAACTCTTCACAATATAAATTCATTGAGAGTTTTTGACAGTGCTGAATTCATATATATAATCAAAACACCAGTTTAAACAATACAAATCAAGATTTGACCATAATTTTTCCACTAGAATCCAACCAAAAATCCACTAGAATCTCCAAAAATATTACACTTAAAAATTACTCCCCTACTCCCCTAAAATTTATGAAATTATATTAAATTAAATATTTATTAAATTAAATTAAATATATAGAATCTCTATTGTTTATTATTATTGATTTATTAAATTTGATTATATATATATAGACACGCACGTTGCATTGTATATTCATAAATTTGTTCATAAGAGTTCGTCATTTAAAGATTATTGTTGTATATTCTATTAATGTATACACTAACAACAAATAATATATTTGTTCAAGGAATTATGCATGGATTAGGTTCCAAAGACTATGGATGTTTACTTTGTTTTATTTTATGTATAAAGGAAATTTGAATAGATGACCATTCTAAGGTAAATGACAGATATATGTTAAAAAACGGGATCATCGTCACATATCTAACACCTCACAGTAGAGCTATGCTCCTCGGTTTTCCGGATGCGTCGTTGGAATGGGGCGGCATTGTATATCAGCAACACCATTGTTTATCAGTAAATATCAATGAAAAAATGAATGATTTTCTGCTACAAGATATTATATGGAAGACGCTATGGCCTCTACTTGAGCTGAAGAGAATAATTGAAAGTAGAATCGGATACGTCCCAAATCTCTCTGAAATTTTAAAAGTAGAACCAAATAAATCAAATAGCTCCACAAATAAAATATAAACTACCTTGAGAGCAATGGTGCCCGCTAAGGCATCTAAATCCTCCAAAAACTTCCCGATCCTGACCTCATTGTATGGATCCCTGTATTGCTCTCGGAGTATGTGATCGGAGGAGAAGTTGCAGATTATGCTTATGCGGCTCTGATTCGGACTTTTGGTTTTGGGCGCCACTGGGCACTGTGACTGTGGAGGTCTCAGAGAAAAATTTAACACATGCTTTTCCAATATGCTGCGTCTTACCGGCTAAGAGCATTTGTCACAGCCGAGTTGTAGAGACGTGGCCACAGGCTAAGGGGCTTACGAAGGGTCTCCCCAGCGTCTATTGGAGGGGATTCGTCGAGAGGAGAAGCTATAGAGAAAATGGTGGCCATTGATAAGAGGCGGAGCACAGTGGCACTCTATGAAGTTACTATGGTGACACAATGAGGGAGGCGACCCAGAAATCACAGCCCAAAATGCTCACCTTGATTTATCGTCGAGGTTGGCGTTTCATAGGCGTCTGTAGATTCTTCCAGATGATATACCGCATTTTACGTACAGTGTGGATCACGCCTAAGCTTATGCCACGGAACAGTTCACTGGTTCAGGTTATTGTTTTGGTATCGTTTTTTTATTTGTAAGTGATGCTCTGGCTCATCGTATCACTTAAAATAATATAATATTTGTTTATAGTGACGAGAGGTTTGTATATAAAAGGAGTTAATGGTTGTATGGATGAATGGTCACCAAAATAGAATACATATAGTGTTGTTTTCATCAATTGTCAGGTTATTGTCCTCGTTGGTAGGCATGCATGAATTGCCCTGAGTTGTATGTATCAATTGAGAGGTTATTATTATAAAATTTAATTAAATAAATAACGATTTTGTTGAAATATTTTCAAAAGAAGAGTCATTTAGTGGTATGTTATTGCTTCTTTATATAA
Source organism: Pinus tabuliformis (assembly GCA_031772625.1). Classification (NCBI taxonomy): domain Eukaryota; kingdom Viridiplantae; phylum Streptophyta; class Pinopsida; order Pinales; family Pinaceae; genus Pinus; species Pinus tabuliformis. Next base: position 550,561,451 of record CM062808.1, read on the forward strand.
GTGAGTGATGTGCATATAGTTTTGTGTTTAAAACAATTATAAAATGTCAATTTCCAAAGAGACACAAAGAGAAGTATGGAAAAGATTTAGGATGAAATTGACTAGTAAGGATGGAATTTGAGAGACAAATTATCTATTACACAGTAATTTATTCATCAAAAGATAATAAAAAAATTCCATAATGTTAAAATGATCAAAATAGGTAGATTGCACAAATTTAAAGGGTGTTTAGAACTTGAAATTCTTACCTTACTTGGTAGAGTCATGATGAGATTCCATATTGGCAACATAGTTGTCACGCCCTTATCCTGGCGGTGGTCTTTCAACCACACATACCTAGGTGCGGCACTGCTACCCAATTTCTTTTCACCAATACTTTCGAGTACGAACTACGCCTAACATTCAATACTCATAATATTTTCAGTTCACTAAGCATTCATCATTCATTTTACATAGCGGAAACATTCATCTTTAACTTCATTCATACAAAAGTACAAAAGTACAATATTTTTCAAGGGAGGGGCAACTCCCAGGTTAGAGCTTGCCCAAAATATAATATAACAATATAATTTACAATTTTATATACAAAGTCATCTTTTCAAGACAATCCCAGAATTACCTTGGAAAATTTCCAAACTTCACTTTTCCAAGTTTGCTCAAGTTGTCGTTCAACTCGGCCCCACTATTGTGTAGCCTCGCCCAAGTCCACCATTTAGGGTGACCCACCATACCGTGTAGCCTCGCCTCAATTGTGTCGCACTTCATCGTTCACAAAAATGGCTCATCGTGCAAGACGCTCAACTCATCATGCCCGACCCATATCTTCCTGACGCCCCAACTTGTTGTACCTGACACTCCTCAACTTACCCGTTGGGCAGCCCATGTCAACTCGTTGGCCCACTGCTTCGTGTCCATTCGCTCGCCCGGTGCAACCATGTCAACTCGCCCACCTGGTGCAACCATCTCAACTCGCTCGCTCGATGGTCCGTGTCAACTCACCTGCCTGGTGCAACCGTGTTAGGTCACCCGCCCAGTGCAACTGTGTCAGGTCGCCTGCCCAGGGCTTTGTGTCAGCTCTACTGCCCAATGCAACTGTGTCAGCTCGCCCGCCTGATGTTGCGTGTCAGCTCAGCCGCCCTGCGCAACCATGTCAGCACGCCCACACGACACTCCGTGCAGACGTTCCCCCTCACTTTTGTTCGCTACCCTACCTGCCACTTGGTCGATGCACCCGCAGGTAGACCCACTCTGCTCCTCGACCTGACTCATCTTGTGGTACCCAAACTACTTTTCTGTGGTTCTATTTCATCTTCCGCTGTGGTGCTTCAGTCCACCCGTGTGCCTGCACCTCGGCCTTGCCTTATATTCGCCTTCCTTCGCTCTCCTAGTGCCTTGGCTCACTATGGAAGAATGTTATGTGATCTTATTTGGATGTCTCCTCTCCATGTGTCCTCCATCAATATATACCCATCCGCCGTAGTTATAATGGGGTCAGCCTGCCGAGGTCGACCATACGTTTTGGTCATCAACACATAGTTGCACCCCCACTTCACGTCGGCTTTCCCATCCTTCACAACAGTTCGTCCAACTCGTCGGTCAGCTCCACCTCTCCATGCATCCTTCCACCCATCATATAAACTTGTCCCCTTGTTGCATCTATTGTTGCACCCGAATAGTGCATTCATCATAAATCGTCGCACACAACTCGTTGCCCTTCGAATCATCACATTTAACCAAGAGTGTCTCCCCAACTCGTTGCACATCACAAACATGACTCATGGGCATTACATACTCCCCCACTCTAATCAGTTGTCGTCCTCAACAACACCATCCTAACAACCACTATCGTCAAGACTGTAAGTGCATAGAAATGTGTGTATGGGTAATCTAGATGTGTCCACCTCTGACCTGCCTCATGCCATAGATATGCCAAACTCTACAAGAAATCACGTGTTAGTACCCATGATATTGGTGACTAGTTGGGTAGCTAATCCAACCGTACGTTGCCTCCATAAGAACACATGCCCCTACATCATCATCACTCATCACTGCACACTTCTTTTCAACTATGTCCATCTCATCCCAGATGTTTGTTCAAAATGTTGGAGACTCATTGCCATGAGTAGCTAACAACGAGCCTCATCTCCATAATAATATAAGAAGATGGGGAGGAAGTGGAGCCTGAAGGCTCTCCCTCTTACTCACATATCAACTCAATCCATCTATCAGGATCTTCCACTTCTAATCTCTACAAGTATTCTTCCCGACTCTCTATCTGAACATCTGGTCTAGCATCCTCATCTTTTTCCATTGCCTCTAGTCTACTTGAGAGATCCAAGATACAATTAGACATTGTTTTAATCACCTGTGACTACTCCATAATTTTTGCCTCCATAGAAGACAGCCTCTTATAGACTTCTTCATCTCGCTTGACATCCTCCACATTCATCGCTATCAACTTACATTTGGCTTTCATAGCCCCTATGGTTTGTACACTAATGGGTACATCCTCTTGCCTGTCGTAAATGTACAACTTCTTCATGTGTGGAACTATCATAGCTTCAAATTGCCTCTTAAATTCCATGCCTAGCATAGTTTCATAGTCATCTATTTGCACCACTGTGAAATCCAATTTTCCTATCCATTCACCTAGTGTCACATCGACCTTTTCAGTGACACTAATCATAGAATCAAGTGCGGAATTCACTGCTTTCATTTGAGCTTGAACTGGTGTAAACTTCAGCCCAATACTTCTCACAGTATCTTCACTCATGAAGTTATGAGTTGCACCACTATCCACCGTAGTGAGAACAATGAAATTTCCAATCGTCATCTCCACATATTCCAACTGGTTCCTTTCAGGATCTCTTTGTGAGATCACTTCCATAGTTGTTGTACCTCCTAGAATCTGCATAATCCCAACGAAAGTTTCTTCTTTCTTCTTCATCACATTGGATTGTGCTATTGATGTCACTTTTTGTCTTGAAGGACAATTCTTTACCGTATGTGGTTCTTCATATATCCAACACTTCAAGAGTTTCTTCATCTTCATCTTGTCATACAATCTTGAAGGCTCTTCTTTTGTAGACTTCTCTTTCGGCTTGTCAGTATTCTTTTTTCTCTTTTCAGTCCTTCATCATAACGTTCTACCAAGCGATCAACTACTGCAAAAGCTTCTTCAAGGGTCTTAATCTTTTGTCTCTTCACCTCATTGTGTGCCTAAGGCTTCAATCCTATAATGAAATTGAACACCTTGCCCCTTTTCCCCATATCAAGTAGTTCCAAAACTATACTTGAGAACTCTCATTGATATTCTTATAAGCTCCTTGTTTGCATCATATATTTTATCTTCATCCTTGCATCCCATGTCTCATCTTGTGGACTAAAATGAGCTTGCAAATATTTCTTCATGTCATCCCACGAAGTGATCTCCTCAACATTTCCATTAGCAATCTGGTCCATCTTTCTTTGCCACCACATCTTAGCATCCTTCGTCAAGAATTGAGCAACTACCTTTACTTTGGCCTCATCATCAGACATACCCAAACACTCCAAGTATTTCTCCATATCCCATAGAAAGTTACCAAGAGTTTTCGCACTTCTTGTCCCGTCATAAGAATCAGGTTCCTTGACTTTCACATGAGCAACTCCTCCACGAGAACTTTGCCCAATTGCCTTCTTCAAAACCGTTATCTCATTCTGAGCATCTCCAAGATCTTTCTACAACTTCAAGATTTCTGCCAAACCTTGGTCCCTTGCAGCTCCAATCTCTTTGACTTCTTTCTCTATTTGTGTATACAACCATTCTATATACTCGTATCGGATTTTGAGATATTCAAAATATTCCTTCAGTTCCGCATATTTAACCTGCAACCCTGCTACCATATCTCTATGTTCATCATATTCAAACTTTACTGAAGCTAATTCAAACGCCAACTCCTTAATCATATCCACCACTCGATCCATCAGAATTGGCTAAGCTTCCTTGCTAGATTCACTTGTCATAACTTGAGGTTCCTTCGCTCGTTCTACCATTAGCATCCTTTGTGATCTAGTGTAGACCATAAACCAATCAAAGGCCTTCGTCTTTAATTCTCATGAAGTGTAGAGGTATCCCCCTTACTTCTGCAATCTCGTTCGAGTGAATCAACCTCTAATATGAACTGTCACGCCCCTATCGTGGCGTTGGTATTTCAACTGCACATAGGCAGGTGCAGCACCGCTCCCCGATTTCTTTTCACCAATACTTTCAAGTATGAACTATGCCTAACATTCAAAACTTAGAATATTTTCACTTCACTAAAAATTCATCATTCATTTTACACAGCAGAAACATTAATCTTGAACTTCACTCATACAAAAGTACACAACTACAATCTTCTTCAAAGGAGGGGCAACTCCCTGGTTAGAGTTTGCCCAAAATATAATATAACAGTATAATTTACAATTTCATATACAAATAATGTCCCTTAATAATAATAAAAATAATAATAAATAACATAATACAATATTAAAATATAAGAAAATAAATAATAAACAATAAAGAAAAGATAATAATAATAAATAGATAATAAATAACGAAAAATATAATAATAACAAATAGATAAAATATTCAATAACAATACTAGAGTTCTAAATAAGTATATATAAAAGTAAGCTATAAAATAGTAGCAATAAGTAAAGTTAACAAAAAGTAAAATAAAATAAGAAAGAGCTATCTAAGAGAACTATAAAAATAGTAAAAATAAGCAAAGTTATCAAAAAGTAAAAATGAATAAAATAAGAAATAAATAAATTAAAAGAAAATTTAACTTTAAAACTTCAAATAAAAAATAAAAGTTGCATGTTGACACATGGAATGTGTGCATGTGGTTCCTTTTCCAATGTTTGGTCTATTTAATAGACGATTAGGAAGATAAGAGATGATTCCATCATAAAATACCCTCATAGTTTATAACATCAACTTATTTTCATTAAAGATATATCATTACATCACACAATAGATGAACGACATGTCAATTTACATCATATCATAACATCACGATCCATATGCATATCATATCCATCATGAGCTTTCAACATCATTATCATAACAAATAAATAAATAAGCACCACATATACGCCATTAACTTCTCATCAGAACTATTTACATTTACCAAATACCATCATATCATGAAACATCATTAATATAAGAATCATCATCAAATATAGAACAAAAATACACTATAAGCATTATTATCATGAAGTAATTTCATTTACTTATATAAATAATGAGTGCTAACTATGAATTAAGATTATTCAACATCACTCTAGGATCTATGTTATTTCATGAGCACTATTAGTGTCATGTTTTCATCAAGGTACCAATTAATTTTAATAATCATTTCTTGTTCTTTCTATTAGGAAGTTAACCATTTACACCGTAGGTATACTCATCTAAGTATACAATGTTAAATTTCAAATGAGTCTCATCATCTTGAGCCTTAACCTCTCATAAAAAATTCTTCCTTCATTGTTAAGATATTACCATTTGTATAATCATTTAAATCATCAATATCAAGTTAAAACTTCATGATCACTATACATATTGTGCTTATCCAAATGACAAACATACATGAGGTCATCCTTATTTAAGTCTTATGTTATTCTTAACCCACCTGTATGAGGGCTTCTTTTCCCTTGGTGATTTATCCATCACTCATGTAATTGTTATTGTACATCCTCAAAAGATCTACTTATCTCATCGAGTTCCCATCTCAATACCACTTAACAATAAAAGGGTAAAATTCATAAGTTAAGATAATGTGTTATATATATATGTATATATATTATCATGTGATCCTATAAATTCAAGGCATCCACCTCATGCGCCAAGATAACACATTAACCTCCTTTTTTTGTGCTCAATGGTTTCTCATTATTCCATATAGTTTATTTCCTTTTTCCAAAAGTTAAACAATTATTATCCTTGAAACATTTTCCTAGTTTATCACTTGTCATTTCTCACCAATTACAAGTATTCACAAATTTCAATCTTAACACTTTTAAATTATGTAGGTCATCACTTTTACCCTTACCAATCATTTTGTTCAATCCCCTCATCAACATGCTTAAGAAAACTTTCCACTTGAGATAGACCCCATAATTTAGCCCTAGACATTATTACATTTTCTCAGTTCCCTTCACTCTTTAATGTTATACACCTTAAGAATGGTATGAACTTTAATTAGCTACTTCAATATTAAAATTCATATTGTTGTTATTCACATTAGCACCATGCTCGACTATCACTAATGTTGGACTTGCCATGAAAATAGTGCATTTTCCCAATTTCTATTTTTAGCTTCTTTATTCCCATACTGAAACATTCATGGATTTTGTAATCAAATGTTACCATAATTCCTACTACTCCTTTAAATCACTTCATAATTAACTGCAAATATTTCATTATATTCTAGGATAGTTTATTACTTCTTGTTGATTTCTTATGCTTGTTTATGAAACTTCCACTCATTCCCTTAGAGTGTTTTTCTATAACTTTTTCGCTATTCACCATCATCGTTCCAATTTGGTCATGGTTAGGAGGATTGCAGTATCATTAATAGAAAATTGGCAAGTTCACCATTTTCCCTTCTTGCATAAGATAACTTTATTCAATATTGCCACCAACTTTAGGGATCAACTTAGAACTTTCCTTTCATTCTTAAAGCCCTTCACAAAATACTACTTTTCTTTTTCCATCTACTCATGTGGAATCGCATTTCTATTTTCTTAATTTATTCGCCTACATGTTTCCCACATCTTGTATAAATAGTTAGTGTCATCTTTACTTTCTTAATTTGAATAGGTTAGGTAAATGAGTAAAGTGATGGTACAATATTTCACATCTAATGACCTTGCATTAATGTCCGTAATTACCCATTTATTATCCTTCCTTCCCTCTTCAAGAGGTGACATTCTTAGAACAAGGCAACATAACAAATCAATAACCTTAAATTCACTAGAGATCTTGCATAACCTTAATTATTCACACCATCACTAGTACATATATCCATGCATTTTTCTCTATATTAAAATGACAAACTATGCCTTAACTAGAAAATTCAAGTATAAAAAGAAATTTATGATGTTACTATATACAACTCAAAATCTTTTTTTTCTTTCTTTCTTTTTTTTAATCTCATTATACCAAACCATAACAATCTTATATATCTATTATTTACTCGTATATCAAACTAGTCTAACAACTTTATTAAATTTCCCCTATTCTTTATGTGTATAAAAATATGATACAATACCTTTATTTATTATTATTATAATTTTCAAACATACATTTAAATTTTCTTATATAATATAAGGATTTTTTTTTTTTTAACTTTATAATCATATAAATCAATGTAAAATGAACTTATATCAATATCCATTTGTATACTTGAGTTTATATATCAACATATATAAATTTCTATAAAACTTATTCTAAAAAAATGATTATCATAAATTACCTAAACCTAACTAGGAATAATGTCATGCAACCTATAATAATATTTATTAAAACCTCCAAAATCTATCTACATTATAGTTAATTCTCAGCTCTATCTTACAGCCATGCAGCCAAAAAATATATATAATAATTAAATAGAAGTGCGATGTCAATAATTTAGTGTAAACTCCGAGCAATTGATGAAGACTACCCGTTCATCACAGTGACATGGGTCATGAAGAGAAATGAAATGGCATGCAACAAATATTAGAAAATGTTTAAAGTTTTCAAGGTTGACCGTTAGGAAGATTAATTAAAAGAAGAGTTACAAAAGATTCTAGAATCGTGCAACCTTCTGCCTTCACCATTGAAATGGAGTATATAGGCCGGCTAGAGATATTTACTCAAAACTATAACCAGGGCATTTAAGGCTAAAAGTTATGGCTTCCAACAGAGTCGTTAGATATATGATATTACGTCAACTTAATTTAATTTTGAAGTGCCAAAGATCTTAGCCTCAAGCTCAAGCATAGCTCCATGCTCATTAAAAATCGATGTTCTCACTGTAGATTGGGTAGTCCGCCAAGGATGGTTTACAAAGTCAATTAAATAATTGAATTTCCAAATGGAAGTAAAAAAGGAGCACGTTGACCATTTTCAAAGGCAATCCAGGAACTTCTTGTTTTCCATGTTATTAACGACTACTCTATTCTTCAATCTTGAAAAAGACGCAACGCAAATGTCTTGAATTTTTGCACGTTTTAAGACTCACACCAAATCATGTTTCTTGTGTGACCCACAAGCTCAATTCATAGATTTTACATAGAACAATACAACATTTTTGGTAAAACGAGAATATTAATTGGTTTGTGGGTATTCGACTTGCCCGTTGGCATAGGCAGTTATCTAATTTTAACAATCAGTTCAAAAAAGAACAAAAGGAAGTTAAGAGAAAAATATTTATGGAAGTTACTTATACTCATTGCTAGCAATCATTGGGGACATTAATTAAAAATTTATTTGATTAATTTGAACACTTGGTGACATAATTTGGTGGCAAATTATAATTTAATTTGATTAATTGAATTTTTAATTCGAAGGTTTTTTTTGTTTCCATTCACTTTTGTGGGTTTCATGCCATTTAATTTCCATATATTAAAGGAAAATTCCATTCACTTTTGTGGGTTTCATGCCATTTAATTTCCATATATTAAAGGACAAAACTATGGACAGTTTTTCAAAAACCATGAGTAGTTTCACATTATATGTAAATGAATCTTTTAATTTTTTTTTTTTAATTTTTACCAAAAAATACATTAAAAAAATAGGATTTATTGAGACTCTTTTATTTCACCACAAATAAAATTATGAATAAATCTATGTATTTTTTCTCTAGAGGTCACACAAAGTTGAAACCCGCTCTAATACCATATGTAACAACCCCAAAATTAAAACATGCAATTAATTAGATCAATTATGCAATTTGTAATCAACACACCTCTATTCAACTAATTAGCACAGAATTTTTAAGGAATAGGAACAAAGACAACTTATAGCAATGATATTCCTTGTAATTTCAGAGATGAAAGCTATTTGAATCTCGCTAACCACAACAAATTTTTGGGGACGACTCCCCACCCAACCGTAGGCTCAGCTGCATGTAATATTTCTACAACTCGCTATCCCCGAACCCTCAATCAATGTACTACTGCCAGGGAATCCTTTGTCTCACCACACTTTTCTCCCAAGATAATGGATGATGGAATCATCTCTCATCTTCCTCATCATCTATTAAACAGACCAAACATTGGAAAGGGAATCGCATGCACACATTCAATGTGTCAACATGCAACTTTATTTTTCTATTTTAAGTTCTACTTAAGTTAAATTTTCTCTTAATTTATTTATTTCTTATTTTATTATTTTTTATTTTTTTTGATAACTTTACTTATTTTTACAGTTCTTTTAGTTAACTCTTTCTTATTTTATTTTACTTTTTGTTAACTTTACTTATTGTTACTATTTTATAGTTTACTTTTATATATACTTATTTAGAACTCTAGTATTGTTATTTACTATTTTATCTCTTTGTTATTATTATATTTCTTCATTATTTATTATTTATTTAGTATTATTATATTTTCTTTATTGTTTATTATTTATTTGCTTATATTTTAATATTGTATTATATTATATTATTTATTTATTATTATTATTATTAAGGGACATTACACAAAGTCAGCTTTTAAAGGAAACCCCAGAATTACCTTAGCAAATGGTCAAACTTCACTTTTCCAAGTCTACCCAAGCTGTCATTCAACTCGGCCCCACTATCGTGCAACCTCACCCGATTCCACCATTCAGGGAGGCCCACCATACCGTGTAGCCTTGCCCCAACTGTGTTGCACTTCACCATTCACACCACCGATTCGTCGTGCCCGGCTCGTATCTCCCCGGTGCCCACACTCGTTTTGCTCGACGCTCCTCAACTCGAACGCCCGATGTCCCATGTCAACTCACCTGCCTGACACTCCATGTCCACTCACTCGCCCGACGCTCTATGTCAACTAGCCCACTTGATGAAATTGTGTCAACTCACCCACCCGATGCTCTATGTCAACTCACCCGCTTCGCGCAACCATGTCAGCTCAGCCGCGCGACACAACCGTGTCAGCTCGCCTACCCGGCGCTTCGTGTCAACTCGCCCGCCTGACGCTTCATGTCAGCTTGCCCATCCAATGCAACCATGTCAGTGCACCCGCCTAATGCTCCGTGTCAGCGCGCTCGCCCGACGCAACCGTGTCATCTCGCCCACTTGGTGCTCCATGTAGACCTGGCCCTACACTTATTTTCGCTACCCGACTTGCCACCCAATCACTATAATCACGGGCAAACCACCCCTGCTCCTCGAGCTGACTCGGCTTGTCATACCCGAACTACTTTTCTGCGGTTTGTTTCGTCTTCTGCCTTGGTGCTTCAGTCCACCCGTCTGCTTGCACGTCGACCTTGCCTTATCTTCACCCTTCTTCACTCTCCAAGTGCCTTGGCTCACTATGCAAGTATGTTATGTGATCTTCATTAGATGTCTCCTTACCATGCATCCTCCACCAATATATACCCATATTTCATGGTTATAATGGGGTCGGCCTACCCAGGTCGACCATACGTTTTGGTCATCCACACATAGTTTTCCCCCACTTCACATCGTCTTGCCCATCCTTCACAACGATTCATCCAAATCATGGGTTGACTCCACCTCTTCGTGTGGCCTTCCACCTATCATATAAACTTATCCCCTCGTCACATCTATTATCACACATTTGTCACACCCGACTCTTGTGTTCATCATAAATCGTCGCACACAACTTGTCGCCCTCCGACTCGTTGCGTTTAACTGAGAGTGTGTCCCTCCAACTTGTCGCACATCGCAAAAACGATTGATGGGCATGACAATAATGGTCACAAAGCCCAGTAATAACTCAGAGCACACATTTCAAACTTCCATAACATTAATACTTCTTAATTTGTTTGAACAAGTTTATTAATTTTGTTTAAAGTGGTCATTTTTTGTTTGTTATTAATCAAATATATAAACTAACTTATTTGTTAAATATTATTTTAATTTATCATGCTATTTTTATTAATATATCACAATTTTAAAATTTCATTTAAATTATTTTTTAATATATTAATATTTTAATTTTTAGATTTTAATTTTGATCATTTTTAATTTTTAAATTTTTTTATGTAATTATTTAATGTCAATTTTATTTTAATCAATGTTAATTTTATTTTAATCCATTTAAAATAATAATGAATTAATAAATATAATTATAAATAATTATAAATATAAGTAAGAGATATTTTATATCATTTTATATTTCAATTTTTATTCTTGACAATAAATACAATTTAAGATGATTATAAATATTATTGACATGATAATTAATAATAATTATCTTATATTTTAATATGATGGTTAACGTCCACTGAGACAAACTTTATTATAAGTTAATTACCTATTAAAACGTGGCCTTTTGCAAAATTTAACTTCTAGCCTTTGCTTTTGAGTCTTGTACAAAGATTATTGCCTTTAAAATGGATATTAAAACTTTTAAGTTCAATATGAGATCAAAGAAACTTCTAAACTCAATACAAAATCAAAGAAAAAATCCACTAGATAGACCATACAATATCTATAAGTCTTTGAGTTGAATTTATGAGCTTCAAGGCTTGTGTTTCTTTCACTGTGTAGCATTTACACATGCAACCAACGAATAATACAATAACTCTAGAAATGACTCTACATCCATCCATCAACAGACATAAAAGAAAGGCTTTGTTATTGATTGTTTGATAGGTCTCTTGCTATGCACTACCTTAGCCAAGTATGAAGGCTACATCCCACTAAGCTATATACAAAACTTGATTCCACTACAATATGGAATATGGTTTCTTGACTGTAACTATGTAATTGATATCTTCTCATGTGGTTAAATTATAGACTTACGAACATTGAAGCCAAACCAAAAACAAGTGTAGTGTATTTATCTAGCAATGAGTAAAAACATGAATACAATGGCTACTATATAGTATTCACCCAATAAATTATATGAATAAATATGGTTGAATTAAGCCAACAACTATTAGCGCTTACTTGTATGGAATGAATTATTCACCAAAAAGATCATGTATATGTGAATGACTTATTTTGAGATATTAATTGGTAGACCACTAGTGAAAATTGCATGAAAATCATTTACCATATAAGTGTGCTCTCATAAATTCTTTAATGATGAAATCAATTTTACCATTTACACCTAATAAAATGAATTGGCTTTTTGGAAAACATTACGACTACCATACATAACTGATAATTCATTTACGATTCTAAAAAAATGGGTTTATTCATGACTTAATAGTTTTTACTAATAGATTTCTCTTAGTCCCACATTTTCTTTGAAAAAGGAATTCTCTTCTATTTGAGATTAATCTCCTTCCTAGCTTATCTAATTGGTAGGTCGATCGTTTTGGCAAGGTCATTTGGAATTTTCAATTCATCTTGAATACCTGCAATTGAGAAGTTTCTATACAATGCAAACAAGAGATGGTAGCCATGAATTATGTGCCTTTTTGGAATTTATTTACGCTCACTTGCAATCATATGGATATGTATAGGAGACCTAGTCAATGCGGCATATGGAGATGTATGAATCTCATCTTACTTTCAATCAAATAAAACCAATGACACATGCTTGAAGGAAGATTTATAATCACAAATTTTAACTAATGAATAAGAGTAGACTCCAACTCTGAAACATACCTCCACTTTCTCTCCCATGGAGTACTACTAATTGATTAAAGTGTGGAAACAAGGAAATACAACTAAACATCCATATGATAAGTATTCTGATGTATATAAAAGGAGTAGCCAGATGATGAAATATCCTAACATGTATCAATAAGGCCACTTTCCACGAAGGAAGAAATGGAATGAAAAAGTAGGAAGGAAAGTGATTGATGGCTGATGCCCTACAAAAAGAAGAAGTTCAAACAAATACTTCATGAAATCAAAGAAAGAAAGAGATATAGTAGCTCAAGGACCCATGAAGAAGAAGTTGTTGATAAATAGACAAGTCCCTAGCTAAGAGGGAGTTCTAACAAGTTCCTAATTACAACTGAGCTTAGTCAAGCTCCTAGTCAGAGGAAACTTGGACATATCTTCCTCAATTAAGAGGAAGAGATAGACACAACATTCTTTTCTTCACTTTGGAAGAAAGAAAGGAGGATTAGGTAATCATCTGGCATTTGATTCTCTTTGAGGATGTGTAGGGCATCCAAGATAAGAGTGGGAAAGAGGACCATTATTCTTTGATGGTTGGGAACCCAAGGTAAGAATAGTCCTAGAATGTCACAGTCAGTGAACACCTAGCTAGCTATGTACCTTAGCAGACAATGATAAAAGTGTCTATATATCATTGGTCTCGCCAAAATTGTTCTACGATCTTATGGGAGATAGAGTTTTTAGTCAAGTCCTTGCTATAAACAATGTTGGTTACTAAGATGCTATAATAGAAAGATTGCCAATCTCGTTTCTCTTATGTGAATTCCTCAAGATTTAAAAATAGCCAAATGCCTTGTAATGATTTACGAATACCTCCCTAGTTTATAGGGAGTGTTGAAGAAAGTGTAACTAGGTTCGGTCTTCATAAATGTAATTTTGATATTTATATTTATTCAAGAAAAGAAATATTGTTTTTGTTATTTATATCAATGAGTTTCTTTTTCATTGAAATATATAGAGCACATGTCAAAGTGATATAGGAAAGTCAAAGAGTCAAAAGAAATATTGAAGGCCCTGAAGGGAATGTTACACCATGTATATTTATGTAGTAGAGTCAAAGATATCCCTCAAAGAAAAGTCACAAGTCCTCTCCATACAACGATGTCACCAAAGAAGCTAATTTGAAGAAGAAAAGACAAGTTGGCCTAATGTCTCCAAGTCGGCCTCAAGTCAGCCTAAAGGAGGGACATACCTCTTTATATAGATTTTTTCCACTCCTCCATCAAAAAGACACAATCACATCTAAAATCAAAAAGAAGGAAGACAAGTTAAGGGTGAATGGAAACCGAAGAAAGGAAGCCTTTAGTGCATTCAAGAAAGATGAAGAAAGACAGATTCTTGGAAGTCTATTCTAAGGGTGAACAATATTCACACATGTGAGAAAAGTAGCGCTATCTACGATTATTACAAATACACTATCACAATCACATATCTCTCAATGATTTTGCTAGAAACCTAGGCCTATAATGGCTCCCACTAAAGCGAGGAAGATACTCTCTCAAGAAAATAACGAAGGAGAAAAATGCATAGGGTACCCACTTACACGTGGGAAGAAATTAGGGTTGCATTGTTGTCATATCAAGTTTGCATCTACACATCAAAAAGGAGCTTGATTAGACAAGAGAAGGAAGGTATCCTCATAGGCGAAGGAACTCACTATGGATCAGAGATAAGTATCTCTTCTAGAGAAAGCATAATAAGGACTATCATCAGTTGCCGAAAGAAGAATGAATTGTTGAAAGAAGGAGGATGAAGTGCCAGGAAACAAAGAGTCGAAGAAAGGAAGGACTTGACTTGTGCTTGGAGGATATTCTTGGCAAAGGGTCTAGGGTTTGACATTCATCGATAGAAGATTCAATAAGAGAAATTTATAAAAGGGATTTTCTCTCTAAGAGCGAAAGGTTTTGCCCTAGCAGAGAGCCAATATCTTGTGTTCTTGTTTCTTGTGTTTTGGTAGCGGTTTGATGAAGTAAACATGCATACAATAATAATAAGAGAATAAGATCAAGATAACAAGAAAATTTTAAAATTGCTTCACAAATTGTTATCAAGTTTAGAAGAATCCTAATATCTCTAGTTGCCCTAGATTCTTCAACACAATCCTCATCAACAACTTATAGCTTCTTAAGCATTCTCTCTCCCCATCAATTTGATGATAAATTTGTAAATTTCCTCCTAGATAGTATGAGAAATGTTGACCCATTACCTTTGAGTTGAGTTTTCTACCCTTTGCTAGATATGAGAGCCACCATATTCCCAAAATTAAGCTTCCCGTCACTTGCTTCAAGCACATTGATCTGACATTACAATTGGATATTCACCAAGTGACAAGGGACTTGTAGGGGTGATAGTTTCATGAACAAATAGAGACAAAGATGGGGAGGGCTAAGAACAAAGTCAAGTGGGAGATAGAAATAGAGTAATCAAAGGGGGCGTGAAGCAATGAGAGAAAATTCTTTAAGGGACATACAAGGAGGGGGGTTACTGTAATGATTCAAACTCTGGTTCACTGATATAACCTAAAAATGGAACAAAGAGCAAGGTTGAAACCTTATTAAGAACACGTAGAATAGCATTAGCTAGTTCAATTGGACACACGAAGGAGTGATTAAAACAAAATCGAAAGAAGCTTAGTACAACATTATGGGGAGAATTTCCCTTTGAGAAATTAGTTGAGGTAGGAAATTACACCTGTTCAAATTCCAAAAAACTACTAGAACAAAATAAAGGGTAATGATCTAGAGGGGAATTCCTACCCAAAGAGATTTAAGGATAGGTTGCAATTTTTTGAACTTGTGGAGAGTAAATGAGCAAAATATAAAATAAGGAACCCAAGACATAGTAATGTACAAGATACCTCGATAGGATGATTGGAGTAACAAGAGTAATGAGAAACAATATAACCATGCAAACCAATAATATGCCTTTCTATCAACACAACCATGTTGATAAATCCCTCTATGTGTGGTGCAACATCCCTCTACTTACCATGAGTTTCTACTTGAGTTAAAAATGAATATTTTTCATAGGAGATTTAACATGAACTAGACATTACCACAAGCAATGACTTCTCGTGTCTACAAATTATTGAATTTATAATTGACCCACGATTAAACAAAAGTTTCTATTTTAGTTCAAAATGAATATTTTGCACAGGAGATTTAACATGAACTAGACATTACCATGAGAAATGACTTCTCGTGTCTACAAATTATTGAATTGATAATTGGCCCATGATTAAACAAAATAATAATCACAATCCTATAATGGAGTTATGGCTAAATTATACCCAGAGAGTGTGTGGTCACATCCTTCTCCCTAGATGTTTGATGGCCATAAACCTAACTCACATGTTGGGGGTGTAACACTCCATTTAAAATAATAAAATTATTATTATTATTAATTATTTTAAATTCTAAAGTCAATATAAAAACATAGCAATAATTTTTTTTAATATAACATTTAATTAATTATTATCGTTAAGAAGAAATAGTGGTGATGAAATTTTATCAATATTTATTGTAAATTGAAAAAATTAAAAATAAATAATCACACATTAAAATATTGGCCTCTTCTTACATTGACCTCTTCTTACATGTCAACCTCTTATTACCCTTCCACATGTGCTCAAGTTGACTATTCTTTCTAAATTCCATGGGAATATCTTAATTGTAATTGAACAAACAAAGATTTCATACTACCTTCCTCTTAAAATAAAATATAGATACCTGGGAACAACCACATCTCAGCCAAAATAACTTGTTTTAAAAAAAACTCAACAAGCCCACACCACCTACTTCTTATTCATGGACAGATTTCAACCTCATTTTCTGTATTCAAATATTCAATTATAATATCAAATATATAAATAAATGCAAAATACCTCCAAATATTCAATCGTAATATGAAATATATTAATGCATGCCAAAATCTCTCCAAATATTCCATCATAATAGCTACTTTAATATAAAAATATCATAACAAACTAAACTAAGCTTATTACTAAATTGTGAATTGTTGTGACCTTAGTCTCTTGCCATACGTCAAACTCTACAACATCATTGCATTGCATTTTTCCGAGCCACAAATAAGTTGTAATCTCAAGTCATGGAATTAAGAGAATACCCGGCTCATAACCTATGAATCACAAATTTTTCCAGTGATTTATTTTCTAATTTTCTATATTTTTATTTAGATTAGAGATAAAATGTTTAAATGGAGTTAAATGAATTGAATTGTTCCGATTTAGTCCAAACATTCAACATAAAGATGCTTAAGGATATGATGAGCGTCCTCTTCTTTTACAGGCAGAACTCTACAGATCTTTAATCCACCTTCCAAAGCATCAGGGTGTACTGTGAATGTGAAATAAAAAGTATTGGAGACCTGGTCAACACTACATATAGAGATGTATGAATCTCATCTTACTTCGAATCAAGAAAACCAATGACACATGTTTGAAGGAGGATTTATAATCGCGAATTTTCAGCAACGAACAAGACTAGACTCCAACTCTGAAACATACCTCCACTTTCTCTCCCATGGAGTACTACTATTGATTAAGGTATGGAAACAAGAAAATACAACTAAACATCCATATGAAAAATATTCTGATGTATATAAAAGGAGTAGCCAAATGACGAAATATGCTGACATGTATCAAGAAGGTCACTTTCCACGAAGGAAGAAATTACATGAAAAACGAGGAAGGAAAGTGATAGATGGTTGATGCCCAAAAAAAGAAGAAGTTAAAACAAATATTTCATGACATCAATGAAAGAAAGAGATCCAGTAGCTCAAAGACCCATGAAGAAGAATTTCTCGATATATGGACAAGTCCCTAGCTAAGAGGGAGTTCTAACAAGTTCCTAATTACAAAGGAGCTTGGTCAAGTTCTTGATCAGAGGAAACTTGGCCATATTTTCCTCAATTGAGAGGAAGAGATAGAAACAACATTCTTGTTTTCACTTTGGAAGAAAGGGTGAAGGATTGGGTAATCATCTGGCATCTGATTCTCTTTGAGAATGTGTAGGGAATCCAAGATAAGAGTGGGAAAGAGGACCGTTATTCTTTGAGGGCTGGGAACCCAGGATAAGAATAGTCCTAGAAGGTCACACAAAGTGAACACTCGACTGGGTATGTACCTTAGCAGACAACGATAAAAGTGTCTATGTATCATTGGTCTCGCCAAAATTGTTCTCTGATCTTATGAGAGATAGAGTTTTTAGTCAAGGCCTTGCTATAAAAATTGTTGGTTACTATGACGCTATAACATATGGATTGCCATTCCAGTTTCTCTTATGTGAATTCTTCAAGATTTAAAAATAGTCAAACATCTTGTATTGATTTACGAATACCTCCATAGTTTATAGGGAGTGTTGAAGAAGGTGTAACTAGGTTCAGTCTTCATAATTGTAATTTTGATATTTGTATTTATTCAAGAAAATAAATATTATTTTTGTTATTTATATCAATTAGTTTCTTTCTCATTGAAATATGTAGAGCACATGTCAAAGTGATATAGGAAAGTCAAAGAGTCAAAAGAAATATTGAATGCCCTTAAGGGCATGTTCAGGGAAACTTTTAGGGGCTAATATTCACCCATGGGCTAATTTTCTATACTTTTTCCAAAAAAAAAGATTCGCTAATTTCCATTTTTTTGTAAAAATGATTCGCCCAAATTTTATAGAATGAAATTATTTTACCCTAAAAATTGCCAATATATATATATATATATATAGACTATATAAAATTATTATAAATTTGAATATTTTTTACAAAAATATCTCCAAACATTTTATAGATTTCATATTATGGACTACTGGGATTCGCCAAGGTTTCTAAACTTTAAGATAAATTTCCATCCTTCAAACTTTCCTTGGGCATGCTACACCACGTATATTTATGTAGTAGAGTCAAAGATATCAGTCAAAGAAATTTCACAAGTCCTCTCGATACAATGACGTCACCTAAGAAGCTAATTTGAAGAAGAAAAGACGAGTTGCCCTAAAGTCTCCAAGTTGTCCTCAAGTTGGCATAAAGGAGGGACATACCTATATAAATAGAGGTTGTCCACTCCTGTAACGAAAAGGCACAATCACCTTTGAAATCAGTGAGAAGGAAGACGAGTTAAGGGTGAAGTTAAAGTGAAGAAGGGAAGCCTTTAGTGCAGTGAAGAAAGATGAAGAAACACCAAGCCTTGGAAGTCTGTTCTAAGGGTGAACTATAGTCACACGTGTGAGAAAAGGAGGGCTATCTACGATTATTACAACAACACTATCACAGTCGCATATCTCTCATTTTTTTTTCTAGAAACTTAGGCCTATAAGGCCTCCCACTAAAGCGAGGAAGATACTCTCTCAAGAAAATAACAAAGGAGAAAAATACATAAGGTAACCCCTCACACATGCGAAGAAACTAGGGCTGATGTGTTGTCATATCAAGTTTACAACTACACATCAAGAAGGAACTCGATTGGACAAGAGAAGGAGGGTATCCTCATACATGAAGGAACTCAATAAGGATTAGAGATAAGTATCTATTCTAGAGCAAGAATAATAAGGAGTATCAGTAATTGCCGGAAGAAGGAGGACGAATTTCCAGGAAACGACGAGTCGGAGAAAGGAAGGACTTGACTTGTGCTTGGAGGATATTCTTGGCAAGGGTCTAGGGTTTGACACTGATCAATATAATATTCAATAAGAGAAATTTGCTAAAAGGTTTTCCTCTCTAAGAGCGAAAGGTTTTTCCCTAGCAAAGAGCCTATATCTTGTGTTCTTGTTTCTTGTGTTTTGGTGGTAGTTTAATGAAGTAAACATACATATAATATTAATAAGAGAAGACGATCAAGCTAACAAGAAAATTTTAAAAGTTCTTCATAAATTGTTATCAAGTTTAGAAGATCCTAATATCTCTAATTTCCCTAGATTCTTTAACACAATCCCCATCAACAACTTAGAGCTTCTTAAGCATTCTCTCTCCCCATCAATTTGATGATCAATTGGGAAATTTCCTCCTAGATAGTCTGAGAAATGTTGGCCCATTACCTTTGAGTTGAGTTCTCTACCCTTTGCTAGATATGAGAGCCACCATATTCCCAAAAGTAAGCTACCCGTCACTTGCTTCAAGCACATTGATGTGACATTACAATTGGAGATTCACCAACTGACAAGGGACTTGTAGGGGTGAGAGTTTCATGAACAAATAGAGACAAAGATGGGTAGGTCTAAGTACAAATTCAAGTGGGAGATAGAAAAAGTGTAATCAAAGGGGGTGTGAAATACTGAGAGAAAATTCTTTAAGGGATAGACAAGGAGGGGGGTTGCTGCAATGATTCAAACTCTTGTTCACTGATATAACCTGAAAATGGACCAAAGACCAAGTTTGAAACCTTACTAAGAAGACCTAGAATAGAGGTAGCTAGTTCATGAAGATACACTATGGAGAGACTAAAACAGAATCGAAAGAAGCTTAGTACAACATTATGGGGAGCATTTCCCTTTGAGAAATTAGTTAAGGTGGGAAATCATTACACATGTTCAGATTCCAAAAGGCTACTAGAACAAAATAAAGGGTAATGAATTAGAGGGGAATTCCTACCTAGAGTTATTTGATCATAGGTTGCAATTTTTTGAAGTTGTGGAGAATAAATGAGCAGATTATAAAATAAGTAACCCAAGACATAGTAATGTACAAGATACTTGGATAGGATGATTGGAGTAACAAGAATAATGAGAAACAATATAACCATGCAAACCAATAGTATGCCTTTCTATCAACCTAACCATGTCAATAAATCCCTCTATGTGTAGTGCATCATCCCTCTACTTACCATGAGTTTCTACTTGAGTTCAAAATGGGTATTTTGCACAGGATATTTAACATGAACTAGACATTACCACCAGCAATGACTTCCCGTGTCTGCAAATTATTGAATTGATAATTGGCCCACGATTAAACAAAAGTTTCTACTTGATTTCAAAATGAATATTTTTCATAAGAGATTTAACATGAACTAGGCATTACCATGAGCAATGACTTCTCGTGTCTACAAACTATTGAATTGATAATTAGCCCATGATTAAACAAAATAATAATCACAACCCTATAATGGAGTTATGGCTAAATTATACCTAGAGAGTGTGTGGTCACATCCTTGTCCCTAGATGCTTGATGGCCATAAATCTAACTCACATGCTGGGTCTATAACACTCCATTTAAAACAATAAAATTATTATTTTTTTTTCCAACGAAAAAATCAAACTTTTTATTACGATTTATAAAAAGTTACATAGTATATGCAGTTAAGCATTTAGTTAACTGTATGACTTGATCAAATCATAGAGTTGTTCTGAAATGGCAAGTGAGTGTCTTTGAACTCTACCATCTCACTTTTACTGAAAAGGATTCATTGGACCTTTTATCTCAGGCATCCTCAGAGAGGAAAACAACCCAAATGAGATAATGAACCAGCTGTCAGTGACAATTCACCAAAGAGAGAAAAACCAAAAAAACACATAACAGATGCATATCAAAGTCTCAAAAAGTATGTTCTGAGCCATTCCCGTGCCTCCTCATTAAGTAAAACAGCCCAAAAAGGAGTGGGGTCAGCTATAAGTTAAAAGTATTTTAACTAGACCATTAATAATGTTTTATAGATTCCTAAAAAGTAAAGGAAAAAAATTTGTGTTGTGTACGTGAAACTGAAATTGGAAATCAAAATAACTGTCATAAACATTGATCATATGCTGAAAATAGTGTAAACATTATGCATATGGTGGTTGATCCAACACATGAATCTCATCCCGATTTGCTTCCTCTATCCTCCAACTGTCAATATCTTGTTGTAGACCCACTTTAGAAAGATGGTCTACTGTGTTATTACGTTCTGTGTATATTTTACATAAAGAAAAGTCATTTAAATATAATTTTAAATGTTTTGACTCTTCTAATAATGGGGATAATATGTAGTTCTAACATCTTCTCACACCATTGAACCATTTAATGATATTGATCGAATCCCAAAATATTTGAACCAATTGTATGGCCAGGTGGGTAAGCCAAGATAGGAGAAGTTTTAAGGCAGATAGTTCTGTGAAGTTATTGGTTCGAATCCCCAAGCCCACATAGGCTTTTAAGATTCTATGCTCATTTAGGTGAATCACCAATCCGGCCCCACATTTGTTTTTTTGATTAGAACCCCTGTCGAAAGATGCACATGGGGTTGCTTCCTTTATTTGTGCCCCTCTAACAAGTCGTGGAGTTCTTCCCCGATTGGCTCGGGAATACTTGAGTAGATTGTTGTGCATCCTACCATGGTATTCCCAGCCAAGGGGTTTTGTTCTTTAAATATACCATGGTTTCAAGCTAACCAGACACCCCATGCAATGATTAGAGTTAGATTCCTAAAATTTCCTTCTGGATGATCCTACCACCATTTATTCCATACTTATGCTAGTGATCCCCCTTCCCAGGTCACCCTCTTCTGGATCAGTTTCCGTATTTCCTTCCATACATCCTTTGTGATTGGGCATTATAAAAAGAGATTTTGGATCGTTTCTACATCATTTTTTCATAAGGTGCATCTCCCTGGTCCTAACTTGTATCTCCTTTGTAATGTATCCCAAGCTGGCACTTTATTCTGGAGGATGCACCAAAAGAACATCCGGGATTTGGCTTGACATTGTAGCTTCCATAATAAGCTAACCCACCATTCCCCATCCTTTTCTTGACATGAGAAATTTATAGGCCTATTTAGGAGAATAAGAGCCCATGGCCGCATGTTCCCATACCAGTTGATTTGATCTATCAAATAGTCTGACATTAGACCTGGACAGTTCCTTCATGAAATTGCGCCATTCCTCCCTCCATTGTTAATTAATGTTTAAGTCAGTCTCAGTTAACCAGGCTTGTCCCCATATGGTGGAGTGATCATTTTTCCCAATCTAGCCTATGAATTGAATTTCTCTGATATCTAGCTGGTTTATGAGTCCCGGAGAGAGTGAATATCCTTCATTGCATCCCACCCAAGGGTCCTTCCTTATCCTGGCTTGTTCTCCATTCCCTACTTACCAGTACAGGCCTTGTTCTACAATATTGAAAGCATCGAAAGTGGCTTTCCACACCATTGAGGTGATGTCTTTCTTCTTGTTTGGATTCCTGATCCAATCCTCCAAAGGAATGGGGTCGATGTATTTCCTTTTGACAACCATTGTCCACAGGTTCTCCATCTTTATTAGTCTCCATTCCAACTTTGCTGCTAAAGATGGTCCAAAGAATGCTAGATCTTTTCTTCCCCATCCTCCCCACTCTTTTGGCCTTGCCACCTTATCCCATGCCACCTAAGGTAGAATGGACTCCTCCTTAGACCCTGCCCAAAGAAATCTGTTGCATACTCTTCTGATTTTTTCCAGGATTCCTTTTGGCACCCATGTTAGGGCTGCCCAATAAACATGTATAGCCAAAAGGACTGATTTGATGAGAGTCGGTCTTCCTTCTCTATACATCCATTTGAAACTCCAATTAGTGATCCTTGATTCTATTGTTGCTACTATCCAGAGCCAATCTTGTTTCTTGCATGAATGAGGCTTTAGGAAGAAACCCAGATACTTGAAGCTATCTTCTAACTTCTGCTCTTCAAAGGGTAGGTTTTCAGCTATATTTTGGGCTTCCATTTTGTTGAAACCTTCTAATAGTAGATGGGATTTGTCCTTGTTCACTTGCATGCCCTTTGCTTTAAGGAAGAGTTCCAATATCCCTTTTAATTCCTTTGTTTTTCTCATTCCATTACTAAAGAGGAGGATGTAATCCACAAAAAAAGGATGGTTATATATAGGTTGATATCCACTTCCACTCCATATATTTCACCTCTTCTTTTGGCCTCTAGTAGCAATTGGCTAAGACCTTCAGCCATTAGGAGGAAGAGGAGTGGATAAAGGGGGCAACCTTGTCTCAATCCTCTTTGTCCTTGAAATAAAGGGGATGACGCTCCATTAATTAGCACCACAAAGCTCACACTGGTCAAGCACCCCATGACCCAATTAATAAAGTCTACTTGAAACCCCAGATGGGTGAAGAGCATACGAAGGTACATCCAATTGATTCTGTCATAAGCTTTAGATAGATCAATTTTCACTACTACTCCTTTTTTTTTTTTTTTTGATGCTATGAATGGTTTCTTGTGCCACACCAATCGCCTCATGGATCTGCCTCCCATCCGGGAATCCAAATTTTTATTTTGATATATGCCTGGATAACAAAGGCTTTCATCTAACAACAATCACCTTTTCTATGATTTTGTAGCTATAGTTACATAGAGAGATCAGTCTGAAATCCTCTGAAGAGTTTGGTTCTTCCTTCTTTGGGATGAGGGCTATGAAGGTTGCATTAAAAGGGGCATATATTGCACCTTTCCTTCTAAACTCTTCTACCACTTCAGTCATTTCACTTCCTATTATCTCAAAAAAGTGTTGAAACAACTCCACTGTTTAGCCATCTTGGCCTGGGCTCTTGTCCTTTGGCATGGATTTTATGATTCCTTCAACCTCCCCACTTATGGCTTCCCCCATGAGTTCCATAGAATCCCCTTCGTCCACATAATGAGGGAAAGTTTGAGCTATTTAGATCACTTCTGCTAGTGACACTTCCGAAGGAGCTATAAATAAATTTTGGAAGTGTCTTATTCCCATTGATGATAGTTCCTCAAAGGTTCTTGCCTACCTTCCTCCTTCTGCATTTAAGGACCAAATGGTTTTCAAGTTCTTCCTTCCTTTTACATAATTTTGGGACAATTTGGTGTTATCATCCCTAGCCCTTAGCCATATGCCCCTACTTTTCAAGTGCCACTGTTCCTCTCTTGCTAAAAGTATTTTTCTCCTTTGGGATTCCAACTGCATGATCCTATCCCTTTTTTCCTGAGTTTCATATCCATCAACTTCTGCGCTTTCGAACACATCTAGATCCTTCCCTATTTGGATTAGGTCTTCATCTTCTTTCATTTTCCTGGCCCTGACCCATGCTATCATGGCCTTCTTAAGCCGTTTTAGGTTCTCTATAAAGTGGAAGGCTTTGTCCCCAGTCTCACTGGTCCTCACCGGTCATGAGGTTTCTTTAAAAAGAGTGTTATAAGATTCCTCCATTAGCCAAGTTGGATTAAATTTAAAGGGAGCCGCTAGTTTTTTGGGATGCCTGTTAAGTTCTAACAGAATTGGTAGATGATCAGAGTCACCTCCTTCCCCCACTCACTGACAAAAAGATGCGATCTTTACCGCTACCTCCTCTCTCAGGAGAAACTGATCCAGTCTTTTGGCCACCTGATCTTCCCCTGTTCTCCTATTCCTCCAGGTAGGCCTTAGCTTCAGTAAGTTTATGTCCAACATCTTATTCTCTCTGATGATTTTTGTAAAGAAGTCTGTGAGCGGGTCTTCTCTAGCTGAGGGACCCCAAGTTTTGGTTGTGCCTAGGGAGAAGTTTAAGATGCCCCCAATCACCAAGTTCGGGTTATCAATTAGAGACTTAGAGAAGATATTTTTCTAGAAATTAATTAACCATAAATATTGAGTATCACTAGATTTGTGCATAGCTCTAGGGAGTAGACTTCAATCCCCATCGCCTGGTCCATCCCCCAGGTGTTCAAAACTTTGAACTTTCCTTCTTTTACTCCCAATGTTAATCCCCTAAAGTGGCCTTTGGCATACAATTCCTAAGTGCTTGATCCTGGCATTAATTTAGACAAAGATTTTGAAACTTCTTCTCCTG
Organism: Pinus tabuliformis; assembly: GCA_031772625.1. Lineage (NCBI taxonomy): Eukaryota > Viridiplantae > Streptophyta > Pinopsida > Pinales > Pinaceae > Pinus > Pinus tabuliformis. The sequence goes on from CM062808.1 coordinate 550,587,031, forward strand.
CTCCCAATGTTTCTTGAAGAAGTAGGATATCTAGGTTGTAATTGCGAAAAACCTCTTTTAGGGCCAGTTTCTTAGGGTTACTAGCTAAGCCCTGACAATTCATGGAAAGGAGGATCACTGAATTACCTCAGGGGGGGATTTCACTGCTCTAAGTGCCCCAGAGATGGACATTTGCTTTCCATCTGCCATGTCTAGTTTGTCTCTTAGTTGAGCCTTTGACAGATTGGTTTTTGTCACTCTCACCTTCCAATCCCTTGATTGGGAGTTTTGCATATTGATCCCCCCCACTACTTCCCATGGAGGGGTTTTTCTCTCACAAGGTCTGAGGTTGTAGAAGGGTTTTATAGCCAGGGTATCAATGAGAGTTGGGCCATCCTCACCCAATGCATTCTTTCAGTTCAGATCTAGCTTAGGGATAGATATCATGATGCTCTTCAATTGATTGTTTACTGTATTTGAAATGGGAATTACAATGTTCTGGTGCCTAGAAGGACCAGGCGATGATTCAAAAAAATTCAAAAAATTTGCAGGAGTAAAATAAGGTAGGGTAGAGACCAGACCCATACCCTCTTTCGTGAATATGAAACTCCTGAGTTTTTCTGCTACTGGATCCTGATCCTTCTTTGTTCCCTCCTACTACTGAAGAGGTTGTGTTCCGAGGTATTGTTCTTCCTGCACCTCCATGCTCTTGATTATGTCCTCCTATTGCTTATCTATATCCATCTGATCTTCGCCCAAACTTTTCTTTGACTATCTTTCCTTTGATTCCTCCTTTTTTGCTACCCTTGCCCCTGCCTTCCTCTGTTTCCTTCTTCGCCTAAACCCCATCGGACAGTCTTTTTCCAAGTGCCCATAAATGTGACACTTGTGACATCTAAACGTCGGGTGTTCATAGTCTAATTGTTGGGCATACTTGAAGTCCTTATATTGTAAATGAATTTCCTCCAACAAGCCTAAACAAGGGTTTAAGATTACTTGTATACAAGCCATCTCCTGGCCTCTTTTCTGCAGGAATGACATGTCTGCCTCCATGAATTTTCCTAGGTGGTTCCCAATGGCTTTGAAAACAGATTCAACCCAAAGGAACGGTGGGAGTCCAGGCATGTAGACCCAAATAGGTAATTCATCCACCCTTTCCCTCTGTGCATCGAACATGGGATTCCATTTCTTGAAGAATATCGGGTGTCTCCCAAAGGACCAGTTCCTCGCCATAACCCATTCCACTGATTCTCTTCTCCCGAACTTGACCATAAACCACCCTTTTGCCAGTGTCGTGACCTAAAAGACAGGGTTCGATGTTGCCTGCCAATTTATTGATGTCCATTCCTGAATGAAATTAGCAGAGTACTTCTTGCCTCTAGCCCTTCCTACTAGGGTTAAGTCCGCAACTTCCATGGCTTCATCAATTTCAACATCCATTCCTAGGACCAGATTTGCTATAGCTTCACTTCTTTTTATTATTTTGTGTTTTTTCCTCTTCTCCCCCGCATACCTCTGTCATATCCCTTAATCCCCTAAAGTGGCCTTTAGCATACAATGCCTAAGTGCTTGATCTTGGCATTAATTTAGACAAAGATTTTGAAACTTCTTCTCCTGCTCCCAATGTTTCTTGAAGAAGTAGGATATCTAGGTTCTAATTGCGAACAACCTCTTTTAGGGCCAGTTTCTTAGGGTTACTAGCTAAGTCCTAACAATTCATGGAAAGGAGGATCATTGAATTACCTCAGGGGGGGATTTCACTGCTCTAAGTGCCCCAGAGATGGACATTTGCTTCCCATCTGCCATGTCTAGTTTGTCTCTTAGCTGAGCCTTTGACATATTGGTTTTTGTCACTCTCACCTTCCAATCCCTTCATTGGGAGTTTTGCAAATTGATCCTCCCCACTACTTCCCATGGAGGGGTTTTTCTCTCATAGGGTCTGAGGTTGTAGAAGGGTTTTATAGCTAGGGTATCAATGAGAGTTGGGCCATCCTCACCCAATGCATTCTTTCGGTTCAGATCTAGCTTAGGGATAGATATCATGATGCTCTTCAATTGATTGTTTACTGTATTTGAAATGGGAATTACAATGTTCTGGTGCCTAGAAGGACCAGGCGATGATTCAAAGAAATTCAAAGAATTTGCAGGAGTAAAATAAGGTAGGGTAGAGACCAGACCCGTACCCTCTTTCGTGAATATGAAACTCTTGAGTATTTCTGCTGTTGGATCCTGATCCTTCTTTGTTCCCTCCTGCTACTGAAGAGGTTGTGTTCCGAGGTATTGTTCATCCTACACCTCCATGCTCTTGATTATGTCCTCCTATTGCCTGTCTATATCCATCTGATCTTCGCCCACAATTTTCTTTGACTACCATTCCTTTGATTCCTCCTTTTTTGCTACCCTTGCCCCTGCCTTCCTCTGTTTCCTTCTTCGCCTAAACCCCATCGGACAGTCTTTTTCCAAGTGCCCATAAATGTGACACTTGTGACATCTGAATGCCAGGTGTTCATAGTCTAATTGTTGGGCGTACTTGAAGTCCTTATATTGTAAATGAATTTCCTCCAGCAAGCCTAAACAAGGGTTTAAGATTACTAGTATACAAGCCATCTCCTGGCCTCTTTTCTGCAGGAATGACATGTCTGCCTCCATGAATTTTCCTAGGTGGTTCCAAATGGCTTTGAAAACAGATTCAACCCAAAGGAACAGTGGGAGTCTAGGCATGTAGACACAAATAGGTAATTCATCCACCCTTTCCCTCTGTGCATTGAACATGGGATTCCATTTCTTGAAGAATATCGGGCGTCTCCCAAATGACCAGTTCCTCGCCATAACCCATTCCACTGATTCTCTTCTCCCGAACTTGACCATAAACCACCCTTTTGCCAGTGTCGTGACCTGAAAAACAGGGTTCGACGTTGCCTGCCAATTTTTTGAGGTCCATTCCTGAATGAAATTAGCAGAGTACTTCTTGCCTCTAGCCCTTCCTACCAGGGTTAAGTCCGCAACTTCCATGGCTTCATCAATTTTAACATCCATTCCCAGGACCAGATTTGCTATAGCTTCACTTCTTTTTATTATTTCGTGTTTTTTCCTCTTCTCCCCCGCATACCTCTGTCGTATCGCTTCTTCCCTATTCTGTGAGTTTGTTTCCACATTTGCTGTTACTTCTGGGAGCATTCTTACACACCCTTCTTCCCTTGTTTTTTTGATTCCTTGTACCAACCTTCCTCCTACTCGGTTAGAGTCCTCCGCTCCTATTGCCAGTGCCTTGTCCGCTGCCTGTCCTGCCTTCCCACTTCCACTCTTTTCCCTTCCGTCTGTCAACTTAATTCCCCTTCCCTTCTGTTATCACTCAGGTTGTCCTTAAGCTCCGGAAAAGGATACGGACGAGGTAACCACAAACCAACTTTGGACTGCAGGTTCTAGCCAACCTGCAATCAGAGAGGGCTCTCTCTTTATGATTTAGCTTTGTTTGAAAAGGATTTTAGGCTAGGTCTCGAGTTCAGAGGGTTTTTGTTTTATTTTTGGTGGGAAAATTGATTTTTCAGATAGAGAGGCAGAGCATAGTCTAAGGGTTTCGAACCATTGGGCGTGGAGTCGAGGAGAAAAACTTTTGGTGCTTTTCCTTAATAACAGTGAGGGAAAATGGAGCAAGATAGCTGGGCATGAAACAATGTTTCAGGTTAAAGGGATGGAAAGAAATGCTAAGTAATGAGAGGCAATTAAGAATCTCTCAATTATGCTTAACAGGGGAAGATAACAGGGCGCTACCTAGGGGCATTTAAGAATCCCTAGATAATTGGCAAACACAGGTGAATTGGGGTAAACATGAGCCAGAAGGAATTCATATTCATAACCAATTCAATCAGAAGAAAACATAAAGAAATAGCAGAAATTGAGCATAGAGAGTATTTAAACTAATTCTAGGCTATTCTTTCTTCCTGCTACTTAGATAGTGGTAAACAATAAATAGAGGTAAGATGCACTTATTGCTTCAGGCTGTAGCACAAGAATTCCATCTTCATATTTCCATAAACATTCATTCACAACAGACAGTTTGCTCTCCAAGCTTTCGGCAATCTTTGATTATGGAAAAACTTAGGTATACACAGCGAGTCTCTAGTGAACTTCTCAATTGACCAAACCTTAAAACTATACAGCGGGTGGTATATATAGGGCAAAAACTCTCTGCAGAGTTCCTTTATTACATCTTGACCTAATTAGGTCATAAAGAAAAATGACTACTTAACCTAATTCTATCCAGAAATAAATGCAAAAAATATCTCGGGCTGTGCTCAGGGCCGCCGTATCAAAACTGAATAAATGATGCTGTCCTTGGTGGCTTGCTGCAGTGTTTTCTGAAATAAATGAGTATGGGTTTCTGCACCTTCGCTGTCTGTATGCATTTAAAGCTTTAACTGTGATTTGAGGGCAAGGATGGGCTTACGCCTCCTGATTTGACTTTCTGGGGGGCCTCATCAATGTTCAGGTGCCTCGAGCCCCTAAAAAATCTTGACTGATACTCTTTGGCAATAAATTGATGTTGTTCTGACATGCCGTGGGTTTTATTCACAAATTAATGGCCGCTGCTCGGCCTCTGTTTCCTTCAAAACTGTTATCTGCTCCTTCTGGCAAGCTTCGCAAAGAAAAATGGGTCTTTCGGCGCCTTTCGGGCTTGCTGGGGGCCGCAAAATGAAAAGATTCCCTGAAGATTCCCCATTCAGGCCCAAAAAATCTAGCGATGAGTGAGCGCAAATCGCTCATCAAAAACTGCCTCAGAATCTGATTCCGGGGCTTCGAAGTGCGATTTTTTGCCCTTCACGCCAATAAAGTGTTGATGACGTCAGCATGATGTGACATTGTACGGCGGGTGACGTCAGCAGGGCGACGGGGCGGGATGACGTCATCATGTACGGATGGTGACGTGGCAGGTACAATGGAAGTGACGTGGCAGGAGGCCACGCAGGCAGGTGACTCAACATAGTGACTGGGCAGGTGGGTGACGTCACTGGGCAGGCGGGTGACGCAGGCAGTGGCGGTTTCTGGTTTTGGGTGCACCGCTTATGGACAAAGACGGTTTCGGGGGAGAGGGGTCTGCCACGGCCCAACGCTTGACGCGTGGCGGGAGGTACGACAGCAATACCGCCCATCTCCCGGACACTAAAGCTCGGGCATTTTGGAGATGGGACGGCCTGCCCACCGTCGATCTGCGGGGCGGAAGATCCAACGGTTGGCGGTAGACGTGAGGCGGCGGCGGGTTAATGGGCGGGGATATTCGTGGGGATATTCGTGGGGATATTCGTGGGAATATTCCCTTTTAAATATAGCGCGCGGTGGGTTTAGACTTAGGAAATGGCGGGTTTATGGGTTTTTTGAGCGCGGGTTAACAATTTATGCCCGAAACTTGGGGTAAAGGGATAAAAAGTGGGTTTTTTTAGGGTTTTAAGAGTTAGGAAAGAGGTTATTAGTCTGACCATGTGTCAGATTAATCCCTGCTATGACTCGGATGGGCTAAAAACAGCCCCAGATGGACCATTTTTTCCCAGACTTATGAAAATATGGCTATATTGCCAGGGAGGGAATATTTACATAGGGGTGTTTTATAAGTATAGTTTAATAGGGGAATGGGAAAAACTAATAGGGAGTTTATATAATAAAGTTAGTAGTTAATATGGAGGTGAACAGAGGGCACTAAGGTCAGGGACCTTAGGCTAAATTTGGGGAAAAGAACCTGTAGAGAAATGAAATCCTTGAGTGAAACAGATCTTTCACCAAGGCAACTGATATGGAGTATGATGAGACTAAGAGGCTCAAGCAGATCTTGTCCTCTTTGGGGAGTTAGTAAGTGACTTTGGAGAATTAGAAGAAGGGGGAGTTAGTGATGTCCAACTCTGAGCCCTTCTGAATGCAAAACTGCCTGCATTGTGATCTGAAAAGATAAACATTTTGAAACACAAAATTGATCATGAATCACCATTCTACAACCACAGCTACCTACCCAGCCTACTTCCTAACATTTTTTCTTCTTTTGATTTGGGTGCACTTAGACTTGCAGACCCATATTTACAATTTTTATTTTCTTTTTTCTGATTTCCTATCTAAATCTACACTTATTTCTGCCAGGGCCCAGATTAAACAGTTGGGTCCCTTTGATTCTCTACCTATCTACAAAATCTGCCAAGATTAAACTGTTTGGACAGATATCATTCTCTATATTCTACAACAGGAAATTGAAACCTAGGGAGACCAAGATTGGATTGTTTGGACCTCCCTCTAAAACTCTCCAAAACTGGAACACAGCAGTGGCCTTTGAACTAGCACATTTCATGGCTTTTTCTTTGGTCTGTTCTGGAAATATGGAACACAGCAGCTTGCAAAGTATGACATATTTGGCATGTAAAAATGTAAATCATGAAAAATAATACCCTGTTGCAACAGGAGGCTAACAGTGGCTCCACTTGGGGATGGCTTTTCCTTGTGAAAAGCCAAGAACAGCAGGTCAGACTGCCTTGTATTCAATTGCTGCTGTATTCTGCAAAATTTGCTTGGTTGGTTGCCTTATTAATCCTACCTACCTACCCTAACCAGCACTTACTTTGCCGTTAGGTGAAATGAAACAGCCAATGCAGCCACTTAAGCATTATAAACATGAATGGCCCCTGCTGCTTGTGCTTGCTGTTACCTGAAATGGAGATCTTGCAATCTGATATGGCTTTATTAATCTTTGAGAAGATCAGGAAGCTGCTGACCTTCTTTGCTGAAACGAGAAACTGTACCAAAGGGTGCTGTAGCATATATACATTATTGCTAGACTGACTTGAAGAACTGTACAAAAGTTTGGGATAGTTATCATGCTTTGAAATTGGGGAATCATCAACAACTTGATTTTGAGCTTTGCAGCCTGCTAATGGAGAAAAGCGCTGATATCTTTCATCATTCTGCCTACCAGCAGATAGGTCATTCAAAACTTGCAGAGGTGCTTGCAATTTACAATCTGGCTCGAATAGGACTTGACTGGTTTGCGCAGGCTGCTCCTCTTCTTCTTCTTTCAAATAACTCAGATGGCTGAAAACAAAGAGGCAGGGGATCCACTTAGATCATTTGATCATGTGCTGTTGCTTCCAAGTCTTCCTCAATCTGATATTCGATGGCTCTTTGGGTTTGCAAAATTAGAGGCAATACATTTTGAACAATGATTTGATCATCCTCCAGACGGTCAATATTAACCCTTGCTGATATTTGCTTATTAATTGCATGATAGTTCTCTTTAATAAATTGAAAAGATTGAAAACAGAAAGGTAAAGTTCCTTCACTGAAATCAACACACTCTGCGTTTTCTTCCTCTTCTTCATAGCTGAGATGGGCATTCTGATCATTGTGTTCAGGCAGTTGATCTTGAACTGTGCTCTGTGCAAAAATAAGGTGCAACTCATCTGCAAGACTGATTTGGTCGTTAGGCTCACAATCATCATCATACTGATCATATTTGGGCAGACCGTTGAAAGAAGAGAAGCTATTATATTCATACGTTATATCAGGAGACTGCTCCATCATGTATGGCGGTATGAATATGTCATCTGTTTTGTGGCAGGTTTGTTCATGAATACCATTACTTTCCTTTTGCAAAACAGATCTGTTCTAGTGTTCTAAACATTCAACTTCTATTGTGCACATCTGCTTTAATTCCTCTGCTTTCTTTACAAAGATATCAAGTTCATCCCCTTATTCTGCTTTCAACCTCCTCTCCCTAATTTTCAGATTGACCTCTACATCTACTGCCATGTTCTGCATCTGTTGCATAGTAGAGGGGCTCCTTTCTCTTAGATGAAATTCTATTTCTGGATCAAATGCAACTGGATAATGCAATAGAGCCAAATCAGGGGGAGGTCTTATATTCAATGGTATAGAATGATAAACTTGATTGAATCGATCAGAAAATTGCTGAACAGATTCATCTGGAATCCTTTTTAACTGATTATATTCTTCTATGAGCATGAGGAAATTGACTTTGATCATCCATCTATCAAGGAAGAGTTTGAATAACTGCTGGAGATTTGAGATGCTTGCCTCAGGCAATGCTCTAAACCAAGTCCTAACTTCACTTTGTAAAGAAAGGGCAAGCAGCCTAACACTAACATCCTCATCCTCCACTTCAAAAATGTTCAAATAATCTTCAAAAGCCTGAATGTGCTTTTGGGCAGTCACTCCTTTCTCTCCATCAAATATTGGGAGACACATGGAATGATTTTTGGGCAAAGGTTTAAGCACGGGAGGCAAAATGAGTGGCTTATATCTATCAGGAACCTTACGAGGCAAGGGATTGTGTACAGGGGCTAAATGATTGGGTTCGGTGTGAACAGGGATGGGATGATTTGATCCGACAGTAGTGTCCCCCTTGACTATAAGGTGAGCATCAACAGCATTTAGAGGCTGCTGTTCTAATGTGCAAGGAGGGCTTTCTTCAACATTTTCTACGGGAAAAACATAAAAGTCAAGTTCGAACAATATGTACAGCAAAATTTTATGGAGGAGAAAGAACATGACCTCTTGGATAATAATCCAGGTCAAAAGCCTGATATGCTCATAAATTTCTTTTGGGTTCATCTCTCCAGTGGAGTCTTTATTATGAGGATGATGTGGAGTCGCCAGGTGAAAGATCAACTTTGGAGTGTTTGATCTCTATCCACCATCAAAGATCAGAACTAAACTTTGAAAAAGCAGTTCTGAAGGTCTAGTTCTCTCAGCGGAGCTTTCTTACCTTCTTCGTGAAACTATCTGAAATTATCTGAGGAAAGTCCCCAGTGGAGTCGCCATTATGTTATCACTCAGGTTGTCCTTAAGCTCCAGAAAAGGATACGGCCGAGGTAACCACAAACCAACTTTGGACTGCAGGTTCTAGCCAACCTGCAATCAGAGAGGGCTCTCTCTTTATGATTTAGCTTTGTTTGAAAAGGATTTTAGGCTAGGTCTCGAGTTCAGAGGGTTTTTGTTTTGTTTTTGGTGGGAAAATTGATTTTTCAGATAGAGAGGCAGAGCATAGTCTAAGGGTTTCGAACCATTGGGCGTGGAGTCGAGGAGAAAAACTGCTGGTGCTTTTCCTTGATAACAGTGAGGGAAAATGGAGCAAGATAGCTGGGCATGAAACAATGTTTCAGGTTAAAGGGATGGAAAGAAATACTAAGTAATGAGAGGCAATTAAGAATCTATCAATTATGCTTAACAGGGGAAGATAACAGGGCGCTACCTAGGGGCATTTAAGAATCCCTAGATAATTGGCAAACACAGGTGAATCGGGGTAAACATGAGCCAGAAGGAATTCATATTCATAACCAATTCAATCAGAAGAAAACATAAAGAAATAGCAGAAATTGAGCATAGAGAGTATTTAAACTAATTCTAGGCTATTCTTTCTTCCTGCTACTTAGATAGTGGTAAACAATAAACAGAGGTAAGATGCACTTATTGCTTTAGGCTGCAGCACAAGAATTCCATCTTCATATTTCCATAAACATTCATTCACAACAGACAGTTTGCTCTCCAAGCTTTCGGCAATCTTTGATTATGGAAAAAATTAGGTATACACAGCGAGTCTCTAGTGAACTTCTCAATTGACCAACCCTTAAAACTATACAGAGGGTGGTATATATAGGGCAAAAACTCTCTGCAGAGTTCCTTTATTACATCTTGACCTAATTAGGTCATAAAGAAACATGACTACTTAACCTAATTCTATCCAGAAATAAATGCAAAAAATATCTCGGGCTGTGCTCAAGGCCGCCGTATCAAAACTGAATAAATGATGCTGTCCTTGGTGGCTTGCTGCAGTGTTTTCTGAAATAAATGAGTATGGGTTTCTGCACCTTCGCTGTCTGTATGCATTTAAAGCTTTAACTGTGATTTGAGGGCAAGGATGGGCTTACACCTCCTGATTTGACTTTCTCGGGGGCCTCATCAATGTTCAGGTGCCTCGAGCCCCTAAAAAATCTTGACTGATACTCTTTGGCAATAAATTGATGCTGTTCTGACGTGCCGTGGGTTTTATTCACAAATTAATGGCAGCTGCTCGGCCTCTGTTTCCTTCAAAACTGTTATCTGCTCCTTTCGGCAAGCTTCGCGAAGAAAAATGGGTCTTTCGGCGCCTTTTGGGCTTGCTGGGGGCCGTAGAATGAAAAGATTCCCTGAAGATTCCCCATTCAGGCCCAAAAAATCTAGCGATGAGCGATTTGCGCAAATCGCTCATCAAAAACTGCCTCAGAATCTGATTCCGGGGCTCCGAAGTGCGATTTTTTGCCCTTCGCGCCAAAAAAGTGCTGATGACGTTAGCATGACGTCAGCATGATGTGACATTGTACGACGGGTGACGTCAGCAGGACGACGTGGCAGGATGATGTCAGCATGACGTCATCATGTACGGATGGTGACGTGGCAGGTACGGTGGCAGGGGTACGTGGCAGTGATGTGGTAGGAGGCCACGTAGGCAGGTGACTCAACATAGTGACTGGGTAGGGGGGTGACGTCACTGGGCAGGCGGGTGACGCAGGCAGGGGCGGTTTCCGGTTTTGGGCGCACCGCTTATGGACAAAGGCGGTTTCGGGGGAGAGGGGTCCGCCACGGCCCAACGCTTGATGCGTGGCGGGAGGTACGGCAACAATACCGCCCATCTCCCGGACGCTAAAGCTCGGGCGTTTTGGAGATTTGACGGCCGCCCACCGTCGATCTACGGGGCGGAAGATCCAACGGTTGGCGGTAGACGTGAGGCGACGACGGGTTAATGGGCGAGGATATTCGTGGGAATATTCCCTTTTAAATATAGCGCGCGGTGGGTTTAGACTTAGAAAATGGCGGGTTTATGGGTTTTTTGAGCGCGGGTTAACAATTTATGCCCGAAACTTGGGGTAAAGGGATAAAAAGTGGGTTTTTTGAGAGTTTTAAGAGTTAGGGAAGAGGTTATTAGTCTGACCAGGTGTCAAATTAATCCCTGCTATGACTCGGATGGGCTAAAACCAGCCCCAGATGGACCATTTTTTCCCGGACTTATGAAAATATGGCTATATTGCCAGGGAGGGAATATTTACATAGGGGTGTTTTATAAGTATAGTTTAATAGGGGAATGGGAAAAACTGATAGGGAGTTTATATAATAAAGTTAGTAGTTAATATGGAGGTGAACAAAGGGCGCTAAGGTCAGGGACATTAGTCTAAATTTGGGGAAAAGAACCTGTAGAGAAATGAAATCCTTGAGTGAAATAGATCTTTCATGAAGGCAACTGATATGGAGTATGATGAGACTAAGAGGCTCAAGCAGATCTTGACCTCTTTGGGGAGTTAGTAAGTGACTTTGGGGAATTAGAAGAAGGGGGAGTTAGTGATGTCCAGCTCTGAGCCCTTCTGAATGCAAAACTGCCTGCACTGTGATCTGAAAAGATAAACATTTTGAAACACAAAATTGATCATGAATCACCATTCTACAACCACAGCTACCTACCTAGCCTACTTCCTAACATTTTTTCTTCTTTTGATTTGGGTGCACTTAGACTTGCAGACCCAAATTTACAATTTTTATTTTCTTTTTTTTGATTTCCTATCTAAATCTACACTTATTTCTGCCAGGGCCCAGATTAAACAGTTGGGTCCCTTTGATTCTCTACCTATCTACAAAATCTGCCAAGATTAAACTGTTTGGACAGATATCATTCTCTATATTCTACAACAGGAAATTGAAACCTAGGGAGACCAAGATTAGACTGTTTGGACCTCCCTCTAAAACTCTCCAAAACTGGAACATAGCAGTGGCCTTTGAACTAGCACATTTCATGGCTTTTTCTTTGTTCTGTTTTGGAAATATGGAACACAGCAGCTTGCAAAGTATGACATATTTGGCATGTAAAAATGTCAATCATGAAAAATGATACCCTGTTGCAATAGGAGGCTAACACCTTCTTCAGACTTTCCCTAGCCACCTTCCTACCCTCTGTCAAACCCTCTGGTATTTCTATGACACCAACGATTCCGAACCCTATGACCATATTTTGTTGTAGAGCCTTATTTTGACTGAGTCTGTGAGGGTTGCTAGCCACATGGGCTTGAGTCAGGCTCAACGTTGTCTCTTCATGACCAAACCCTACCACCACCGCTTGGCCTATGCTCCGTTCGTCATTACTTCTAAACCCACAACTAATTATGATGTCCTCTAACCCTCCTAAATAAAAATGACTGTGAGGATGGGATGGATCAAAACTTACTTGGAAAGTATCGTTTGCTGCCACTTTGTGCTCCGACAAGGACGACTTCTCATGCTCCTTTTGTTGCCCTTCCCAACTTTCCAAATACGACAATCCTAGACCTTCCTCGCGGAGCCCTAAGGTTTTACTCTACTTCCAACCCACTTCCGAGCCTCCTTTCTTCCTCCCTGATCATTCAACTAAATGAATATACATCTCGATGTTCTGTTCCATTACCTCCAGACCCCAGACCGACAGTATGTCCCCAGTTTCGGGGTCCAACTCAACAGAATCGCTTGGTTTGACCATCTTCTACCTGTATTTTCCTTGATAACTGGTTAGCAGTAAAAATTCCCTTCACTGTTCTAGCTTCAATGACATGTTGTGGGTAGGAGGTGACAATGCATCTAGCCTTTGAACAAAACTCCGTTACACCGCTGGATGCCATTCTTTGTAGGCGTTCATGAGCTTATTGGCTTCCCTTTCCCGAAAAATGTTTGCTCCCGCCGCCTTCCACCTGTCCTCCACAGTACTCTCGTGCATGATGACCTCGGGTCAGCCAAGACCACATGTCCACCTCTTGTACTACCTCCTGTCACATTCCCAGCCCTGCATGCCTCCTCGTAATAATTATTATTAATTATTTTTATTTAGGTCTGGCACAAGAAGAAGGAAGAATGAATGTCTCTTAGTTCAAGTTTGTGATTCATTTATAAAGTCAACATAAAAACATAGTAATATTTTTTTTTAATATAACATTTAATTAATTATTATCATTAAGAAGAAATAGTGGTGACAAAATTTTATGAATATTTATTGTAAATTGAAAAATTAAAAATAAATAATCACACACTAAAATTTGGCCTCTTCTTACATTTGAACCTCTTATTGCTGTTCCACATGTGTTCAAGTTGACTAATCTTCCCAAATTCCATGGAAATCTCTTAATTGTAATTGAACAAAGAAAGATTTCATAGTCTCTTCCTCTTAAAATAATAATAATATATATATATGGATGAAAACAACCACATCTGAGCCAAAATATCTTGTTTTAAAAAAAACTCAACAATCTCACACCACCTACTTCTTATTCATGAACAAATTTCAACCTCATCTTTTATATTCAAATATTCAATCAATATGCATATACGAAATGTATAAATACATGACAAAGTCTCTCCCAATATTCAATCATAATATCAAATGTATAAATAAATATGCGTATATGAAATGTATCATAATATCAAATGTATAAATAAATGACAAAATATCTCCAAATATTCGATCATAATATGAAATATATTAATGCATGCCAAAATCTCTCCAAATATTCCATCGTAATAGCTACTTTAATATAAAAAAATTCATAACAAGCTCAACTAAGATTATTACTAAATTGCGAATTGCTGTGACCTTAGTCTCTTGTGATACGTCAAACTCTACAACATCATTGCATTGCATTTTTCCGAGCCACAAATAAGTTGCAATCTGAATTCATGGAATTAAGTGACTATCCGGCTCATCGCCAATGAATCACATATTTTTCCAGTCATTCATTTTCTAATTTGCTATACCTTTATGTAGATTAGAGATAAAATGTTTAAAAATGAGTTAAAGATGAAATGACTTGTTCCGACTTAGTCCAAACATTCAGCATCGAGACGTTCAAGGACACGACGAGCTTCCTCTTCTGTTACGGGCAGAACTTTGCGGATCTTCAATCCACCTTCCAGAGCATCAGGGTATACTGTGAATGTGAAATAAAAGGTATTGGAGACCTGCTCAACGCCACATATGGAGATGCATGAATCTCATCTTAATCTTACTTTGAAATAAAGCAAGCATCAAGCAAACCAATGACACATATGATTGAAGGAGGATTTATAATCACAAATTTTAATCAATGAAGAAGACTAGACTCCAACTCTGAAACAGACCTCCCCTTTCTCTCCCATGGAGAACTGCACATTTCACGTTTTCAACTACGACTTACCTCGCTACTTCTTAGTTCTGGCCTGCTAACATGTGCAACAACTTCAATACTTATGAGCGGTCGCTTTGGGTCATCTAGTTGCGTGAATAAAACACAGGATTTGAAACAAAGGAAGTCCCCGACATGTACCTACAATCAATCAATATAGTTTTTTAACCTCAGTTCATTTGAGTCCTATTGTTCACTGAATATGCATTTATTTTAATTTATAGTGGCATTGAGTAATGTACCTTTTATATATTATATATGATTCATTTTTTTCATTATCAATTATGGCAATATATTATCTTATTAGCGTTATTTTCATTATCAATTCTGGGAATATTTTAGAATCATATTTTAGAATCAATCCTGCGAATATGAATTAGATGTGAGGATATTCTTTTCAACTTAATTTTATTAAAATATTCTCAAAATGGAACATCCAATTGAATTCAAAGACCTGAGACCTAAATTAAGTTACTTGTGGCTTCATGTCATTTTACCGAGGCTTTGTGAATCTACTACCCTCGATTTTCTTGGAAAACAAGTAGCTTTATTTGTGAATTCACTACATCTTGCTTAACATGTCAATTTACTGACGATTTGCGAATTTACTACTCTCGATTTTCTTGGAAACCAAGTAGCTTTATTTGTAAATTTACTACTATTTAAACCATGGAGTTTGTTTTTATTAACCTGGACTAGATAGCATATCTACTTAAGAAAAAATAGGTTATCAGGTTATCCTTATCATCTTAATAGTAGATTCTAGAATATTTTGACGAGTTTTCTTAAAATATCTTATCATCTTAATAGGTAATCTTGCTCATCATATTTCTAAAATGTGTCGAAATCTACGTTATCAAATTATAATTAAACTAGCAAATCAGAGAACTATTACGAAATTAAACGGACCAAACTCAACTGATGAGATCGGGGAGTTAAAATATCTATTTGCAGGAAGCGTTACTCACTGGTCTCAGAAAATCAACACGATCAACTTTCAGAAAGCAAGGAACGCGACCAACAATGCCAACTCCAAGGCACAATGCATCAGAAACCCTCCAAAGATTCGTCCATGTAAGTTGCGTTGTTGTGGTTGGCAAACGAGTGCATTTACAAGCCTTGTGTCTTTTATCAGTATGCTGTCCCTGTCTGCTAAAGCTGCAGGCATGTCACACAACACAGGCCATCTCTCAACAAAGCTTCTACTCTCTCACCATCGCCATCAGCATGCAACCTGTTGCTTTCCTCAAACTCCTTTCCACGTCTTTGTCTTTCTTTCTTCCTTCTCATGTCTCTTGCTTCACCTTCCGCCAGGAGTGCCTTCTCTGTGTCTGTTTGTGGTACAAGTCGTTTAACAGGGGTTGATTTTCCAGTTTTCAAGTCTCGTGACACAAACGTAAAGTTTGTAATTAGAGCAACAGAGCCCCCACTTCCAGTGTCCCCTGCGGAAAATGCCCAAGCAAAATTCTCATGGGAGCTTCTTCAAGTACAGAACAGCATTCGCAAAGTAAATGGCAGTGACGAAAAATAGTGAGCCATTGTTGTATAAATACCTCCAGATAGCTCAGTTATGATCATTTGAATCTCAATAGATGAGCGGCCAACCCAAGTAACAGCACCAACAACTTGTTGGGGATTTTTCTGGTAAAATCCCAAAAACAAATAAAAACTGAACACAAAGACAATGTTCTGTTTTACTCCAGGATCTTAACACAGGGAAGCAAAAATAGATTTCTGAGAACAGATTATTACACACCCATAAAAAGCTTTGTATTCATTAAAATATAATGTCTGATACAAGATTCATCCTCTTTTACTCAGAAAGATTCACCAAAAATACATTTCAACCAACAAAAAAAACTCTGTCACCTCCTGAAATTTTACACTGCTGTGTGTAAAAACCTCATTTACGTTTACTGCTGTGAAAACATTTTACATATACTGCTGTAAAAATGATTTTACAAATAAAAAAAACATTATGTGTTCCTCTAAAGGAAATCTCCCCTGCTTCTTCTACGCACTGTTGTGCGATATTTGCCTTTGCATCATACAAATGGTCAACGCATGATCTATGCACTGCTGTGCATTCACAAGAGACTTTGGTAAAAAAATTTGTTGTGCGTTTCATACCCTTTTTGTTACATACACAAAGTCAACTTGCCACAAAATAAAACTACTCTAGCAGAAAACGCACAAGCTCCTTTTTTTTGGGATATTACATTGCGTATATCATATAACAAGATGACCATACTTGTCTTTAATATTCACCATACGTTTGTGCAAAAAAAACATTAAAACTTAGACATCTCACCTACTATCTACGAACACAATTAATTCATTAAATTACTTTACCCGCGGTCAACCAAAATTTTTACGCAATGTGAAAATTCATTTGCTGCAGGTTTGTGAAGTCCGACAACCGTTGATTTGCTCTCATGGAATCGAACAGTTGGAATGAATATCGGAAGGTCTTTATTACCGAACGTTACGTTTCGATGGAGCTCCACGAGAAAACATGCTGAGGATGCGTGGAAGCATTTCATTGCATCGGAGTTGTTTGTACGGAAATAGCTTACTGACCAAAGGCGGTCCGATATGCTCAGGTGGTTTTGCTGAAGCGGTTTTGGCAGTTGAAATTACATCTTCAACACTCCCCTTTAATTTCAACTGCTGGGCATTCAGTCATACCTAGACACTTCCTCAAAAATTCAAACCTTTTCTGGTCCAATGGCTTTGTCAAAATGTCTGCAACCTGTTCCTGAGTCCTGCAATGTTCTAAGACAATTTCTCCATTGTTCACCAATTCCCTGATGTAATGAAATCTTGTGTCAATGTGTTTCATTCTCTTATGAAACACTGAATTCTTTGATAATGCAATAGCTGAGCTATTGTCACAAAAAATCACCGTCGCTTTTGCCTGCTCTTGGCCTAAGCTCCTTAACATTCTTCTCATCCAAACTGCTTGACATGCTGCTGCTGTAGCTGCCACATATTCAGCCTCTGCTGTAGACAATGCTACAATGGACTGCTTCTTAGAAGCCCATGAAATGGCTCCTGAACCCATGTGAAAGACATAACCGGAAGTGCTTTTCCGATCATCTACACTTCCAGCCCAATCACTATCAGTGTATCCAATTAAATCTGAACATTCTGAGACAGTATATAAAATACCAAACATTTTAGTACCTTTGACATACCTCAGAATTCTTTTTGCTGCCTGCCAATGTGCTTCTTTTGGTCTCTCCATGAATCTGGAAATTAAACTAACAACAAACATTATGTCAGGCCTAGTTGCTGTTAAATACATAAGGCTGCCAACAATGCTCTTGTACAAACTAGGATCAAAATCCTTGCTGCTGTCCTCTCTGCTGAGTTTTAATCCCATCACTGTGGGAGTGATTGCTGCCTTGCACTCTTGCATGTTAAATCTGCCCAATACTTCATTTACATATTTTGCTTGTGAAATAAAAATTCCATTTTCATTTTGATCTACTTCTATTCCTAAGAAGTATCTCAGCAAACCCATGTCAGTCATTTCAAATTCCTCCTTCATGACTGATTTGAAATTCTCAATGAGATGATCATCATTACCTGTGAAAATCACATCATCAACATATAAGACAACAATCAAAATTTTACCATCCTTTTCTTTGATGTATATGGTGGGTTCACCCTCACATTTCTCAAATCCATTTTCCAGTAGATAGGAATCTATCCTACTGTACCATGCTCTTGGCGCTTGCTTCAGCCCATAAAGAGCTTTCTTCAATTTGCACACTTTGTGCTCTTCACCTTTCTTCTCATAGCCTAGAGGTTGTTCAATGTAAACCTCTTCCATTAACACTCCATTTAGGAATGTTGACTTCACGTCCATTTGGTAAACTTTCCACTTGTTTTGAGCTGCTATGGACAGCACTGCTCTCACGGTTTCCATTCTTGCAACCGGTGCGAAAGTTTCCTCATAATCTCTCCCATATTGCTGCTTGTACCCTTTGACAACCAACCTTGCCTTGTGTCTTTCTATTTTGCCTTCAGCATTGCTCTTGGTCTTGTAGACCCATTTAACTCCAATGATTTCTTTACCTTTTAGTAGCTCAACTAAATCCCATGTCTTGTTTCTCTCTATGGCATTAATCTCCTCATCCATAGCTTCTATCCATTTCCTGTTCTTAATTTCTTCTTCGAAATGAATAGGATCATCAACATGAAAATATAAAGCAAACAAGGAATTCATTCCTTTATCATAAATGTCACTTAGATTTCTAAACTTCTTACCTCTTTCATTTGGTGTGCAAGTGCTTGAAGATGCACTTGAATTTCCTCCTTGTGGTGTGCTTGGAGAAGCACTTTCATTTATCCTCAATGGTGTCCCTTGCTGTCCTTGTGTTGGCGCTGCTGTTTGGGGATATATTTCAGCCATCTCCTCATCATCTTCATCATAAGACAAACAATTTTTAACATTCACTGTTTTCTCTATGCTTCCATCCCAAGCTTCCTCCTCAATGAATTGAATATCTCTGCTGACAAAAAACTTCTTGGTAGATGGGATATGCAACCTGTAAGCTTTGGATTTCTCACTGTATCCAATGAAAATACATTTCTCCCCTTTGTTGTCCAACTTCCTCCTTAGCTGATCTGGAATGTGTGCATAGGCCACACATCCAAAAATCTTCATGTGGGTGACTCCTTGCTTTCTCCCACTCCATGCTTCTTCCGGCACTTTGTTCATCACTGCTTTTGTAGGACACCTATTCAAAATGTATACTGCACAATGTACAGCTTCAACCCAATAATCATTTGGCAAATGCTTTGCCTTCAACATGCTCCTTTCCATATCCATGATGGTCCTATTCTTCCTTTCAGCAACTCCATTTTGCTGCGGAGTGTACCTAGCTGTAAACTGCTTGTGAATTCCATTTTCTCTACAAAACCGTAGGAATTCCTTGGAGATATACTCACCTCCTCTGTCAGTTCTCAAAACTTTGATGCGCAGCCCGCTTTGGTTTTCCACAAGTGCTTTGAAATTTCTAAATTTTTCAAACACTTCACTTTTGTTTTTAAGGAAATAAGCCCAAGTCTTTCTGGTGAAATCATCAATGAATGTTAGAAAATATTGGCTGCCTGCAAGTGATGGAGTTTGCATTGGTCCACATAAGTCTGAGTGGATAATTTCTAAGGGTGCCTTTGCCCTTATGCTTTTCCTTGATGGAAAACTTTCTCTATGTTGTTTCCCCAAGATGCAACCTTCACAAAGGCTGTCCGGTTTCTCTATCAATGGTAATCCTCTTACCATTCCTTTTCTGCTCAACAAGTTAAGACCTCCAAAGTTGAGATGTCCAAATCTTAAGTGCCACAACCAATTTTCATCCTTTGGTACACTTTGGAAAGCTTCTTGGGTAACTGCTGCAATTACTTCTTTGTTTTTCAAATCTGCCCTTATTCTGAGAGGGAACATCTTATTCCTCGTCATCTTCACTTCAACAATACATCTTTTGCTGGGTGCTCTATCCATGATGGTGCATACATCATTCTCAAAGAAGACATTGTAACCCTTCTGAACAAGCTGTCTAATACTTAAGAGGTTACATCTCATTCCAGGGACATAGTAGACATCTGCTATGGTTTTCTTCTCACCATTCTTTGTAAATATTTTTACCTCTCCTTTTCCCATAACAGAAATTTTGCTATCAATGCCAAGTGTAACTTGTAATTTCACGTTTTGATCTAAAGCAGAAAAGAGGGCTATGTTTCCTGTCATATGGTTGCTGCAACCTGAGTCTAAAAACCATATATCTTCACTGTTTGTTTCAGCCATGTTACAAGCTAACAACACATTATCTTGACTGATGTTTTCTCTAGTGACATTTGCATTTTGTCTATTACTCATATCATGCTGCTTATTTCTACATTCATTTACATAGTGCCCATATTTTTTTACAATAATAACATTGGACATTGGATTTTTCATACCTTTGTCCTTGAGCATGATGTTGTCCTCTTTGTTGGCTGCTGTCTTGGCCTTGGTTCTGATTTGGATTGCTGCTTCTTCTTTGAGCATTTGCTGGGCTGTTCCTTCCACCTCTGTTTTGACTTATGCCTCTTCCTCTCTTGTTTCCTCTGCCTTGACCTCTTCCTCTTCCAAAAGACATCTGGGTCTTAAAGGCTTGCTCTAGAGATGAGTTTTCATTTCTACTCAACCTTTGCTCATGTGTTATCAGTGATGCATGAAGTTTATCAACTGAAAAGTTTGAGAGATCTTTTGTCTCTTCTATGGCGGTGACAATCACATCAAACTTTGAAGGTAGGACCCTCAATATTTTCTCCACAATCCTCATTTCTTCAAGGGTTTCTCCATGAGTCCTTATCTGTGTGACCAGACCAATTACATGTGTGAAGAATGAGTCAATATTTTCTAACTCCTTCATGCACAGGTTTTCAAAATCTTTCCTCAGCAACTGTAGTTTTGTTGTCTTCACTTTCTCCATGCCTTGATAGGCTGTCTTGAGCGTTTGCCATGCTTCTTTGGATGTCTTAGCTGCTGCTATCCATGGAAACACACTCTGGTCCACTACTTGATACAAAAATACAAGGGCTTTTGAATCCTTCTTCCTATTGCTCTTCAACAGATCCTTCTCTGCCTGAGTTAATCTATTAAACTCATTTTCATATGTTGGTTCTTCAAAGCCATCTTCAACTAATTCCCATAAATCTTGAGAGAGAAACAGGGCTTTCATGGTTATTGCCCAATAGTCATAGTTTCTTCCATTAAACTGTTGGAGCTGAGTATTAAACATGCCCATACTAGTGCTTGTGCTGGCCATTCCTTGCATTTTAAACTATGGTTTAAATTCTTGACTGTGTGTTTAAAAACACTCACTGTTTCTTCAACAGCGACACAAAAAAACTTTGAGGAATACCTGAATCTTTTCTTAACTGAGTTTTGACTCTGCTAGAGCAGCGGTTGCAGCAAAAGAACTCTGTTCTTCATCTTCTTGAACACCTTCAAAGAGCCTAAGCCTGCTCCGATACCACTGTTGGGGATTTTTCTGGTAAAATCCCAAAAACAAATAAAAACTGAACACAGAGACAATGCTTTGTTTTACTCCAGGATCTTAGCACAGGGAAGCAAAAATAGATTTCTGAGAACAGAGTATTACACACCCATAAAAAGCTTTGTATTCATTAAAATATAATGCCTGATACAAGATTCATCCTCTTTCACTCAGAGGGATTCACCAAAAATACATTTCAACCAACAAAAAAAACTCTGTCTCCTCCTGAGATTTTACACTGCTGTGTGTAAAAACCTCATTTACATTTACTGCTGTGAAAACATTTTACATATTCTACTGTAAAAATGATTTTACATATGCAACTCCAAATAAAAAAAACATTATGTGTTCCTCTAAAGGAAATCTCCCCTGCTTCTTCCACCCACTGCTGTGCGATATTCGCTCGCCCTTGCATCATACAAATGGTCAACTCATAATCTATGCACTGTTGTGCATTCACAAGAGACTCTGGTAAAAAAATTTGTTCGCACAAGCTGTGTGTTTCATACCCTTTTTGTTACATACACAAAGTCAACTCGCTACAAAATAAAACTACTCTAGCCAAAAAACGCACAAACTCTTTTTTTTTTTTGGATATTGCATTGAGTATATCATATAACAAAATGACCATACTTGTCTTTAATATTCACCATACGTTTGTGCAAAAGAAACTTTGAAACTTAGACCTCTCACCTACTATCTACGAACACAATTAATTTATTAAATTACTTTAACCGCGGTCAACCAAAATTTTTACACAATGTGAAAATTCATTTGCTGCAGGTTTGTGAAGTCCGACAACCGTTGATTTGCTCTCATGGAATGGAACGGTTGGAATGAATATCGGAAGGCCTTTGTTACCGAACGTTACGTTTCGATGGAGCTGCACGGGAAAACATGCCGAGGACGCGTGGAAGCATTTCATTGCATCGGAGTTGTTTGTAAAAAAACAGCTTACTGACCAAAGGCGGTCCAATATGCTCAGGTGGTTTTGCTGAAGCGGTTTTGGCAGTTGAAATTAAATCTTCAACACAACTTTCAAGTCAGTATCCACACGGACTGGTTTCTTCAACACCATGTTGTCAAGAGACGCTGTAACTAGTAACAATGGTCTCGGTGTGTCGTCATAATCGGAGCAGTGCTGAAAAAACTAAACCATTAAGAATATAATGTCATTTTTTCTCACTCGACTCTAAAATCTGCATGTTTGATCAATCTAAACCAAAAATAAAAATCCTTTTCTCATGGGCAACTTTGATCTATATATATTAATAAAAAAATCTTTTCCATGCGAAACTTTGATCCATCTATATATATTAATATTAGAAAGAAATAAACTAACAATTTTTTATTAATAAAAATTGTTAGGTAGTTTATAGGTATTATCAGAAATATAGTGCTAGAAAGAGAAACAGTGCTCAAACAGTAGCGATACCTTAGTGCAGAGCAAATCCACAAAAAAATAATAGAAAACATGCAAAAGATAGAGATGAAAAACATTGCAAAGTCATGGTGAAGCAGAATTGATCAGTCCAAAAATGTAAAATGCCTTGTCTCCTGTCCTGTTGAACTGGGAGATGCCAACAAAATATATAATTTTAATCAATGAAGTAAAATATATTTCTTTTTAAGAACAGAAAATATGTTTTTAGAGAAAAAAATCGAACTTTTTATTGCAATGTAAAAAGTTACATTAACAGAAAATATGTTATATATATATCGACGAGAAATTTATATAAAAAATACATACAACATATTTTAAATTCCAGTAGTTTTGAAGTGTAATTTTCTGGAATGTATTTTTGGTTTATTTTCCAATTTAATTTGTCTAAAATCTGATAGGGGTATATTGAAATCACAATTTTGACAAGTGAACTCTTTGCAACAGAATTTTTTTGAGGGTTTTTAGAGTGCTGTGTCTATATATGTAGTCAAAACACCAATTTAAACAACAGAAATCAAGATTTGTCCACAATTTTTCCACCAGATTCCAACCAAAAATCTGCCAAAATCTCCAAAAATATTACACTTAAATATTACTCCCCTAAAATATTACACTTTAAAATTACTCCCCTAAAATTTATCAAATGAAATGAAATTAAATATTTATTAAATTAAATTATATATAAAATCTCTATTGTTTATTGTTATTTATGTATTAAATTTGATTATACATATAGACACGCACGTTGCATTGTATATTCATATATCTGTTCTTAAGAGCTGGCATTCAAAGATTATTGATGTATATTATATTAATATATACACTAACAACAAATAATATATTTGTTTAAGGAATTATACATGGATCAGGTTCCAAAGACCATGGATGTTTACTTTGTTTTGTTTTATATATAAAGAAAAATTGAATAGATGACTAAGATATATGTTAAAAAACGGGATCATCGTCACATATCTATCAACACCTCACAGTAGAGCTATGCTCCTGGGTTTCCCGGATGCGTCGTTGGAATGGGGCGGCATTGTATATCAGCAACCACCATTGTATATCAGTAAATATAAATGAAAAAATCAATGATTTTCTGCTACAAGCTATTATATGGAAGACGCTATGGTCTCTACTTGAGGCGAAGAGCATAAATTAAAAGTAGAATCAGATACGTCCCAAATCTCTCTGAGATTTTAAAAGTAGAACCAGATAAATCGAATAACTCCACAAATAAAATATAAATTACCTTGAAAGCAATGGTGTCCGCTAAGGCATATAAATCCTCCAAAAGCTTACCGATCCTGACCTCATTGTATGGATCCCTGTATTGCTCTCGCAGTATGTGATCGGAGGAGAAGTTGTAGAGTATGCTTATGCGGCTCTGACTCGGACTTTTGGTTTTGGGCGCCACTGGGCACTGTGACTGTGGGGATCTGAGAGAAAAATTTAACACATGCTTTTCCAATATGCTGCGTCTGACCTGCCAGAGAGCATTTGTGACAGCCGAGTTGTAGAGACGCGGCCACAGGCTAAGGGGCTTACGGAGGGTCTCCCCAGCGTCTACTGCAGGAGATTCCTCGAGAGGAGAAGCTACAGAGAAAATGGTGGCCATTGATAAGAGGCGGAGCACAGTGGCACTCTATGAAGTTACTATGGTGATACAATGAGGGAGGCAATGAAGGAGGGAGGCGACTCGAAAATGGCAGCCCAAAATGCTCACTTTGATTCATCGTCCAGGTTGGCGTTTTATAGGCGTCTGTAGATTCTTCCACATGATATACCGCATTTTATGTACAGTGTGGATCACGCCTAAGCTTATCGCACGGAACGGTTCACGGTTCACTGGTTCATGTTATTGTTTTGGTATCGTTTTTTATTTGTAAGTGATGTTCTGATTCATGATATCGCTTTTTAATTGAGTTCATGTTCATATAAAATAATATTTATTTCTTGCGACGAAAGAGAGTTTGTATATAAAAAGAGTCAATGGTTGTATGGATTAATGGTCACCAAAATAGAATACATATACTGTTGTTTTCATCAATTGTGAGGTTAGGTTATTGTTCTGGTAGGGCATGAATTGCCATGACTTGTATGTATCAATTGAGAGGTTATTATTATAAGATTTAATTAAATAGATAATGATTCTGTTGAAATATTTTTAAAATAAGAGTTATTGCTTCTTTATATAAGTGAGTGATGTGCATATAGTTTTGTGGTTAAAACAATTATAAAATGTTACACACAAAGAAGTATGAAAAATTTTATGATAAAACTGACCAGTGAGGATGGAATTTGAGAGTCAAATTATTTAATGAGATTCGATATTTGCACCATAGTGATCACAAAGCCTAACTCAAGAGCACACATTTCAAACTTCCATAACATTTATACTTCATAATTTAGGGTGAGATTCCATATTCGCACCATAGTGGTCACAAAGCCATTTATACTTCATAATTTAGGGTGAGATTCCATATTCGCACCATAGTGGTCACAAAGCCTAACTGAGAGCACACATTTCAAACTTTCCATAACATTTATACTTCTTAATTTGTTTGAACACAGTTTATTAATTTGGTCAAAAGTGGCCATATTTCTTGTTATTAATCAAATGTCTAAATTAAATTATTTGTTAAATATTATTTTAAGTACTTAGGTTATTTTTTATTAATATATCACGATTTTAAAATTTCATTTAAATTAGTTTTTAATATATTAATATTTTTAAATTAGTTTTTAATATATTAATATTTTTATTTTTTATTTTAATTGGATAAGTTTTAATATTTTTAAAATTTTGTATAATTATTTAATGTTAATTTTAATTTAATCAATTTAAAATAATAATGAATTAATAAATATAATTTAACATAATTATAAATATAAGTAAGAGATATTTTATATCATTTTATATTGTAATTTTTAATCTTGACCATAAATATAATTTAAGATGATTATAAATATTATTGACATATAAGTAAGAGATATTTTATATCATTTTATATTTTAATTTTCATTCTTGACGATAAATACAATTTAAGATGATTATAAATATTATTGACATGATAATTAATAATAATTATCTTATATTTTAATATGATTAAGTATTCATAATTATAGTTTATATATATATATTTTTATTGATAATGATGATGATGGTTAACGTCCACTTAGACCAAACTTTGGTTTATCGGGCCTAAAGAAATGAATTATTTAGTTCGATTTAAGATTTTAGTCTCATGCTCAAAAAGTTTGGAGAGAAGCCTCTCGAGCTACCTATATTTTGACATTGTAAAAGGCTAGGAAGGTCAGTATTGCAAAAAAGATTATGAAACCGAGATGTCATGTGGTTGTATGTGGAGCACTCTAAGAGGAAGTGATTTTCATCCTCGATGTTCATATTCTCACAGAGATGGAAGATCCTTTACATCCATGGTGTTTTAGGAATTGCGCAACGACCATTTCACTATGGATCTCATGAGAGTTCGTTCTAATCTTGGCTATATTAATTTTCTTCTTTGAGCTAGTTAAAACAGAGAGATACTTTTGATCTTCTAGGGTAGGGTTGATGAACTCCTTAAAATATCTTAATTTTCTTTTAGCTTCTAAATCTTTCTCACACCACATTTTTTCTTTGAACTTAGAAGTAACACTATTTTTAATGCTATTAATGTTTTGCAATGCAACATTCTCATCGATCTCCCAATGGTTTAACCATGCCCTTGTGTCTTTATACCAACCTCGTTTAAGCCTTAGGTGGTTTTGGATAGAATTTAAAGCTAGCTTAGGATGTTTATGGTCTCTTATTTTATTGAGCTTGTGCTTGTACAATAGGAGCCTAGTCATAGCTAGGCTCTCGATAGGGGAAAGACCCACTTCTATAAGGAGAATAGGGTATGGTGTATTGCTTTTAATTTTGAGGTTATACATTATAAAATGCTTCTGGATTTGCTCAATATTTCTCCAGGATTCTCTAGAGATGTTGCAACCCCAAAACTTACATCCATATAAGATAACAGGAGTGACTAAAGTTTCAAAGAGGAACTTCTTTCTATCCCACATTACAAGGTTTTCCACTTTAAAATTATTTTCAAGACCAAAATAAGCTTTCCACCCCCATTAATCCTTTTCTTAATGCTATAATTCCAGTTGAGCTTGCGATGAATATCAATTCCTAGGTACTTGCAAGAAGAAACTTCATCCAAGTTACTATTGTCATACCTAAAATTAGCGTAAGTGTCCTTCTTCGATTTGATAATCATAACTTTTGTTTTGTCAGTGTTAACAGTCATACCCATGGTGGAGCAGAAATCCTTAAGAAGTCTAAGTTTCTTATCAAGATCTGATGGGCACCTTGCGAGAAGAACAATATTGTCAGCAGTGAGAAGAACAATATTGTCAGCATAGAGAAGAAGGATGATGACTATCCTAGCTAAGATCATGCCAGCACAACCTGCTTCGTGTAAACAACCTTCTAGATTGTCATTGTAAATACCAAATATGGTAGGGGAGAGGGGGGAAACCTTTTTTAAGTCCGATATTACACTTAATATCCTGCGACCACCCCTCATTGCTCTTTAACTTGGCAATTACATGCTCGTATAACCTTATAGCGACAGATCTCAACTCGAAAGGAACCTTTAGCTCTTCTAATCTATTCCATAGGTTGCTTCTAGGAATCGTATCGAAAGAATTTCTAAAGTCCACAAAGCAACAAAAGATATTGGATTTGTCATTGTGACATTCCTCCACAATGATCCTAAGCGTAATGAGATGGTATGTTGTTGAGTGTTGCCTTCTAAAACCCGCTTGGCCTTTAGCCCACTTACCTTCACTTTCAAGCCATATGCTTAACTTCTTTTCCAAAATAATACCATATAACTTGGCTAAGAGAGGGTTGATGATGTAGGAGAGTCCAACTCAACATTATCAATGTATTCTAGTAAACATACAGGGTCTTGTGTTTCAAGGAAGTTGGTTTCCTAAGCTGAGTTAATGTAATTATTTAATGTTTTGAGTGATTTTAATGAGAATATGAATTAATTGAATATTGTGAGGCTCTATTGTAAATGTTCTTGAATGTAGGAGAACATGAGAGATATAGGATAGTTGAGTGATGAGAGGATTAAGAATTGATTGTAAACCCCAAATTAGGAATTAGTTCATGATTCTGTGGATTTGAGAGAATCCTTAGGGATGAAGAAGAGATTTTAGGAATGTGGTTGAGAAATCTATGGATCTAAAACTAGAAATTGGTTTTAGAATTCCTTTGTATAAATGTAAGCCTAAAAGACATGAACAAGGGTTAGAGAGGTTAGATAGGATATATAAGTTAAAAAGTTAGTTGGGTAAGCTAGAGTGTGGAATTTAAGCCTACGGGCAGAATGTAAGCAGAGGCCACTGATATTAGAAAATCAGGCCAAGAGACAGAGTCCCATTTTGTAATTATGTGTTGATTTATATATATGTGAAGAGATTTAATTTCAAGTTGTATAAGTGTGTCATCGAGTATTGAATAGTGAATGATTAGTGAATTAACATAACCTGTGTAGCAGAGAGTTGTAGGTGGAGTCGTGGTGGATGTACAGGGAGAAAAACAAATCTGAGATTCGTAATAGATTCTTGAGTTCATTGAAGGATCTGCAAACGCTCTGGGATGACATAGGTCAAAGGGGCATGAGAGGTTAAGCCAAAAGGGGGTGCAACGGAATAGCAAAGGTGTAAGGTAGAGTCTTTTGAATAAAATCAGAAGATATATAAACGTAGGAAAATGGTGTAAAATCGAAGTAAACAGGTGGACGGAGTAATGGAGTCGTAATGCTCAGTAACTGTCAGATCTGGAAGATCAACGGTTGAGATTAACTCACAACCGAGCCTTGGAGACTTACAATGAGTGAGTTGTGATTAATCGTGGACTGTTGGATCGTGGTGAGATCAATAGTCACTATTGAAATCGCAATTGGAAGTCAGAGGTGCAATGGTCATCGGCGATGTTTAACGGAGTTGCGACATCGCCAATAGTGATATATCAATGATTGGTGGAATTAGAATTCGGGCTTCGGCAATTGGAGGAATCAGAAGTCGAGCTTTGGAGATCGAAGGAATAGTGCAAAGGGGATACAGACCCGATGGCGTTATAGTGAAGGGTCTATAATATTTGAAATCCAACTATGTGTGCCAGAGCTGGTTTTAACTGTTAATCCATTATATTTTTGTTCAAATGATGTGGGCCAATTCTACAGGAAATCACATGTCAGAAAGATTATGGATTAATGTGAAAATGGAAGGCCGATAGCCAATTGCGATAAAGGCAATTCTCGAGAAGTGTGCAAGAGCTATACGAAAGGCGGAAAAGATATGGTTTAGAAGCATTTTCCTTTGTAAAGGTTGTTATAAAGGAAAAGGGCCCGATAGAAGGTTTTATACGTAAAACCATATGTAACCATGGTTAGGAGAGGGTGATTATATATATCCAGGTTAAATGCTTGAACTAAGGTTCTGAAGGGTTTTAATTCCCAATAGAAGGATTGGAAAGGAAGACTTTAATAAAGTCGTGAACAAAGGCTTGAGGACTGTTTAATGTCCTGGTAGGAGGTCTTGGCGGGGTGATTGGTTCCAATACTAAGGAACTGTAGATAAAGAGGGCCTTCACCATTGTATGGTTGAACATTTGACTCCATGGAAGAGTCAAACTCCTGGGACAGTTGTGTTTATGAATTTTTATGCATACTGTGGGTATAAGCAGGGGTAACCCTGCATCATTTGGTGTCAGAGCTGAATTATAAATGAACCATTTGGTATAAGGTAGAACAAAGCAATTATGTATGAGAAGTATTTTAAAGAGTTCAGAATAGAGATATTTGGAAAGATCTGTATGTAGGCAAGGGAGATCAAATTCTAATTTGACAGTCAAGCAACCAGAGTACAACTGGGAGAATGGAGAAGAACAGTTAAGTTCTTAGAGGCAGGTAAGGTAGAATTAAGCAGAGATTGCAGAGACAAGAAGAGTCTACAACGATGTTTGGAGAATGGAGATTCACTCGAATGTGAATGGTGAATGGAGACTGCTTATGAAATCATACAAGTATTGTTTTATTTAATTCTGATTTGAGTTGCTGACAAAGAAATAGATTGAAGATTGATGGTTGTAGCTAATGAAGTATCTCAGCAAAAGGAGATTAAGCCTTAAGAAGTAGTAATGGAAGGAATTGTTAAGGATTTCTGAGTGGAAAGGAAACTCATAAAAGAAGGAATTGTTGCTGATAGTTGAGCTTTACCAAGATAAAGCCAGAGGATTGGAAGAAAGAATCAGATTCTAAATCTGATTGACAGTAGCTGAATATTGAGGATTTGTGCAATGGAAGCATAAAGATTTGCTGAAACAGATTTGCAGGAATGGTGAGATCTTGAAGGTAGGTGAAGGTATGTAGTTTTGTCTGATGATTAGTAGATATTGAATGAGTAAAATTTTATAGCAAGATTATAGTAGTTAAACTATAAGATATGTTTGTAAGTTTTTGAAGAAGCAAAGTTTGAAGATACAGCTGAAGGTTAGTGGAAAGGACAGTCCATTCAAAAGTACAAGTAAACGGGACGACAAGATCAGGCATAGATCTTGAAGGTAAGATGATATGGTTTTATTTTAATTGGATTTTAAGATTAGAAGGTTGTAGTCTTTGCATTGATGCAAAAGTATTGTTGCAAGTCCCAAGAGGCAATTCCACAAAGGATGTGGTAGAATTGCTAAGAGATAAAGGAAGCTGGCAGGAGTTTCCAAGTGAAAGTGGAAATGTGGCAGAACCTTGAGGAATTCCAACAGAGATTAGATAAAGAGGAAAATTGTGTTCTTAGAAGATGCAGATGAGTTGAAGCCTAGAAGGAGCAAAGAGAATTGCTCAAAGGAGGTTCCAAAGATGGAGAACCAATTCCTTACCAAAAGACTGAGTGAAGAGAGCTTGGTGAGGTAAGTGGTAGTAGGGAAAACTTGTTGTGGAATAGGTTTTAGTGAAACTCATAGTGAAGTGAGCGAGGAACTCATAGAGATGGAGGGGATGATGACTAGTGACAGTCATAACAAAGGTTCTGAAAGAAACCATAGCCAAGGATAGAAGGAAGGAGATGCCAAGGCAAATGGCATACAAAGATAGTTAAGCAAAGAGGAATATGAGAGGGAGAAGGCTGAGATAGCAGTTCAACTTGAAGTGTTAATGGAGATGTTGCCAAGTAATGAAGCAGACCAGAAACATTGTTATGTCATGAGAAAGAAAGTGAAGTGGAAAAGGCTACAAGAGAAGAGGAATCAACAAATGAATATGCAGTTAATAAAGGAGCTAAGGGACATTGAACATGTTATTGATTCGAAACAGAGGAAAGAGAGGCTCGAAAGAGTTGAGTTACATCAAAAGGAAGATGCTGAAGAAGATGTTGAAGTTTCGATATGTGTACCGAAGAGTGGACCATTACTTTTTGAAAGTGATGAAGAGCTAGAGGAGTTGAGTCATATGAATGATTTGAAGCATGCAGAAGACTTGATGACTGAAGCATCAAGTGAGACCAGAAGGTCTTGTATTTTTAAAACTAATGATTTGTGTATGATTGCATGTTTGGAAGAGGATAGATAGTATTTTAAAGCTGTCAAAGATGTGAAAGAATACCTTCCAGAAGATGAAAGTTTTGAAGTAGAATATGACCAGGAAAGTGGAAAAGAATCAGTTCACTATAGGGGACAAGTATTGGAAGACATCATTGAAATAGATTATGAGAAGGAGAGACTAGTTGATAGTCTCAAGGGTTCTTTGAGTTTGAATCAGCATACTGATATGTTGACAGAAGAAGAGAGATCAGAGCAACATATTGAAGTGTTTCCAAAGGAAGAAGAGGTACAGAGACCTTATATTTTTTATTATAATGATTGTCTTATAATTGAAGACATTGTTGCAGAAGCTGGAATATATTTGGCATAGGGGGACAGCCAAATGAAAGAAGAAGAGGAAGCACATCTACTGAAGGATGTCAAGAAAGATTTAGCAGAGGAAGAAGGACCATGTGAGATGATGGGTGAATAATAAGTGAGGAAATGGGAGATTATGTAGAATTTCCAAAGTTCGCTCCAAGTGAAATCTTTGAGTTATTTAGAGAATTAGAATTTTAGAGGAGGAAGTTAGAAGAGCAGAGGATAAATGTTTAGGATAGATTGCTGAAGAAGGATGACAAAATAGTTGTCATAAATAATAATCAAGAAGTTGATAGGTGCAGAAAATAGAAGCAGGAATTGTTTTTAAAAGACAATGTAGCAGCAACATAAAAGGTGCAAAACAATAGTAAATAAGAGAGTAAGGATGAAAAGGTAACAATCAAAATAAGTGAAGAACAAGTAATAATGAGAGTTCAGTAATCAAGAAATGAAAATAGTCAGTAGGCAGAGGATATACTGGACGGAGAAATTGAATTGGTAAGAAGGTTAATGATAAAAGTGTCCCAGAGAAAGACAACAACAAGAAAGGAGAGGAGTGAAAACAAGAGGAAAAGAGTAGCAGACTACGAAAGCAAGGAAAGTGTAGCATTACAACATAAAGTATGGAGACTTGGAGAACAGGAGCAGACAACAGCAACAATAGAGAAATTGACAAGCAAGGACAAATTACAAAATAAAGTTTGGGATCCAGGAGGAAATAATTATCCAAACTTATGACTAGGTGGTCATAAATTTTCTTACATGGGGAGTCATATGTAGGAGAATTCAACTCAACATTTTCAATGTATTCTAGTAAACATAGGGGTTCTTGTGTTTCAAGGAAGTTGGTTTCCTAAGCTGATTTAATGTAATTATTTAATGTTTTGAGTGATTTTAATGAGAATAGGAATTAATTGAATATTGTGAGGATCTATTGTAAATGTTCTTGAATATATGAGAACATGAGAGATTTAGGATAGTTGAGTGATGAGAGGATTGAGCGTTGATTGTAAACCCCAGATTAGGAATTGGTTCATGATTCTATGGATTTCAGAGAATCCTTAGGGATGAGGAAGAGATTTTAGGAGTGTGGTCGAGAAATCTATGGATCTAAAACTAGAAATTGGTTTTAGAATTCCTTTGTATAAATGTAAGCCTAAAACACATGAATAGGGGTTAGAGAGGTTAGATAGGATAGATAAGTTAGAAAGTTAGCTGGGTAAGCTAGAGTGTGGAATCTAAGCATGCGGGCAGAATGTAAGCAGAGGTCACTGATATTAGAAAATCAGGCCAAGAGATAGAGTCCCATTTTGTAATTATGTGTTGTTTTATATATATGCGAAGAGATTTAATTTCAAGTTGTATAAGTGTGTCATCGAGTATCGAATGGTGAATGATTAGTGAATTAACATAACTTGTGTAATAGAGAGTTGTAGGTGGAGTCGTGGTGGATGTATAGGGAGAAAAATGAATCAGATATCCGTAATAGATTCTTGAGTTCATTGAAGGGTCTGCAACCGCTCTGGGATGACATATGTCAAAGGGGCATGAGAGGTTAAGCCAAAAGGGGGTGCAGCGGAATAGCAAAGGCATAAGGTAGAGTCTTTTGAATAAAACCAGAAGCTATATAAACCTGGGAAAATGGTGTAAAATCGAAGTAAACAGGTGGACAGAGTAATGGAGTATTAACGCTCAGCAACCGTCGTATCTGGAAGATCAACGACTGAGATTAAGTCACAACCGAGCCTTGGAGACTTGCGATGAGTCAGCTACGATTAATCGTGGACGTTGGATCATGACCAAATCAATGGTCATGATTTAAAACACAATCAGAAATCAGAGGTGAAATGCTCAACGATGATGTTTAACGGAGTTGCGACATCGCTGATCGCGATATATCAGTGATCGACGTTAGGGATTATCAGCGATCAGAGGAATCAGAAGTTAGGCTTTAACAATCATAGGAATCAGAAGTCAGGCTTCGAAGATTAGAGGAATAGTGCAAAGGGGATATAGACCCGATGGTGTTATAGTGAAGGTTCTATAATATTTGAAATCCAACTATGTGTGTCGGAGCAGGTTTTAACCATTAATCCATTATATTTGTGTTCAAATGATGTAGTCCGATTCTAAAGTAAATCGCATGTCAGAAAGAGTATGGATTAATGTGAACGTGGAAGGTCAATAGCCGATTGCAATAAAGGAAATCCTCAGGAAGTGTGCAGGAGCTCTATGAAAGGCAGAAAGGGTATGGTTTAGAAGCATTTTCCTTTGTAAAGGTTGTTATAAAGGAAAAGGGCCCAATAGAAGGTTTTATATGTAAAACCATATGTAACTAAGGTTAGGAGAGGGTCATTATATATATGCGGGCTAAAGGCTTGAACAAAGGTTCTGAAGGGTTTTAATTCCTGATATAAGGATTGGAAAGGAAGACTTTAATAAAGTCATGAACAAAGGCTTGAGGACTATTTAAAGTCCCGATAGGAGGCCTTGGTGGGGTGATTGGTTCCAATACTAAGGAACTGTAGATAAAGAGGGCCTTCACCATTGTATGGTTGAAGATTTGACTCCATGGAAGAGTCAAATTCCTGGGACAGCTGTGTTTATTCATTTTTATGCATACTATGGGTATAAGCAGGGGTAACCCTGCATCAGTTGATTATAATTTTTCGATAATTAGAGGGGTTATTTGTATCCATACTTTTAAAAATAGAGATAATGTGGCTCTGATTCCATGGTTTAGGGAACCCTTGTTTAACCACTTGATTGAAAAGCTTATGAATGTGGGGGATGACGATAGGACCTCCAATTTTGAAGATTTCTGCTTGACAACCTTCAATGTCCTTAGCTTTCCCATTTGCCAATCATTTAACCCCAAAATCAATGTCTTCTAATGAGGAAATTTCTTTCGTTGTGAGCATAGTTTCAAAGTTATCCCTGAGATTTGGAGATTCATGAAGCTTTTTAAGTTAGGAATTCCAGTCGTGTAAAGAAATTTTATTATTATCTTTACTTTTCCTAGTTATAATATGCCTCCATAATTTCTTAGGAGCTACCTTAGAGAGGTGTAAGAGATTCTCTTGTCTTTTACAAATATACTACCTTTTTTTCCTTTTAGTTAGGGCTTTGTATATTTTTATCTTGCCAATTTTAAGAGATTCATCAATAGCTTCCTTAATTGCTCTCCTCGCACTTTTACAATCTTTGTCATACCATCGGTTGGTTTTGCTATTTCCTTTATTACTTGAAACTTCAATTAAGAACTTGTTAATAGAATATGAGAGGGTTGTAGTAAAATAATGGTAGAGGTCTTCTATGTTGTCTATACTAGATAAAGGAAGCAAATTAGTTTTCAATTCATTTAGAAAGAGATGGTTTTTATTTCTATCAAAGATTAAGTTCTTTTGGCTATAAGGATTATCTTCTATGGGATCTCTATACATGAAAAAAATTGAGAGTTATAAGTAAAGGCCTATGATCAAAGTTAGGCTCCTGGTCATTTAAGATGTCAGCATTTATTATTTTGTTGTACAAAGGGAGACTAGAAATAACATATTCTACCAAGATGCTACCAAGCCCATGGATATAGGTCATCCGGATACAATTGGGCCACTTCTTTAGACCATTGCAATTTATTTGATAGAATAAATTTATAATAATAGTAAAATTGAAGTGTATATATATTTGTTTTTCTAATTAAAACTTGCAATCTTAAAAAAAATTGTTTTCTTAATTATTAAATTAAATTGGTTCATAATTTAAAAATTCAAACATTAATTTATTGGTCTATTTTTAAATCACTACTTCCAATATATACACTTTCTATTCATTAACTCAGTTATAATACAACTATTTAATAAAAAAACAATTTTTTTCTATATCATTATTATAAATAATAATAATAAATACTGATATTTATAAATATTGTGTCGAGCCTTTTGTGATCCATAATGAATTAAGCAAAGTCTTTTAGTAAAAATCACTTAGAAAAATTTTTGGCCGAAGCTTTTAGAACCAACAAGTGTAGTTCATCATTCTCTTATGTGATTTCTACCAAAAGAGTTTCTTAAATTATAATTATATTTTATTACAAGTTTAATATAGTCTTATTCACGATATTTTAAATTTCCATTAATCATATATATATATATATATATATGTATGTTTGGTATATTTGTTTTCTAACTTTTTATTTAATAAATATGAAACTAAAATAATAATGTATGGCATAAAATTTTAAAATAAATACATTATTACTAATTATATTTTTAATTAAAATATTCTTTTTATAAAAATAAATTTATATTTATTAAAAATAAATAAATGATATTATTAATATTTTATATTAATTATATAATTATTTAATAATTTATTTTTTTAAGCTTTGTAGGATTATATTTTCATCCTGTCCAACTTCTCACCACAATGAGGGGATAGCACAAGATTTTAGCACAAGGTTTTAAGCCAAGACTTCACGTTTAGTGAAACTTCATTTGCACCACTATTGTCACTTAAAATACACTTAATAAATAAAAAATTATAAATAATAATAAATAGATTTAAATATTGTTGTTTAAATTAAGTTAAATAAATTAAAAATAAATTTTATTTTCAATATCTAACTTAAATAAAAAGAGATTATGAATTAGATTTTTAATTACAGCCAATAAGTATAATATAGTTGGATAATTTAAATGCATCATTTAATCAAATAAATTAAGTTTTTGGCTTCTTTCTTTCCTCATCCAACATAAGTGAAAAATCAAAATCATTGAATAGTGTTTCCCTAAGTTAATAGCTCACAATAATTTTATAAACATTTTAATTACATCCTATAAGTATAGTATAGATGCATAATTTAAATGTTCACAATGATTTTATAAACATTTTAATTATATCCAATAGTATAGTATAGCTTGGCTGCATAATTTGACAGCATCATTTAGGTTTTGTTTTTTTTTTCATCCAACAAAAGTGAAAAGCAAAATCATTGAATGGTTTTTCCCCCAATTTAATGACTCACAATGATTATATAAACATAAGAGTTTTTCCGGGTATTATATTACACGAATCGTCAAATATTAATTTATTAATGAATGTGTGCACATATTACATAGTTGTTGTGGTATCAATCTTATTATCTAGTCATCATATATCTTATGTTGGTTAAATAACAAACAATGCATATGGTATATCAACATACCATCACTTATCATATGACATTATTGAATTTTTGATAATTGCTTGAAGTATGAATCACTATAGAAGGAAATCGTGAAAAGTTATCTGAAAGGAATAGCTCCCAACTCAATTAGCTGTTGGGAATAGTTTTTTTTAATATTATATAAAGTCAAAGTAACTCGGAAAACCCCATGGATCGTTTGTGATAAAGTAATAACGTGGGTGTCTATGATAAAATAAAACGTCAATGATCACAGCGAGCACATAAATCGTATGCGATAAGGTAACAATGAGGGAGAATAGCCGGTTGAATATTGTTTAAAATTAATAATGGGAAGGTTTAAAGTGATTGGAATCGGGGAATTTTTTTTAATTTTTTTTAGAGGTAGTGTTTGTGAATTTTGTTTTTATAGTGAAAATAGATTAACACCATAAAAGAAAATGTCAAAAATTATAATTTTAATAATTTTTACTTAAATTTACAACAATCCCTACTATTTTTTAAATATAACGAAAATTTCGAAAAAAAAAACCTAATTTGGAAAACATAATTTTTAGATTATAGTCTGTAAAAGCCACAGGACAATCAATGCTTTTGGCTAAAAGTATGTGATATGAATGTTAGATTAGCTTTGGTTACCGTAAATGCAACATTTACCAAGGATAGTATGATATAAATAAAAAAGAAACCACTGCCACACCGGGATGACATTCACCCTT
Organism: Pinus tabuliformis; assembly: GCA_031772625.1. Lineage (NCBI taxonomy): Eukaryota > Viridiplantae > Streptophyta > Pinopsida > Pinales > Pinaceae > Pinus > Pinus tabuliformis. Next base: position 550,624,570 of record CM062808.1, read on the forward strand.
GAAACTAGTAGCTGGGATGCGTGGCAAGTTGACCGAACTGAAAAGTTTACCTTAAAAACATTAAAAATTTTAATACCATGGTCAAATTAATCTAATTTCATCAATCTTAGATGTCACTATGCAAATAGTGACATAATAAATTAAATTATTTTGAAATATAAATATATAAATTTAAATATTAAAATATATTTTTATAAAAAAATAATTATATATACATAGATATAGATATATAAAGTTTCTTAAAATCTTATTTTTAAAAATCATTTTATATATATATATATATATATTTCTTTTTTGGAGGTGACAAATCTTATTATAATTTAATTCCCTATTAAAACATGGGCTTTTGTAAAATTTAACTTCTAGCCTTTGCTTTTGAGTCTTGTACAAAGATTATTGCCTTTAAAATGGCTATTAAAACTTCTAAGTTCAATATAAAATTAAAGAAACTTCTAAATTCAATATAAAATCAAAGAAAAATCCACTAGATAGACCATGCAATATCTACAAGTCTTTGAGTTGAAGTTATGAGTTTCAGGGCTTGTGTTTCTTTCTCTGTGTAGCATGCACACATGCAACCAACTAATAAGACAATAACTCTAGAAATGACACTATGTCCATCCATCAACGTACATAAAAGAAAGGATTTGTTATTGATTGGTTGGCAGGTCTCTTGCTATGCACTACCATAGTCAAGTATGAATGCTACATCCCACTAAGCTATATACAAAACTTGATTCCACTACAATATGGAATATGGTTTCTTGATTGTAACTATGTAATTGATATCTCCTCATGTGCTTAAATTATAGACTTACAAACATTGAAGCCAAGCCAACAACAAGTGTAGTGTATTTATCTAACAATGAGTAAAAAATGAATGCAATGGATACGATATAATATCCACCCAATAAATTATATGAAAAAATATGGTTGAATTAAGCCAACAAGTATTAGCGCTTACTTGATATGCATTAAATTAATCACCAAAATAATAATGTACATGTGAATGACTTATTTTGAGAGATTAATTGGTAGACCACTAGTGAAAATTTCACAAATATCATTTACCATATAAGTGTGCTCTCATGAAGTCTTTAATTATGAAATAAATTTTGCCATTTACACCTAAGAAAATGAATTGGCTCTTTGGAAAACATTATGACTACCATACATAATTTATAATTTATTTGATGATTCTAGAAAAATGAGTTAACTCATGACATAATAGTTTTTATTAATAAATTTCTCTTAGTCCCGCATTTTATTTGAAAAAACAATTCTCTTTTATTTGAGATTAAGCTCCTTCCTAGCCTATCCAATTGGTGGGTTGATTTTTTTGGCAAGGTAATTTGGAATTTTCAATTCATCTTGAATAATTGTATTTGAGAAGTATCTATACGATGCAATCAAGAGATGGTAGCCATGAATTATGTGCATTGTTGGAATTTCTTTACTCTCACTTTCAATCTCAATGGAAGTCTAAAAAATCATTCTCAATAGTAAGATTGTTTCTAGAATGCCTCTTCCACCATTAATTGTGAGAATAAAAACAACTAATAGTATTGCATTGATGGCTAGGGGTGGCGTGGCCATCCTCATGCATCCACAAGCATGCAACTTATAATTTTTAATATGGTATGGTTATATGGCTCTTAGATTTTAGAGAATTCGGTGATCGAATTGCAACACTGAGAGGGGGGGTGCTCCTTTGTTTCCCTCACTGCAAAAGGCAAGGGAAGAGGAGAGTGGAAACAAAGGCAACTGCTTCAGTACTTGTTTACCAACAATAGATGAAGACATTATTGTTCCTGATCCTGTACAACATACAATGGCAATTATTGTAACCTTAGCTCGATTCATGTCCTAACTAAGGGTGCACTCTTTATGGATGCGAAGAGGATTTAGGATTTGAAATACTAAAAGGAGGGGGAAATTAGTTTCAAAGCTTGGATGAAACTCTCTAGTGGTCTACAATTTCTCAACCATGAGCAACATCAGGACATTCTCTTAGTATGTGAGTTCGACAACCTCCTCGTGTATCAATTTTTGTGTAAATTAATAGACCTCACCTTTTTTTTGTGTTCTTGTCTCGATTATTTGATAGGTATTTAGTATAATTTGGGTCGAATTTGCATTCTTTTGGGTTTTGTTCTATCGTTCCTATTTTATCAGTGTTCTAGCTTCCTTTTACCACAGAGATCTTTTTGTCCTAAATGCTCCTACCTACTTTTCCCACGCTTGTCACCTTGGGTGTTGGATGACTTCGTGTATTGTGATTTTACCCCAAGCTCTACGATTATCTCAGCTCCTTTTTCTAATTTTGGAATGAACCCTAGGTATCCATCACCCTTTTTATGTTGCAATATGTAAACCATGTATAGTTGTCTAACTCCATATTTCCCTACTAGATATGTGATGTTAATGAATTCATAGTAGGAGCACAAGAGGAGGTTGTGGCCCCTAGGGACACACTTGAGAATAACATTACGCTTAGGAAGTTGTTGACATGTATCATTCTATCACCTTACTTGAAACCTAGAATGAGATTTGTCAATTAGGATCCATGGGTGTTATAGAAAAACATGTTATCTTTGATTTTGAGATCCTAGAGGATGTTTCTACTTAGATTCCTAAACCTATACATAGCATACATTGAAGTAAGAAGTATATGAAAGCTATAATTCTTTATTGGAAATTGAAGACCCTATTAGGCGGGATTGTAAAGGATAAATGAGAATAAAGTTATAAGATATTTGCAGGTTTGCAAGACGTCAAAATAGTTCAGAAAAACCAATGGGTACGCTTGGAGAAAATGGATGCAAGTTTGGCTCATATAGAGTTCCACATTTAGTGTGATCCTCCTCCTCATGCTCCTCTTGGCTCTAGAGCTAAAGACCAGGCACTTGTCACCTCCTCTGACACTTGACATTTTGAATGTTAGTTGGTATTTTTTTGTTTCACAACACTAGTGGATATTTTAATTATGTTAGTGTTAACAAATTTGTTAAAATTTTGGACAAGTTACTCTAATGGTTGGTGATAAAGAACATTCAATTTCCCATAGCACAGATTGAGGATGCCTATTGGATGATATGATGAAATTAATAATTGTGTGATGTAATATGATTTTATGAGATTTTGATGAAATGCAATAATAATAACTTATTTCAGTTAGTATAACTTAAATAGTAAAAAATATAACATTTATCTATTTTTTAAATTTCTAGCTTTCATGCATAAAATTAATTTGCAAAATAATATAATTAAAAACAATTTAATTAATTTTTTTAATAAGTAATTAAACATTATTTACTTTTATTGTTCTCACCTACGTGTATTTGAATATTGAATTTTATTATTTCAAAAATACTTTATATCACTGGAATCACCAATTGAGCAACCCGGTGAGCTAAACATTACTTCATAACATTGGGATCACTATTTAAACTAACTCAATGAGCTAAACATTATTTACCATTTATTTAAATTATTAAATTTAATTTAATTACTAAAAATATTATTAAAATTAAGTTTTAAATTAATGAATATTTATATCACAAGAATAATATACACATGATTATCAACCTTTATCTTCTACGCAAATTGTGTTTCCATTATATATATATATATATATATAATTTCTTTTAATATAAGAATATTTGTGAAAAATTATTAGAAATAAGTTTTTATATAGGTCATTTAATTTATGTTGTCTTTTAAATCACATCACAGGTTACATGAAGATTTGAGTCATAAAATTTGATGCCATGGGGAAGGAAGAATGTTAGATAAATTAAAGGTTTGTATTTTGGAATACATTGGAAATGGTTGCCTCAATTATCATGATTGCCCCTCGAGGTGGTGATGAGCCCCAACAATGTACAATTATTTGGGCTCATCCAACCTTTTAATTTGACTTGATCCACCATTCTCATTTGTTTATTGCATGTTTTTGATTATTTTTATGTTAATAGAGTGAATTTGGTTAGTCATTATGCCAACAAGTCTAATGGGTGCTTTCTGTAGCCTTTTTGGTCAACTTGGAGACAAATTTGAAGGTCTTAATGAGCACTTGGCAGCCAAATTCGTGGGAGAACAAGCTAGAGGATTTGTAGGAAGGTGTCCCCCTCATTTATGGGCCCTTACCTCGAATTCTCCACCATCAGCTCGGAGTTCAAGGGCCACCGAATCAATCAGCTCAAAGGCAGCCAAGCAAGTCAAGTAGGACTGCTGTTAACTCCAAGTCTTGGGCAGCCAAGTCCCTAACTTTTAGGAGGACTGTTGGGTCCTCAAATTGTATAAATAAGAAGGCTTGGGGCCTCATTTTGGTTAGCTAGTGGTTAGTCATTTTGTTTTAGCCATTAGTTAGCTAATCTGTAGTTCCATTTTTATGCAATAGATTAGCTTTTCTTTCAGCTCATGTTCAAGTTCTCCTTGTGGACAGTTTTGATGTACTTTTCATTTCTTGATTAATAAAGATGGGTCCAGCTTTGCACCAGCTCTAAATCTTTCATGGGAGGCTGTAGCTCTTGGGGTTGGGCCCATCTCAAGCGCCCAGTACCTCCCTTGTTTCTCTTTATGTGTGTTTGCTGCGTTCTTGAGAAAAAATCTGCTCTTTAGATTTAATTCATGCTTTGTTACTTAGGTTGCTTTTGATGGTTAAAGTAGTTTCTTATGTTTAAGATAGATTGGTAGGAGTTATTCATGCATTTATATCTCTTTGATAATGTTTTTTTCACAGGTTGTACGTGATTCTTTTCATGAATAAGGTTTCTGTCCACCGATTTCATTAACTTGTTAGATAGATCACATGATATTTCGATTGCATGCAAGATGTAGTTGGTTTGATCAAGTAACCACTATGCAGGGCATCTTCATCACCTCCTCGTTCATTTGAGCCTCGTTTAGATCAGCTCCTCCATCACCAAGTCTGTTCCCTCATCTCCCATCTTCTCTTTTGCCAAGTAACCTTACCTTCTTCCCCATTGTTGTCTCAACTACCTTCAAGCCAAGTCAGCTTTCCACATCATCTCACCACTCCATCCATCAGTTCCTGGGTCACTTCAGACCCCCATCCTACCTCCATAACCATCCATGCATCTTCCCTCAACCATCCATCCTCAAAAATCTAATTCATAAACATCCTGTAGAAGAATTACAGAACATCATGTAGAAACCCCTGTGTTTCCTGTAGAATCCTCTGCAGACATCCTGTAGGAGGCCACTCACTCGGTTGCTGAGCCTCTGAACATGAGGAACCTCTGTGGACTGATGCTAAGGATCTCTGGGGACCTCTCCTAGCCTCCCCAACCTTTCCCAAGCTTTCCTTCCTTCCGCATCACATCTGCACAACCAAACCCTAATAAGCACAAAATCACAATCACTCCATCCACTTAAAGAAAAAATACAAAAACATGTCTTTTAAGATGCAAGTAGATTAGATTCATGCATTTTCACTTATTAGAAGTAATGGCATCATTGGTAGAAGTTTCCTTCACATTCTTTCCATCATAGAGGTTAGACTAGTTAAATTAGGGTTTCCTAGGGTTTCCATTTTTTGATTTGCTTTTAGTTCATTTTTGCCAAGTAGATTAGTCTTCTTTGAGCTAGCTTTCGTCCATCATTTAACAAGCTTCTTCTGAGAGCCTATAGAAGTTGGCTTGAGCCCTAGCGGACTTGTGCCAGCTGACCAAGTGACAGCTGTGACAAGAGCTAGTACTTGTGCATACAGCACCGTCGCTTCCAAGTTTGTACGAACTACCGGGTTGATAAAATTAGAGATAGGAAGCTCCAGGAGTTGTAGCATTTTTGCTACAATACTGGAGCTCACCATCTTTTTGGCGTCGTTGCCGAGGAAGCGGCAGAGTATTGGTGATTGTTGCTATTCTTCTATTTTCTAGTACAACTTTCTGCTAAGTAGTTTATTTCATTTCCCTTATTTCATTTCATTTATGCAAAAGTAGATTAGCATTTCTTGCTTTCATAGATTAGTATTTCTTGCTTTCATAGATTAGCATTTCCTGCTTTCCTAGATTAGCATTTCTTGCTTTCATAGATTAGCATTTCAATTCCGCAATTTCATTTCTGCAAGCGTAGATTAGCATTTCAATTTCGCAAGCGTAGCCTAGCATTTCATTCCTGCAATTTCATTTGAGCAAAATAGATTAGTCCTTTCCTGCTTTCATTTCAATTCCGCATTTTCATTTCGGCAAGATAGTTAGTTGCAGTTCAATCTATTTCAGTTTTGCAAGTAGAAGTAGAAAAAAAAAATCAACCAAAAAGATTTCATTTCATGCTTTGTAGGAGTAGAGATAAGTTAGAAAAATGATTGCACAACCCCCCCACTGCTTCACACAGCCAACGTTCTTCTTCGATGGCTGTGATGAAAGAACCCCTGGGTGGACATCAAGACATATCTGAAGAACCTCTAGGGGAGAAGAAGAAAGAAACACTCCTCTGAGCAAATGGCTACAAGCAGAAATGATTGGAGCAGTCCCTTGTCCAAAGATGAATTTGAAAATCAGATCGAAGGTTTCAAGAGTGATATGAGACAGTTTCTTGCCATGCAACTGGATACCTTGCGGATCCAAAAGAATCAAGAAGAAGCCAAGAGGGCTTTGGCCATTTTTTGTCCTAGGTGCACTAGAAAGCATCCTTGGAACGAATGTCCAATGCACTCTCTAGAAGTGTGTTTCATCTGTGAAGAATACCATCCTACAGATCAGTGCCCTTCCTTGCCTAGAATCAAAGCTACATATCAAAGAGCCAAGAGAGCCACTGAATCACTCTGTTATATGAACCAAAGGAGGCCACATGGACCCATACCCTACCAACAGGAACTACAAGGGACACCCGAGACCTATTATGACCCTTACCAAGCCACCTTCATGCCTTCTTGGGGTCCCCCTGCTCATCCTTCCTGGTTCACACCTCCTCCTTATTCCTTCACAGATCCATATTATGCCCAACCAGTTGCTCATTCGTTTCACTCTTATGCTCAGCCACAGCCTCAGTGGAATGCACCTTATCAGGAGTGGAGGCCCCAGTACAACTCTCATCCCGCTCATTTTCCTCCACCACCTGCTCATCCACAACCATCACCTCCTCCTCCACCAAGGAAACCCCAAATGCCTACCCAACCACAATGCCATCCATCTCCATCTCAATTTCACACCTCCACTCAGCTACCCATACCACCATTTCCAAAACCATACCATGGAGCAGCTCAACCCAATTGCCAATCTGAGGCACAACATATCCAAGCAACTCCTCTTGAGCCCAATGATCTTCACCAAAGCTCAGGAAGAGTGTTGCAAAAAAGAGATCATCTTGAAAGCATTGAAGGACCAAAGGAAAAAGAAGATCCAAAAGAAAAGATCAAAGAACCATGGGCTGCACTTGATGAAGAGAAGGCATCTAAATCAGAGATAAAGAAAGATCCCTCATGGTTACCATTAAATCTTCCATGTACTCAAGAGGAAGATCAACAAAAAGAGGAAGATTAGAAGGTCATGATAGAAGGTGACATGAAGAATGATCCAGATCAGCAAAAGAACCAAGGATATCAAAGCTATATTGAGATATGGTTTCAGAAGGTCACTCAGTTGCAGCAGTACTCTCTTCCTCAGCTATGTTTGATCCCTTCAAAGTCAGATCATTTGGTCTCTGAGATCTGGATAGTTGTCCAAGCATGCATTTTGAGCCCTCACATCATTTTTTGTCTAATCTCGATGTGCACATGGCTCCATTGGAAGTATTCTTATACTTGAAAATGATTTTGTTTTTCAAGTAGGGTAGGGTAGAAAAAAAAAAAAAAAAAAGAGAAAAAAGAAAAAAAGAAGAAAAAAAATGAAAAAAGAGAAAAAACAAAAATCTAAGGTGAAAACCTCCTCCGAGGCGCCTTAGATTGGCTCATTGATTGAAAACCTCCATGAGGCGGTCAATGGGTTGGAAAAAAAAAGAGAAAAGAGAAAAAGATCCTTGGGTGAAAACCTCCCTTGGAGGCGCCCAAGGCAGGCAATTAGGGTGAAAACCTCCATGAGGCGCCCTAGTTGTTTTTCAAAAAAAAAAAAAAAAGAAAAAAGAAAAAGAAAAATGAAGCTAATCTCCATTGAATAATTTCAGGTTGTAGCAATGACATTGCAGGTTGCAAGAAGGACGTTTCATGACAGGAGGAGCACTCAAATCAAAGACAAAGGAGTTTTTGTGCCTTCTACAGGAAGTTTCGTATCTTCTACAGGAAGCTTACAAAAAACCCAAATTGATCTCCGAGGAGGACCTGAAGGCTTGGAATATGTCCATGAGGCCTACCCACATCCATGTTTCCATTCCTCACCCCTTTTCCATCATTTTTTTCATGTCATTATGCTTCTTTCCTCAAAACTGTGTCTTCTACAGGAAGCTTTGTATTTCTACAGGAAACATCCTGTAGAACCTTTGGACGAGCCAAATACAATTTCAAAAGTGAATCTAATGGTGGGAATCTGTTGATTAGGCCTGCAAGCACTTGTGTGTCCATCCCTTGCCTTTCTCCATCATTTTTTTCACCTCCTTGTGCTTCTCATTGTGCTTCTACAGGATCTTCCTGTAGAAATTGTGGGAAACTAGGCATGCATTTCAAAAAGTGGTTTGGCGAGCATGGTAGCTTCCTCAAGTTCAGAAGCCCTCATGCCATCTTCCAGCTCCTCCTCCATCATCTCCATACCTGCATCACAAACAAAATTCATTTTGTCATCCCATGCAAGCACATGCAAAAAGCCTTGAAGCAAAAATACCTCGAGCCAAATTTGTTTTTGCCATAACTTGAAAACCATGCATCCATTTGACAAACCGTTTTATGCGGAATTGTACAAGGTTGATGACAGAATGCCTGAGCAGTTTCATGCAATTCCGATGTACGGTTTCCAAGAAATCAGCCTCCATCACCATCAGCCATTTTTGCCTTTTCTCCATAACCGTGCATCCGTTTCAAAACCTGTTTCATGGGGAGATGCACATGGATGATAGTAACCTACCCAAGCAGTTTCAGCCGATTCCGATGCACGGTTTCCGAGAAATCGAGCTCTGAAATCTTCAGCCATTTTCCATTTTTCTCGAAATCCGTGCATCCATTGATCACGAATTTGATATGGGAGATGCATAATGATGGTAGTAACATGCTCACCAAGTTTCAGATCAAACCGATCTACCGTTTGGGAGAAATGGCAAAAAGAAGTTCTGGTTGTGACCATGCAGCAGCAGCAGCTTGAACGGGCAGAGTTGAACGTGGAAATCAATGCACGCAGCTCAGATCCGGCCAGAGGACACCTGCACAAGAAAAAAAACAATCAAAGATTAGCAGCCAAGCCACATGCAATCAGGAAAACCAATGCATGCAGCAATGACAGGCCACAGCAGCTCACGACAACCATTTAACTTCGAGGTATGTGACTAATCTCATTCTTCTGTTGCATAGATTTAATTGGGAACTGCATAAACGAATGGGATGAGGGATCAAGCCACGAATGTAGCAAGGCTCAACTGATTGTCTGCTTCAGAACTCCGCCGGCAGCCACGCAGTGCACGTGGACAATGGACTCTCGTAAAAATTAAAAAAAAAAAAATTAAAAGAAAAAAACAGTGATAGAAAGTTTAACTCCAATAAACAGGATGTCAATTAATTAACAGAGAGAAGAAGACATGTATCACTGCAGTTCGAAAAATCTAGCGCACACGTTTTTGCCACCACATCATAAATCACGGAGAAATTAAAGACGGCTTGGCTGAAACTCATGAACTGCTGTCCATCTGCACTTTCCACGTCCTCCACTGAAGTTTCCACAATCTATTAACTTTATATCCTCCACCGATCTTTCTCGGCCATTTTTCAAGACCCTTCGGCTCATCGGCATTCTACAGGGAGCACTGTTTCATTCTACAGGAAGCGAGAGCTGCCTACAGGATGTCGTCTACAGGAAAGTGCAGCAGAGCAGAGGAGCCTGAGTTTCTCTTCATCAAGTTTGGAGCTTGAAGAAAGGTGAAAATAGCTGAGGTGGATCATGCTATTGATTTTATTGTTTGTTCACTTGCATGTGATATTGCAGAGGGTGTGAAAGCCGTAGAATTGCTTTTAGAGCTTTCAAAGGATATGGCTGTGTGTGAACAGATTGGCAAGGTACAAGGTTGTATCCTCCTCCTTGTAACAAGGTCAAATAGTGACAATCCTAAAACTGCTAAGGATGCAAACGAAGTTCTGGAGAATCTCCCATGCAGTGAGCATCATGTACTGCAAATGGCATAGGCGGACTATTTCAAGCCCTTGATACAGAACGTGAGAGAAGGGTCTGAAACAATGAAGATTGTTATGGCAAGGAAGTTGTCAGAGATAGGTTTAACAGATCAAAGCAATGCTGCATTGCTCAAAGAGGAGGTTGTATTTCCACTTCTTGAAATGATTTCCAATGTTCATTTGAAGACAAAATTAGCAGCCATTTAAACACTTCAAAATCTTTCAAGTTTACCTGAGAATGCGTTACAAATGATCAAAGAAGGGGTGGTCTGACCCATCTTGGACCTTCTATGCACACCACTGTCAACTATATTTGCTTTGAGAGAAAAAGCTGCTAATACCTATGCAAACCTTGCTATGTCTACAGCATTGCCCCAAAGAACAAATGACACAACAGCTGCATCTTAAAAGTGTGATTCAGTATGAAGTTTGGCTCTACTCCTGGTTATACAACAGCTTGAAACACAACTTGGGAATTCTCATTTTTGGCCTGTTTTGAAGCAATTGCAGATTGAAGGGAAATGCTGATTCATAGCAATGATATGTGAGCAAGTCATATTTTCTCTGCCCTTGATCTATCTTATGTTCTGCTCTGCCTCTGTTATCAATTCTTAGTAGAGTTCAAATCCAAGATTAAGAATGCCATTCGATTCAGTTAAAGGCCTGGAAACACTCTTTCCCATCCAGATTTGGCATGCACTATCTATTCTCGGGCAGTTCATTGTACTTGTGTGCTTTTATAATACATTAGACTTGCCATTCATGTTGGATTCATCAGATTTCAGGCCGCACAGTTCAAGGAGAAGGCATCCCCAGCCAAGCAAGCAAAATCAGAGAAAATTGTTCCTACAGGAAGTTAGCAGACTGTTTCTACAGGAAGACAGAGACTGTTTCTACAGGAAGCCAGCGAACAGTTTCTACAGGAAAGTTTGAAAAGCGGGAAGCCAAAGGAGAAATCGGCCGAAATGCTAGCCAAGAAAGTCACCAAGGCCATCAAAGACAAGGGGAGAGATTTGGTTGCTCAGAGGATGAGCAACACTTTCAATAGGGGGGTGATGATGAGCCCCAACAATGTACAATTATTTGGGCTCATCCAACCTCCTAATTTGACTTGATCCACCATTCTCATTTGTTTATTGCATGTTTTTGATTATTTTTATGTTAATAGAGTGAATTTGGTTAGTCATTATGCCAACAAGTCTAATGGGTGCTTTGTGTAGCCTTTTTGGTCAACTTGGAGACAAATTTGAAGGTCTTAATGAGCACTTGGCAGCCAAATTCGTGGGAGAACAAGCTAGAGGATTTGTAGGAAGGTGTCCCCCTCATTTATGGGCCCTTACCTCGAATTCTCCACCATCAGCTCGGAGTTCAAGGGCCACCGAATCAATCAACTCAAGGGCAGCCAAGCAAGTCAAGTTGGACTGCTGTTAACTCCAAGTCTTGGGCAGCCAAGTCCCTAACTTTTAGGAGGATTGTTGGGTCCTCAAATTGTATAAATAAGAAGGCTTGGGGTCTCATTTTGGTTAGCTAGTGGTTAGTCATTTTGTAGCTAGTTATTCATTTTGTTTTAGCCATTAGTTAGCTAATTTGTACTTCGATTTTTATGCAATAGATTAGCTTTGCTTTCAGCTCATGTTCAATTTCTCCTTGTGGACAGTTTTGATGTACTTTTCATTTATTGATTAATAAAGATGGATCCAGATTTGCACCAGCTCTAAATCTTTCATGGGAGGCTGTAGCTCTTGGGGTTGGGCCCATCTCAAGCGCCCAGTACCTCCCTTATTTCTCTTTATGTGTGTTTGCTGCGTTCTTGAGAAAAAATCTGCTCTTTAGATTTAATTCATGCTTTGTTACTTAGGTTGAGTTTGATGGTTAAAGTAGTTTCTTATGTTTAAGATAGATTGGTAGGAGTTATTCATGCGTTTATATCTCTTTGATAATGTTTTGTTCACAGGTTGTACATGATTCTTTTCATGAATAAGGTTGTTGTCCACCGATTTCATTAACTTGTTAGATAGATCACATGATATTTCGATTGCATGCAAGATGTAGTTGGTTTGATCAAGTAACCACTATGCAGGGCATCTTCATCACCTCCTCGTTCATTTGAGCCTCGTTCAGATCAGCTCCTCCATCACCAAGTCTGTTCCCTCATCTCCCATCTTCTCTTTTGCCAAGTAACCTTACCTTCTTCCCCATTGTTGTCTCAACTACCTTCAAGCCAAGTCAGCTTTCCACATCATCTCACCACTCCATCCATCAGTTCCTGGGTCACTTCAGACCCCCATCCTACCTCCATAACCATCCATGCATCTTCCCTCAACCATCCATCCTCAAAAATCCAATTCGTAAACATCCTGTAGAAACCCCTGCGTTTCCTGTAGAATCCCCTGTAGACATCCTGTAGGAGGCCACTCACTCGGTTGCTGAGCCTCTGAATGTGAGGAACCTCTGTGGACTGATGCTAAGGATCTCTGGGGACCTCTCCTAGCCTCCCCAACCTTTCCCAAGCTTTCCTTCCTTCCGCATCACATTTGCACAACCAAACCCTAATAAGCACAAAATCACAATCACTCCATCCACTTAGAGAAAAAATACAAAAACATGTCTTTTAAGATGCAAGTATATTAGATTCATGCATTTTCACTTATTAGAAGTAATGGCATCATTGGTAGAAGTTTCCTTCACATTCTTTGCATCATAGAGGTTAGACTAGTTAAATTAGGGTTTCCTAAGGTTTCCATGTTTTGATTTGCTTTCAGTTCATTTTTGCCAAGTAGATTAGTCTTCTTTGAGCTAGCTTTCATCCATCATTTAAAAAGCTTCTTATGAGAGCCTATAGAAGTTGGATTGAGCCCTAGCGGACTTGTGCCAGCTGACCAAGTGACAGCTGCGACAAGAGCTAGTACTTGTGCATACAACACCGTCGCTTCCATGTTTGTACGAACTACCGGGTTGATAAAATTAGAGATAGGAAGCTCCAGGAGTTGTAGCATTATTGCTACAATACTGGAGCTCACCAGGTGGTATTCTTCATCACCTTGTGTTGGATGGCTTCTTGCACTAGGAATGATAAATTGTTTAATTAAATGTGGTTTTCAATATTTAAAAATGATGGCATATAAGTTTGTTGCTAATTTTATTTGGAGGAAGTAATTGTATACTTTTGTTATGCTCATTAGATTTGAGTGAGATAGGTTTGTGGGAAATTATTTTTTTAATCTATTTTTTTTATGTGTCAATATATTGAGGATATAAGGACAATGTTTGAGAAAATGTGCATATAGAATGTGTTGGTTAACGATTTTATTTTGGATTGTAATGAAAATATAGGTGATGTTTAGTGAGGTTTTATAAGGACAATACCATTACATTGTTGATTCAACTGTAAAATCTTGTTTCATATATTAAGACAAAAATACAAAATGGAGTTGATGGGATGGATAAAGGGATCGTAATGACCTAATAGCGCCATGTATATGTAGATAAGTATTTGGATAATTAACAATTTTTTTTGCTTACAACATCCCAAGGGTTTAATGTTTTCCTTGTTTCTTCCTCTTTGTGGACGCGGAGGGGTTAAGGATATACCCTCATCACTGAAAGGCCCCTATTTTGAGGATGCAATCAATAGAAAACATTTTTTAATTGCGGTATCTCATCCACCTAATGTCCATATCATGGAGAAACTAAAGTAGGTTCCCATACTTGAGGTAATAGAGGAATTTTTTATTTTTTATTTCCTTTCATTCTATAAATCCAAATTTTCAATATGCCAACTTAATGGTTTTTGGCATCCAAGATCAAATGTAATGCCCTTACCTGAACCCATTATGTTGTATTATGTTAATAACCTACCAATTGAATGATTATTCTCTATACTTGATTATGATGTGTCTTTTCTAGCTACATACCCACACCTCACATGGATACATTAGTATCCTCTGAATAATATTTAACTTGACTAATATTTAAGATTGATTAGTGGTTATTTGATTGATCAACCGTTAATCTTGATTAATAATTAATAATTTATTATTATTAATTCAACATTTAATTAATTAAGATTATCATGAAGCCATTTTGGATTGATCAACCCAAAAAGTAAATATTATTATTATATACTAATATTATTTTATTGTTTTAAAATTATTATTTTAATTATTTATTATCCTTGTGACCTAACAAGGTCTGATGACCTCGAGTTAATTAAAGGATTAAACGTAGGGGAGTGACTTGAGGAATTTATGGGGATTGTCATGACGTAAATAAGGGGGGAGTTATGGAAATTATGATGGGTTGTTTGCATTCATGGGGAAGGGAGGCATGAGTATTGAAGACTATATTTTTCTTTTTGAGGGTTTGGATTATGTGGAGAGGGGTGAGAGGGAGAATCGAGAGGAGAGTGGAAACTAGGAGAGGAGAGTGAGAAATCAAACTTTCTTCTAGTTTGGAGTTTAGAGCGTGTCATATTGATTTTGGACACATTACAGTTGTTATTGGACTTGGGTTCAAAGGGCTAGGGAACTTGTGGAGGTTCCTTTAGCTAGAAAGTCAAACATAGAATCCTAATTAGTAGGATGTCATATTTAGGTGGGTCATACTAGCAGGAGCTCTACATCTGAGCCACCATATCAAGTCTTCTTCTTATTGTTGTTTAATTTATGTAAATTTTCATAAATAAATTATGTACATGTTTTTAATATGATGTAAAAAATACATACATTGAATTGTCAAATATATTTCCTTTAGGTTATGACATTATGTGAAAATTTTATTTATGGTTTGGGGGCCTAGGGATAGGTCCTTACATGTGGTATCAAAACCTGAATTTGAAATCTTGCACCTAAATCCACTTGCGTATTTGTGCACCTTGAAACAACCCAAAATTATTGTTCTTTTTCCCTCTTCTTTTCTTTCCAACAAAGACTTGTAGAAATTAACCACCTTAACAAAATTGTGAATGAACGTTAAAATATACTATATCCTCATGCAAGAATATTAATATCTCCTAAAACATACCATATATTCATGTGAGAATAGTAACATCTCCTAAACAAATACCTCTAATCTAGGAAAGACATTAAGTTCCATGCAAAAAACAAGTGAAAATTTTAGCCATTTATATGTGTTATTGAGATGAAATACACCAAAACTACTTAAAAGACTCAACGTATTATGGTGTGAGAACAAACAATCCATGTGAATAAATCATTCTTTGAAAAAAAAATCATATTCTTTAAGAAATGGAATTAATGAACTTGTTATTAGTGTGGTGTTTTTTTTAGAGTTGCATTAAGTGCGTTTTCGGATGCCTGAAATGAGAAATAACAATAAATCAACAATAATCTGTGTTATTGTCATTACACTTGGCCAAAATGAAAATACAACACTCTATTAGAATTATATGAAAGTCATAAGACTTAGATACAATCCCTTGGCTAAAAGACATACTCCATAACCAAAAGACATACCTTATAACAGTTTGGTGTAATGTGTGTTTGAAAGAAAATAAATAGGTCAAAAAAGTTGGACGATACAACAAGGAGTTATATAAGGCACAAACACAGATGTTTGGATATTGCTTTTAAAAAACCCCTCATTTGGAAATTTTTTAGGTCTAAAATGAGCCTCAAAAAAAAATGTACAACCAAAATAAACTTTATAAGAACCAACATGGTTCAAGATGATGATCTTAACCATGGCAGATGATTCACCATTTTTTGAGTAAAAAGGTAAAACGATGAAAAAAGAAACCACTTTTCAACTCATATTTTCAACTTATCTCCCTAAAATTTCACTCAAATTTTTAGTGGGGGAACTTGTTGGATGCAGAATTTAGTTCCTCATTTATGGAGTACCCATGTTGCATACTTCCAATGGAACCTGCTACATGAAAAATGAGAAATATCTAAAAAACATGATTTCAATCATGTTTTCTCATGTATTTCTAATATTTCATGAAGCATGTTCCATAGGAAGTATGCAAAATGGGTACTCCTTGGATGAGTAATTAAATTATGCATCCAGTGAGTGCTCCCACTTGAAATTTTAGTGACACCATAGGGAGACAAGTTGAAACTACGAGTTGAAAAAATATTTTTTTCTTTCCTCCCTCTAAAATTTGATGATGTGATTTAATCTTATTTTATTATTTCCACTATTTTATAATATTCCTTAGGAGACCCATTTTAGACCTCAAAATTTCTCTAATGAATGGTCAATTAATGTAAGTGCTTGTAGAAAAAAATAATGTGGGGGGATTACTAATTACTCATTAAATTTGTGTTATGTTTTAAATAACAAAAAAGTCTAAGAGAAGTAAAAAATCTAATAACCACAACATGGTGAAGAGAATTTGAATCTAAATATTAGACTAGGAGAAGTTGTCAATTAACAACCACAACATGGTAGGGAAGGGCATTGCAATGAAAACCCAAAATGAAGAACATTCAAAGCTTGTAATTTTAATGGAAAATCAACAAAAACATGGAATTTCACCCCAAATAAACTATAATTTGAAAACCCCACATGATTAATAGGGAATCAAGAATAAGTACTCAATTCCTTGGAAGCATGAAAACTATACGAAAATAAATAGATTGAATATAAAAATGGCATTGCTTACTGCTCATTAAATTGATTTAGATAAATTTTCTCATGTAAGTGCCAAGAAATAAAAATATCTGCCAAAAGAAAAGGGCTCCCGAAACCCTTAATTTACAAGATCACAATGACAATAAAGTATTTTTCTGCAATCCACAAGTGATTGATGTGTGAAGTTAAGCCAAACATATATTAAAGACCTAACAAATTATGTTAACTCTTACCTACATATCGCCTAGTTTTCACCAACCGTGTCAATTCTGCCCACAACATCCTAAATTTTATCTTATGGAGTGCCTTAAAACAAATTTACTAGGGCTATGGCAGCTAAAGAGTGGATCCATAATTTTCTTCAATTAAACCCTTTCTCCTCCTTACTATCTCTTATACTCTGAATCTCTCACTTTGCAAACCCTAACTAGTAGAGGGATTGGGAGATGGGTGAGAGGTGTATATAGTAATACTTATTTCATCCTCCACTAAAAAAGTGGAATGAAAGGTGTGTTCCTTACTAAATTTTTTATATAATGTATGCATGGAGAAGATCCAAAACCCATCCCAACTTAGCTAAGTAGGCCTGAATGATGGTGCCTTGGACCTACTGATTTCATTTGAATGAAACATAAACTAGCCATTAAATCCATTACAATGAGTCCATGAAGAATATGAGTGGGATGTTAGTAACTTTGGATGTTGATCCATGCCTGAGTAAGCCATTTCCCAAGGTTTTTTCACCCAAAAAACTATTGCCACTCTTGCATCTAATAACTACTCTACAAAACCTACTTAATATTCTTAACCAGTCATTTTTCTAGAATCCTAGGAAATTCCACCTTGACAAGAATGCATAATAGAAAGAAATTATAAGAATCAGGATCCATTGTACAAGTGGGAAAAAACCAAATTTATATACAAAGAGGGTGAACTCAACCGACCAAGTAACACATAACTAACATGGAGAGTGGAATTTGGGTTTTGTGTGTGGGTATGGAAACATGTGAGTGAGGCGCTTGAGCCAGATGCGAGATCCAATGTTTCCTACCTCTAATAGCACAATAAGATATTTTTTATACTCTTATTTGATTGTGATATCATTTATTGCAATATTTTTATTTGATTGCGATATTGTTTTATTCACTAATTGATTATTAATTTATTGTAGGTTAATTATATATATATATATATATATATATATATATATATATATGTTAGGATATTACGACACATAGGAAATAGTTAAGTTCAACTTGGTCTAGTATAGAGTTAGGTAAAGTGTGTTTCTTTACCGTTGTACATTTTGTAACTTACAATCCGACGGTCACGATATGTAGTGATCTGACGGTTCACTCTCTCCTCGGTATTACCGACACTTGATCCGTGGCTTGACACCCGATTGGTCCATGAGTTCTATTTAAAGCGCATGGAGGGTCATTGTTCGGGTAATCCGTGCATGAGAGAAGCTTATGTAAATTTTCATTCTTTGATTAATAAATTGCCTGTAGTAGCCACGTTGGCGCAGGCCGTGGACCGTTTCCCTCTTTGAGGGTTTTAACCACGTCAAAAATACTGGTGTATTGATCTGTGATCTGGTTGTGAGCGGTGTCCTTTTGGTGTTCTTTCTGAGGAACTTACCCTGTAAATTCCTACATGGTATTGGAGCTATTTGAGGGCCGCGTTCGTTGGTGATCCAAATCTGAAGTCGGTAGAACTGCATTCGACTGCCGTTTCCTAGATCTGCTCTTTCTGACTGCTTTCAGGCTGAGAGGACTGCTCTGTTGTGTTCGGAGCATCTGTTCCAGTGAGGAACCCCTTTCATTTCACGCGAAAAGGTTTCCGGTAGCCCTAGCTGCGTCATTTTTAAGATCTGGAGGTATACAATCTTTATTTGCAGTTTACTGTTATTTTCTCTCTGCTTATTTCGGTTTCGGTTTATTTAGCTTTTTTTTAACCGGATCTATACCTTTCATTTCTGCGTATGCTCTTTGCCCTGCGACTCTGTGCGATCTGGGCAAATCAGAAATAGAAAGGAAGGATTTTTCTCATGCGTATGCTCTTTTCCCTGCACCTTAGCGTGATCTCGGAAAATCAGAAACATTGAGAAAAATATTTAGTTTTTTGGCTAAAGCTAACTTTGAGCTGCAAGGTTCATTTTTTTTAAATATCTAGTTTTTTGGCTAAAGCTAACTTCGAGCCATAAGGTTCGTTTTTTTTGCATGTCCGTGTTGGTTTTTGTGTTTTGTGTTTTGTAGGGAAAAAGAGCTTTCTCAAGGCAAGCACGCAAACCAAGGCCCCCCCCTCTCTCTCTCTCTCTCAACTTTTTTGTATAGATCAATTGGTTCAAAGCTATTTTAAGAGAGTAGAGGTTTTGGGTTCAAGTCTCCATTTTGTGGGGGCGGATTTTTTCATTTCCGCACATTCGCGCACTTTGCCGGCAACTTCAACAATTGTTTTTTCAAAAAGCCATAACTTCTTCATCCGGAAGCCTTTTTCAGAGCCGTTTTTTTTAAAACAGCCTAATTTTTTGAGATCTATCCATTGAAACACTTACTTTCAGCATCTTCAGCTTCAATTTTTAAAAAATAAAAATGGAAAGTCCATGCCAAGTCATTCTTGACAGCACTAACTACTTCAAATGGATAGCCTACATGGAAGATTTACTTAGAAGTAAAGGTCTCTACAGAATAGCCACAGACCAAGAGAAGAAACCCAAAGATGAAGACAAGGCTACAAAATGGGAAAATAGACAAGATCAAGCACGTGGTTTGATAGGGATGTCTATTTCTCCTGATCTTAGATTCCATATTGCAGAACTTGAGACTCCTCATGAAGCATTGGAACAACTCACTAAAGTTTTTGGGATTAAAAATGAAATTAGAGCCCATCAACTTGAAAATGAGTTGCTTACATTGGATCCTAATAATTTTTCTTGCATTGAAGATTTCTTGTCCAAATTCAAGACCCTTAGATATCTCTTGGAAGGTGTTAAGGTTAAGAAAGAAGATAGTAACCTTATTTATTCCATCCTTACTAAGTTGGGACCAGCCTACTCTGTATTTGTTTCCACCTTCCATTCTACAAGGGAAGCTTTCATTTGTCAAGGAAAAGACTACAAGGCCCCTTCCTTTGACTCTTTTTGTGATTCTTTAATAAGAGAACAAGAAAAACTCTTACACCTTGGTCTTCTTAATCTTGGAAACTCTTCCAAGAAAGCGTTAGCCGCCCAGCAGCAACCAAATTCAAAGAATCCTAAGAAGTCATATCCTAAAAAGAATGGTCCTAAACCAAACAAGGTTCCTAAGCAAACTCAGCCTCAAAATGAAAGATCATTTCAGCAAAATGATAAGACCAATAAAAACAAATGGAAGAAGACTGATAGACATTGTAACTTTTGTAATCGAGATGGCCACTTAGAATCTAAATGCTTTAAGAAGATGGAAGCCTTGGAAGCCGCAATGAAGAAACATAACATCCATGTGGAGCATTCTTCAACTTCAACTTCAACTTCATCTTCAGGAATGGCACTTTCTGCATGTCGTTGTCAATCATCTCAGTCTGGTTATGCATTAAATGTATCTTCTTCTTCTCATTCTCATGAGTGGCTCATTGATTCTGGAGCCTCTTATCACATGGCCAAAAACCAAGCCATGTTTTCTTCTTTAAATGATTGTAACACCAAAAATATATATGTTGGTGATGATAGATCTCTTAATGTTGTAGGGACTGGAACTGTTCATCTAGACAATGGTCAGTTTAATGATGTATTATGTGTTCCAACCTTATCCTGCAACCTTCTATCTGTATATCAGATAACTCATTCAGGTGAAGGTAAAATTGTTGAATTTTCACCTCATGATGTTGTAATCAAGGATCTAAGAGATCCTAAACAGATTCTAGCTACTGGTATTGCTGATGATTCCACAAGGTTGTATAAGTTTCACAACTTTGGGTCATCAAATCTTCCCTCAGTATTTGTTGCTCATAATGATGAAGTGAGCAAACTTTGGCATGAGCGATTTGGTCACTTAAACTATCGCTCCCTTCAGCATCTATGTAAAGAAAATATGGTGACAGGTCTTCCTATGGTATCTTGCAGAGATGGTGTTTGTTCTGGATGTGTACTCGGAAAACATCATCGGGACAGTTTTGAAAAACGTGCCTCTTGGCACGCCTCAGCCCCTTTACAGCTTGTGCACAGTGATTTATGTGGTCCACTTCCTGTTGCTTCATTCTCTGGCTGCAAGTATTTCTTAACTTTCATTGATGATTTCTCCAGACGCACTTGGGTATACTTCTTAAAACTCAAGAGCGAAGTATTTAACACATTTTTGGCCTTCAAAGCCTTTGTTGAAAAACAATCTGGACATCAAATTCTTAAGCTAAGAACTGATAATGGTGGAGAATATGTTAAAAACACATTCATCAACTTTTGCACTGAAAATGGAATTCAAATGCAACATACTGTTCCATACACTCCACAACAAAATGGTGTAGCTGAAAGGAAAAATCGCACCTTAAAGGAAATGGCTAATTGTATGCTGCAATCTAAAGGACTCAGTCTTAGTTTTTGGGCCGAAGCAATTAATTGTGCAAATTATATAATCAATCGCACTCCTACTAAGGTTCTAAAGAATATCACTCCAGAAGAAGCTTGGAGTTCCATTAAACCAGATGTAAGTCACTTTCGTGTTTTTGGAAGTGAAGCATGGGCCCATATTCCAGATGAAAAGCATAAAGCTTTAGAACCTAAGAGTGAGAAATGTACTTTTGTTGGATATTCTGAAGATGTAAAAGGTTATAGACTTATTCCATTTAAGTCCAAAAATGTTATCATTAGAAGAGATGTAAAATTTGATGAAAATAAATCGGCCTGCGAGCCTAGTCCGGCGGATGTGCCACCTCTTCCTATCTCTTCTACTTTTGAAAACATTTCTTCTTCAGATGATGAAAGTGAGGATGAAAATCCTCCCCCACCTTCTCAGGATCCTCAACTTCCAAGATGGGTCCGTGCTACTCGGGATGCAGCAGGTGATCTTGCCGGTGATCCTACAGATCAGCGACGTACACGTTCTCAGTTTGAAAGAGCCTCTTCTTTACTGGCTCAAGCTCCAGTAAATCATGATCCTGACACTTTTGCAGAAGCTTCAGGCCATCCACATTGGGAAGCAGCTATGAATGAAGAATATCATTCATTTTGGCAAATGATACATGGGATCTTGTTCCTCTACCAAAGGGACGCAAACTTGTTAGATGTAAATGGGTTTACAGAACCAAGTATGGACCAGATGGGAAAGTTGATAAACATAAAGCTCGTCTTGTTGCTAAGGGCTTTTCACAGGTTGAAGGCATTGACTACACTGAAACCTTCTCCCCTGTTGCCAAAATGAACTCTATCCGCCTTGTTCTTTCCCTTGCTGCCTCTTTAAAATGGGAAGTCCATCAGATGGATGTTAAATCTGCCTTCTTGCATGGGGACTTGCATGAAGAAATCTATATGGAACAACCCATTGGCTTCATCCAAACAGACTCCAGCCTTGTATGTCGACTTAAGAAATCTCTTTATGGTCTCAAGCAAGCTCCTCGGGCTTGGTATGCCAAAATGGATAGCTTTCTTTTAGAATCTGGCTTTTCTAGGTGTTATTCTGACAATACTGTCTACACCAAGAAAGTGGGCAACTCTCTTATCATCCTTGTTCTTTATGTTGATGATCTTATTCTTACTGGTAGTGATCCCAACCTTATAAACCATGTGAAGTCCAGCCTTAAAAAGAAATTTGAAATGACAGACTTAGGACACTTACACTATTTTCTCGGTCTTCAAGTCTTGCAATCCAAGGAGGGTATTTCCCTTTCCCAGTCCAAGTATGCTTGTGATATTCTTCGTCATTTTCACATGGAAGACTGTAAGCCAGCCCCTTCTCCCTTTCAGTCTGGAGTCAAACTTTCAGTCTCTTGTACTTCTCCTGAAGTTGATGCTACCTTATACCGTCAACTTGTAGGAAAACTCTTGTATTTAACCCATACTCGTCTTGACCTTTCCTTTGTTGTTGGCCTTGTTGCTCGTTTTATGCAAAACCCCCGTGAAAGTCATTGGAAAGCAGCCAAAAGAATACTTCGTTATGTTCGAGGTACAGTACAGTTTGGGATTCATTACAGTGCCAAAGCAGCTCCTCTATTAGTTGGTTTCACTGATTCTGATTGGGCTGGTGACCCTGATGATCGGAAGTCTACTGCCGGTTATGTCTTCACTCTTGGTTCAGGACCTATTACATGGGCTTGTAAGAAACAGGCTGCCATTTCTCTTTCGTCAGCAGAAGCAGAGTATCGTGGTGCCATGGAAGCTAGTAAGGAAGCCTTGTGGCTTCGTCAGATCCTATCAGAGTTTGGCTTTGAGCAGCAGCATCCAACCACACTTTGGTGTGATAATCAAAGTGCCATTCAGCTATGCAAAGATCCAGTCCAGCATCAGCGCAACAAACACATTGAACTACACATGCACTTCATCAGAAAGCTCATTCATGACCATGTTCTTGAAGTGCAATATTGTTCAACAGATGATCAGGTTGCAGACATCTTCACAAAGGCTCTCACAGAGGTGAAGTTCACTAAACTTCGATATATGCTTGGATTTCAGGAAGTTGTCACTAAGGGGGGATAGGCTCTAGTGCCTCCTTCCTTCTCCTATTGTGTCATATTTGTAAATCCTTCAATCCTATCCCAAGTTGTTCTTAAGGGGGGATGTTAGGATATTCCGACACATAGGAAATAGTTAAGTTCAACTTGGTCTAGTATAGAGTTAGGTAAAGTGTGTTTCTTTACCTTTGTACGTTTTGTAACTTACAATCCGACGGTCACGATATGTAGTGATCCAACGGTTCACTCTCTCCTCGGTATTACCGACACTTGATCTGTGGCTTGACATCCGATTGGTCCATGAGTTCTATTTAAAGCGCATGGAGGGTCATTGTTTGGGTAATCCGTGCATGAGGGAAGCTTATGTAAATTTTCATTCTTTGATTAATAAATTTCCTGTAGTAGCCACATTGGCGCAGGCCATGGACTGTTTCCCTCTTTGAGGGTTTTAACCACGTCAAAAATACTGGTGTATTGATCTGTGATCTGGTTGTGAGCGGTGTCCTTTTGGTGTTCTTTCTGAGGAACTTACCCTGTAAATTCCTACAATATATATATATATATATATATATATATATATATAATGTTAGTAATTTTATTTTATTTTTGGACAAATCCTATTAATTAATTAATTCATGACTAACTAATTTTATAGGACTAATTAATTAAAGCTTAATTAAATATATTGATGGGTTAGTTCATAAAGTGTTAATTAATTAGTCAATGACTACTTGGTGTTAATTAATCATAAGGTATACAAAAAAAGGGTAATGTTAATGAAGGTAATAAACTAAGGTTACAAGCAAGGAGAGAAACAAATAGTTGATGCTAGGAAGATGTTTGACGGTAGTTAGTAAGTGCATCATAGTGATCACTTAGCTAGTGATGGGAAAGGATTTACTGGATCTATGAGGATCTACTTCATACTCATAACACTTTTTTATGAGCATAGTAAAAGGAAAACGTACATGTATTATTTCTTGTATACATGTGAGCTAAGAGATGACGATGTCCTAAGCTACACTAATGTACTTTGTATGTCATGCAAATATCTAACCAGTATATAATGGTAAGGATGTGAGAAAATCGAAGCCAAGGAAGGTTGACATAATGTTGAAATAACATCTTGCTGACATGAAATGAGCCTAGCAGCTTTTGTTGTTGGGTTTGGTGGATAGCAAGGGGATTTAGCAAAATACTAGTACAAAATCTAAAATAAACTTGCAAGAATATTCAGTATAGTAAAATGAATAAAGTTCAACATAATTGTCATTAATGAGTGAAAATAAATCAAATATCGTTTAAGAATATTCAGTATAGTAAAATGAATAAAGTTCAACATAATTGTCATTAACGAGTGAAAATAAATCAAAGGTCATTTGTTAGTCACATTGAATATGTAGTAATTACGCAACAACTTTGGTGCCCTACAATAAATATTAGAAAACGATGCAAACTCGGTCTAATTGTTGGCATCTAAAATATGTTTTAGTCAATGATTATAGGCACCAATGGCCATTATGGGGGTGTCATAGAAACAACAAATAGATTCATTTCCAATATGCTTCTTCTCACTTACTAGAGGGCATTTGTGACAACCGAGTTGTAGACATGTGACCATAGGCTAAGGGGCTTGCAAAGGGTCTCTTCGCATCTATTTGAAGGGATTCCTCAAAAGGTGAAGATACAAAGATGATTGTGTCCATTGATAAGAGTTGGAGAAGAGTGGCACTCTATGAAGTTACTATATTTGTACAACGAGGGAGAGAAGTTGGGAAATTGCAAGCCTCAAATGCTCTCTACTATTCATCATCATGGTTGGCGTTTTATAAGCACCTATAAGTTCTTCAAGGTAACATATCGTTTTATGTGCAATATGTATCAAATGGTATGCTTATGTCACAAAAAAGTTCAGTAGTTCATGCCACATGGTGTTTTATGTCACTACAAGTGACATATAATATCGATGAAAACCTATTAGTTTTTTCGTATACAATTTATTTTTTGTCATGTTACACTGTGAACATTGGGTTTTTGTTATAAATTTTCTGGTGATGTAATAGTGTCATCACTTGCCTATGACGTTGCTCGAGGGATGTCATAAAAAATTATGTGTATGAGATGTACGAGATATATATGCGTTGATTCGCCCTCTAATGTCCATACTTGCACCTTTATAATTTTTTTTCTTGAACAATAATTAAGGAGGATGTATTAAATGCACCATCAGGATAACTTATTTCTTTGTATCACAGTATCTTTGCATTATACACTATTGGGTTCTTAACCTAGGTTGGACCTTACATTGAACCCTTCATCATACACTTGATAATAATTCATCACCAATCTTGGTCCTGCATAGAAAGCATTTATGATTTAAGGCTAATCTTAGGACGATTAACACTAGTTCCACCTCCATAGTGGCCATGTGACCTTGCCACATGGTCTCATGGCATTTCCCATATGACCACGAGTATATGATTAGTGTTTCAGTGATTCATATGTAGGGGAAAGATCACATTAGTTGATATGATGGCTAGAATAGTTTGGGGTTTATCCTTGGTAGATCATTCATTTTTTCATTATGCCTACTTGTTACCAGGATCCTTCTCAGAAACTAAAACGGTTTTGGCCATTGGATATGGTAATATTTACCTGACCTCACTCACAACTTCTTTATGCCATTTCTCTAGTCATCAGTCTCACCATCCTCTATTTTCATTTCTTTGTGTTTTTTAATAGGTAATTTTACAACGATTTCATCTTTTTTATCATCTTTACCAATTATGGCTCACATATAAAGGTTTTTTTTCTGAGCTTCCATTTTTTGTTTAGTTTTTGTATTCTTCTTATTTTAAAGATGGTTCTAATCTTTTTTCTATGGAACCCCTTCTTCTCTCAACGATTAGTCACCAAACATGATGGTTGAGGGTTGATATTCTTGTGGCCAAACTGGAATAAACATTCCCCAAGCTATGGTAATGTTGGATATCCATCTTATTTCATCTAGGATTACGATGCTTCTTTTATCTCTATTTTATTTAATTTTGGTTAACATTGTCCAATGGGGTTTTATACTCTCGGCGGTTAGTAAAACCATTCAACTTTCCTCCCCCAGGGTTATTAGGCTAGTTACAGGAAAATTGATTTCTCCTTCACCATTGTTGTTTTCTTCCGATGTATCTCATTTTTTGAAATACTTACCCTGCTTGGAACAAAGGTTTTTCCCTCTCTGTACTCAGGTCCTCTATTCAAATCTCTCTAGACTCCTTGGATGACTTTTGGATTTTCTTTTATGGCTCACGTTTACAAACTGACTGAGGTGAAATCATTTTAACTCACTTCAATATTTAGGCAAATCCTTTCTAAGGTTTCCAAATCTTATAGGGATGTTTTATCCTTGGAAATGCTACCTCTATGTAACCATGTAATTGTAAGAGTAGGATTTTCATTTTCCTCATTTTTTTTTCTTGATACCATATATACATTTCCTTTTCCTAATCTTGATGGAAGGTTTAATGTTGTATTGTTCCTATTGCAGGTGTTGCAGGTAGACATTATAATAACCTGATGCTAGTCAAATTCTCCGAGTGGTCCTGAATCTCATCATCAATCTCAAGGTGGTAAACATTCTCTGAGTTACCAACATCATTTAGGTTAATTACACATGTCTATATTGCATACATGTATGGATACATTTGTTCACATATTTTTATATCTAAGTAATTTCATATATTGATCCATAGGGTGAAAATGTTTGTCCAAGAAGACGTAAGAGAAGCTGGATGGTTCAAAAAGAAGCCCATACACCAATTATTTTTTATCCTATTGGAAATAATACTGGGGGGGTGAATCAGTATTATCATATCAATAATTTAATTTTCAAAATTGATTTGTATACGCTACTTCAGCTTAGTGAACTTGCGTGTACATGGAACTGTACTTAATGCAACTAGCATATATGTAGAGATCTTTTGATTTAACCAAATTATCATGAATTGAACTTTAACCAGTATATCAGGAATTCATTATGCAGGGCAGTAAAAATAGAATGAAGCATCATACATAAGCAACACACATGAACACCAAGATATAGGGTGGAAACACAATGTGGGTGAAAACCGCCTGCTACTGTCGTCTCTGTCTTCTTTTAATAATAAGAAAAATCTGTTTACGATTTTTGTACTGGTGCAGTCTTATACCAGTACACAGGCTTCTACCTATAGAAGGCTACAACCTTCTCTCATTCTCAAACTTCTACTGGAAGGGAGCTACAACCCACTAGCTCTTGTACTAGCTGATATGTTTATTAGTATACAGGAGCTGGCCTACAAAAGGTTACAGCCTTCTCTTTTCTTCGAGGGACCACGTTTCATAAATTTTTAGATTGGATCCATCAACAACATCATTCAATCATCAAAAATATCTACATCAACCAATATCCTTTTGAACCAAGCACAACCGAATCAGTCAATCACTTTGACAACCCATCAATTTGATCATTATGAATGCTATCACCAGAATATGGTAACCAAAACCCAAGCCAGAACCCAGAATACTGCAATAGAAAACAGAAGAAACTAAAACATATTTTATAAGGTATATGCTACTTCCATGTGTTGAAACTGTGTGTATACATGCTCTACTCAAAGTGAACTAGCGTACAGATTTGCAAATCAAATTTATGATGTATACGCTGCTTTGATATGCAGAACTGACATTTATACGCTTCTTTTCTAAAGTGAACCTACATACAGATCTGTAAATGATGATTTAAACATTACAACTATTCCAGACTTTAGTCATACCCAGATCATCATATCTACAAACTACAACATGCACTAGTTATTCAGATACATGATCAAACCACATAAAGATAATTCACTTCAAGCCTTAAGATCCTGATACATCATTAGATCTTATCCTTCATCAAACACTAAGGTTCATCCTTGGTTCAGATCAAACACAACACCATAAGCCAATAAGTTGCATATTAGATCTCACACTTCATCAGATATTCGATACTTGCACACCTTGGCCTAATGATCTTCTCCTCCTTTTGTAGTTTTAGGCCTTTCTCGATACCATGGACCATAACCACTTAGGACCAATACCTTGGACCAAATACCTAGGGTCAATACCTCGGACTAGATACCTTGGACCAATACCAAGGATCAAAATACCATGGACCAAATACTTCAGACCAAAAATTTAGTTTTCCAAGGTATAAGTGCTTTTCCTTTTGTGAAAGTGCGTGTGTACATATATGTGACTTGTATACAACAAACCCGCATGTATACGCAGCTTGGTCAATGGTGAACCTGCATATACCTCTATTTCTTCATTCTGTGAAGACCAATATGTAATTCTTTGTTGTTTACTTGCTATACTGTGATCTTTCATTTGAGTGAGTTGCCTTATGAACATATTCCTTGAAGGTGCCCTGCATTTCATCACATCTGTAAGCACTACTGTCATGCATTCTGTCACATCTAATATCTCTTCTGTAGATTCATCTACTTACCATATAATAGTGAGCTGTTCTTCTACAAGTGGGTTTCCATCAAGTACACCACATACATCATAATTCCAATAATCTCCCGCTTTGGACTTGATGCCAACAACCACACCAAGTCACTCTCCCCCTTTGACATCAAGGGCAAAGGGTCATGCTCCCCCTGACTGCATGATGAATTATTTGAAATGGTGAAGTGTGCTGATTGAGCTCCCATGATCGAGTCCATGCTCCCCCTGAGCATAAGCAAAGTCTGCAAAAAGATGTTCTAAAAGAAGAACATGACTCTATACATACATCACAAATGACCTTCCTATCACCAATGACTCATACATACATCCATCTCCCAACCAAGTGGGGATATACCAAATTTGACTCATCCACCAACCAAGTGGGGATATATTAATTGTTTATACTTGTCAAAAACAAGAAACATTACATCATCCATCCCATGCATAATGGGGTTACAAATTAGTTATTTTCATGACTGTTACATTAAAAGGATATACATGACATATATAACAGAGACCAAATATCTTAAACAAGACTATGATAGTCATTGGCAACTATCATATGATCTAGACCATCAGTAACATCTGTCAACAACATCCAGACCAACAACTTGTATATGTCTAGCATTAGTTCCCAAAATGTCATCAACCATGTTCTCCCCCTGAACTTGTTCCACCTGTTCACTGTCAAATATCAAAGCATCATCATCAATCAAATATACATCAAGCTATCAACAATGAGGAGAAATATATTTCCACATGTTATCAGCAAATTGAAGCCATCATCAAAGAGAGCAAATAATTGACAGAACCATAGCAGACCAATTTTTTTTAAGTTTGGCCCATTGCTTTTCCTTAAACGAACATATACGCGACTGTGCCCACAGAAGCCTGTGTATGTATGCAACTACACTTTATGAAACTCGTGTATAACCACCTTTTTCTAAATAAAATAGGTTTTAATACTAGGATGATGCAGCAACTAATCCCAGCTTTTTCTTGAGATATTTAAATGTCTCTCTAGGTAGTGGTTTAGTGAATATATCAGCAACCTATTCTTTGGAGGGAACATACTCAAATTTTATCTTTTTTTCAAGCACTTGTTCACGTAGAAAATGATATTTTATGGGTATGTGCTTGGTCTTGGAGTGCATGACTGGATTCTTTGAATTACTAATGGCACTTGCATTATCACATAGAATGGAGATGGGTGGAGTACACGTGATCTGAATATCCTGCAAGGTTTGCATCATCCAAGGTAGTTGTGTGCAGCAAGATGCAGTAGCCACATATTCTGCTTCAACTATAGATAATGCAATTGAACTTTGTTTCTTGCTGAACCAAGACACTAACCTGGAACCCATATACAATCCACCACCACTAGTTCTTTTTCTGCCATTAACCCTATTGGTGGAAATATTTGTCAAGACGGTAATACCATGCTCTTGGAGTCTGTTTTAGTCCATAGAGAGATTTTTTGAGTTTTCATACAAGTTTTGCATCATTTCCAAAAATGAATCCTTCTGTTTGTTCAATATAGACTTCTTCTCCTAAGTCTCCATTAAGAAAGGTAGATTTTACATCCATTCGGTATACTTTGAATTTTTGAAAACTAGAAAGAGTAAGGAACATTCTTATGGCTTCAAGTCTAGTAACAAGTGAAAAATTTTCTTCAAAACCTATACATTCTTGTTGAGCATATCCTTTACAAACAAGTGTGGCCTTGTTTTTAATAACTTCTCCATTTCTGTTCAACTTGTTTTTGAATATCCATTTAGTTCCTATGATATTCTTATCATGAGGTCTAGGAACTAATTCCCAAGTATTATTCTTTTCAATTTCCTCAAGTTCTTCATTCATGGTCTTGAACCAACAATCATCTCTACATGCTTCATTTACATTTGGAGGTTCAATGGAAGATAGTAATGCTAGATAGCTTGAGGCTTCAACAATGGTTCTTCTTGTCTGCACACCTACCCCTTTTTCTCCCAGAATTTGAGTTTCTGGATGATTTTTCTTAACATACCTGGACGGATTCTTTTCTTATATTGTTATCTCTTCTTTTGGTGCTTCATTGGTTTCTTCTTCAGAATCAGTGTGATTTGACGTGGGAAAATGATCCTCATCTTCTTCATTGTCATAATATTTGGTTTTTATCTGTTTTGGATTTTTGCAAGCTTCATCAACTACAACATCAATAATTTCAATAATTTTCCCAAGTCCTTTATTATAACATTTATATCCTTTACTTCAGGAAGAGTAGCCAAGAAGAATACCTTCATCTGCTCTAGGTTCAAACTTACCAACTTTTTCATCAGTCCTTTTGATGTAACATTTTATTCCAAAAACTTTGAAGTATTTTACAGTAGGAGTTTTACCATACCAAAGTTCATGTGGAGTTTGAGTGTTGTTTACTCGAACATTTTCTTGGTTGATAATAGTGATGACAGTGAATGCAGCTTCACCCCAGAAGGTTGCAGGAGTTCTAGATTCATTTATCATATCACGAGACAGTTCTATTCATCCTTTATACCACTCCATTTTGCTGAGGATTCCTTGCGGTGGAGAACTGCCTTTTTATTCCATGTTTTTCACAAAGGTCAAAGAATTCATCTGAGGTAAATTCCCCTCCTCAATCAGATCTGAGGAATTTAATTTTGCAATCTGATTCATTTTCAACCAAAGCTTTGAAGGCTTTGAAATTTTCAAATGCTTCATCTTTATGCTTTAGAAGACCTATCCAACACATTTTGGAAAAATCATCAATGAACAATATAAAGTATTCTTCTCCACGAGGTGACTTTTTCCTTGATGATCCACATAAATCAGTATGAACAAGTTCAAGAGGCTTACTAGCTGATCCTTCCTTTTCGATGAAGTGAGATCTAGTTTTCTTACCGAATTGACATGATTTGCATATAGTGTTTTCAAGAATGTTGATATCTGGAAGATCACGAACAACGTGGAACCTGCATGCTTTTCTTATATGAGAAAAGCTTAGATGTCCCAATCTTTTGTGCCATGGCCAATTTTCATCATTTTTGCTTAGATAACACTGTTGTTGTCCTCCCTTGAGTATGTATAGGTTGTTTGAAGTTCTTGTAACTTTGATCATGGTTTCTCCTGTATCAAGCTCATGAACAACACATCCATTTGATCGAAACACTACTTCATTTCCTTGATCACACATTTGACTCACACTCAACAGGTTATGCTTTAAGCCATCAACATACATAACATTCCCAACTTTAACTTTTTCTTTCAAGAAAATAGAGCCTTTACCTTTTATGACAGCGGGACTGTCATTTCCAAATGAGACACTCTTTTCCTTTTCTAAGGCATTATATGAGTGTAACTTTTCTTTGTCACCTGTCATGTGTTTTGAGCATCCACTATCGATGTACCACTAGTTTTCTTGTCCTTCTGCATACAAGGCTATACCACATCTTTCTGTTTGTGGTTCTTTCTTTCTCCATATTTTGGGATTTAATGGAGTTTTCTCCTTTTGAGATATTTTTTGAAATTTACTCCTTCATTTAGATTCGTCATGGCCAAAGTTGTTATAGATTGAGCATTCTATTTCATTTTCAAGAAGAGAAAAGTTATTATAGGAAATTTTCTTGATCCCTATCACATTCCTTTGATTTTTTGCTTCTCTAGTCATGATGGTTTTGTAAGAAACACATTGAGAAACTTTGTGTCGAAAATTATGACATGAGAAACATTTACCATTAAAGACGTTCCTACGATTGTCGAATCTACTAACCTGATGATTGTAGTTTCTATTGATATTCATCTTTGAAGCAAATTGAGTGTGATTTACCTGAGGTTGGTTGTGGCTTCTGTTCATCCTTGAAGTGAATTGAGCCTGATTTACCTGGTGATCTGATTTATGCCTTTGCTAACGATTGTAAAACTGTCCACTGCTCTTTGCTGCATCAAGATAGCTTTTAGTGGAGGTTGATGGCTTTTGTGATTAAGATGCTTCTTCAGTATATCCAAGTCCTGTCTTTATCAGAGGAGAACGCTGCACTTTGATAATTTCCTTTAAGGTTTCTGACCCTTTAGCAAATTTAAGATTGAGAGCTTTTGTTTTCTCAAGATCCTTTCTTAGACTCGCAGTTTCACTTTCTAGTTTTTCATTTTGTTTTTCTCTTCCATCAAGTTGGTATGTCAAGGTATCTATAATCATATTCTTTTCTTCTAAACAGATTTTGAGTTTAGAGATTTCTTCATCAAGGCCACCTTCATTTAAAGCATCCAAGAAATCATCATCTTCATAAGCCATCAGAAGTCTATAGTCATTACTATTTTCATCTTCATCACTATTTAATAAACCATCACTATATTCATGAGTATAGTAGCTATTTTTACTTACACTTTGTTTTCTATTCCATTTTGAAAATTCTTTCCCTTTATCGTTTTTATGACTAACTCTACCATAGGAAAAACATTTGAAAGGTAGTTTACCTCTGAATCTTTCAGAACCCCGTTGAAGCTTCTTGACAAAGTTTACTTCCTCTTCTTCTGTTGAAATATGTCCTGATTCATTAAGTTATTCTTTTCCTTTTGCTGAAGCTTTGAATGTGACTTCTCTCATATCTGATGGACCTCATTTTCTCATCTCAAAGGCAGTTAAGATTCTGTGAAGCTGTGTCATAGTAATAGTCTATAGATCCTGCTTTTCTTCTATGGCAGATACTTTCGATTCAAATTTAGTAGACAAGGATCTTAAAAAAATTTCAACTAAGGTAAATTCCTTTATCTCTTCACCCAGATTCTTCATGTAGTTAACAACCTCATCTATACGTAAGAAGTAACTAGCTATACTTTCATCATTGTGCATCTTGAGAGTTTCATATTGAATTCTCAAAGTTTGTAGTTTAGCACATTTTACCTGAGAGTCTCCTTTGTAGCTTAGAACGATTTTGTCCCATATTTCTTTGGTTGATTTGAGCTGCATAACTTTGACAAGCTCTGATTGTGACAGACTTCCCAATAATGTATTGACAGCCTTGGCATTGGTTTCATATTTCTTTTTACCTATCGTATCCGTAGGAATTGCTTATGGAAATGTATATCCTCCTTCCACAATTTCCTAGACATATGTTCCAAGTGATTGAAGATAGTCTATGGTTCTTACCTTCCAATAAAAAAATTTTCTCCCACCAAAGTTTGGTGGTCTGATGGATCCCCTACTTTCTTGATTACTCATGATGTTGGATCTTCCTTCAAGTGATCAAGCTTCTTCTGAAGTACTACTTTGATACCAATTGTTGGAAATAATACTGAGAGGGGGGCGAATCATTATTATCAGATCAATATTTTAATTTTCAAAACTAATTTGTATATACTACTTCATCTTAGTGAACTAGTGTGTATATGCAACTATACTTAATGCAACCAGCGTATATGTAGAGATCTTTTGATTTACCCAAATTATCATGCATTTAACTTTAACCAGTATATCAAGAATTCATTATACAGTGTATTCAAAATAGAATGAAGCATCACACATAAGCAACACACATGAACACTAGGATATAAGGTGGAAACCCAATGTGGGTGAAAACCACCTACTACTCCCATCTGTGTCCTCTTTTAACAATAAGAAAACTCTGTTTACAAATTTTGTATTGGTGTAGTCTTATACCAGTATGTAGGCTTCTACCTACAGAAGGCTACAACCTTCTCTCGTTCTCCAGCTTCTATTGGAAGGGAGCTACAACCCCCTAGCTCTTGTACTAGTTGATATGTTTACTATTACATAGGAGCCGGCCTACAGAAGGCTACAAACTTCTCTTTTCTTCCAGGGACCACGTTTCATAAATTTTTAGACTGGATCCATCAACAACATCATGCAATCATTAAATATATCTACATCAACTAATCTTCTTTTGACCCAAACACAACTGAGTCAATCAATCACTTTGACAACCCACCAATCTGATCATTCAGAATGTTGTCACTAGAATACAATAACCAAAACCCAAGCCAGAACCCAGAATACTGCAACATCAAACAGAAGCAACTAAAACATATTTTATAAGGTATACGCTACTTTCGTGTGTCAAAACTATGTGTATACATGCTTTCCTCAAAGAAAACCAGCGTACAGATCTGCAAATCAAATTTATGATGTATACACTACTTTGATATGCAGAACCAGCGTGTATACACTTCTTTTCTAAAGTGAACCTACATACATATCTGTAAATGGTGATTTAAACATTACAACTATTACAGACTTCAGTCATACCCAGATCATCATATCTACAAACTACAACATGCACCAATTATTCAGATACATGATCAAACCACATAAAGATACTTCACTTCAAGCCTTAAGATCCTGATACATCATTAGATCTTATCTTTCATCAAACTCTAAGGTTCATCCTTGGTTCAAGTCAAGCACAACATTATAATCCAATAACTCGCATATTAGATCTCACATTTCATCAGATATTCAATACTTGCACACCTTGACCTAATGATCTTCTCCTCCTTTTATAGTTTTAGGTCTTTTTCAATACCATGGACCAAAACCACTTAGGACTAATACCTTGGACCAAATACCTAGGGTCAATACCTCAGACCAGATACCTTGGACCAATACCATGGATCAAAATACCATGGACCAAATACTTTGGACCAAAAATTTAGTTTTCCAAGGTATACGCACTTTTCCTTCTATGAAAGTGTGTGTGTATGTATACGCGACTTGTATATAGTGAACCTGCGTGTATACGCAACTTGGTCAATGGTGAACCTGCGTATACCTCTCTTTCTTCATTCTGTGAAGAGTGATATTTAATTATTTATTATTTACCTGCTATACTATGATCTTTCATCTGAGTGAGTTTCCTTATGAACAGATTCCTTAAAGATGCCCTACATTTCATCACATCTGTAAAAAATATTGTCATGCATTCTATCACATCTGATATTTCTTCTGTAGATTCATCTAGTTACTATATACAAGTGAGTTGTTCTGCTACAAGTGGGTTGCCATCAAGTACAACACATACATCATAATGCCAACATATCCATCTGATATTCTGAATGAGATTCCTTGGGAGACAAACCTCCAACAATGCACATTACAAAAGTGAAGAACTCATTATTCTAAATTGAGGAAAGATCTTGGGAGTTTGGAGCTCCCTGCAGAGAGTAGAGAAAGCTTAGAAATAGTTATGCACTCTCTAAGCTCATTTCTTGATGTTTATGAGGATATTGGGCCACCACGGATTCATTTATAAATATGATGAGGCGTAGAAAGGAAGCGATGATGGGTCCTGATAAATGGGTTGAGGTTAATAAAAAGGTTACAAAAGAAGATGAAAAATCTATGTTTAATTTCAAAGAAGGGCCGAAAAGAAAGATGTTCATGGTGAAATATTTCAAGCACCCTAACATATCTTTCCATTTGTAAAATAGGTTCCTTGCAGTGTATGGAAAGCTGCCATGGAATGATGAGGTTCTAGTTTATTTTTCAAAATTATTTTATGTAATTTTTTTTGGGTATGAAACCTGATTATAATGACCTTCCATCAAAATATTATGGTATTAGGAAAGGTTAGTTATATAATCGTAAGGGTGCATTACGTGATACTAAATCTCCTCCCCCTCAGATAGCTTTGGTTCGCCAACCTCCTCTTCTGGTAACTTTATGGTCAAAGATGGATGTGACTTCTCAAATTAGTTGAGAAAGAAGGGATGCCATTATAAACAACATATAGAGTGCATAGACTGGAATTGAAATTGGTCTAAATCGGGAAAGAGAACGAGATAATGAACATACTAATTTTGTATATAAAACATATGAGGATATATATAATATGAATATTGATGAGCTTCAATCATATGCAAAGGTTTGTCAATATGGTTGGCAAGACCTAATTATTCATGAAGAAGAGGGTGTGGGATCAATATGTGTCAATGGTTAGGGTTGATATTTTAATGTAATTTGTAATGTATACATGTTAATGTTGATTCACATACATTTTTTTATTCTTTTCAGATACAAGAAATAAATGGAAGGGACACCTTCACCATAACAACTCACCAAAAGCAACAAAATCCACTTATTCCATATGCTGATAACGTACCTCTTCTCACCATATATGAAATAAACAACACAGTCAATGAGAACAGGAGGTGTATAATAAACAACGTAGTCAAGAATGATGGATGTATAAATGAACAATCCGGCTTACAAGTTGTACCTCTTTCCTCAAGAGCGCAGAACAGATTAGATTTAAATGTCAGAAACAGCGCAGGTATAAATCAGGAATGGAGCAACGTGGGTATAAATGAACAATCCGGCTTACAAGCTGTGCCTGGTCTTGATGCCTCTAGAGCACAAGCCAGTTTAGATTCAAATCCTATAAACAGCACAGTTATTAATCAAGAATGGAGCAGTGTGGGTATAAATGCAATCAGCAACAAGAGTGATAACGAAATAAGAACAAACAGCTTGGAGATGGTACAGAATATTAGCGATGTGGACATAACCGGTCTCTCCATCAGGCACAGCAATACGCTGGACACTCTGGCTCACTCCAGAACGCATCCCCCATTTGATGTTATAGAAAATAATGACAACGCAGCTATAAAGGTTAAGAAAATACAAAGGTATAAATCAACTGATGAGAACAGCGTAGATATGAGCAATAATGTAGATAAAACCATCAGCCCATCTACCAGTTTAAAATCTCAAACCACTCATATTGAAATAGTTATTACAAACCTAAATATAGAAAAAAGTGAAGAAATCAGACAAGATATTGCAAAAATTCTGAGAACCTTTGAACCACCTACATCTAACATTTCCAGAGAAGAAAAAAGAGCTCTAAACAACCTCAGAAAAAATAAAAGCATAGTCATCCTAAAAGCTGATAAGGGCAACGCTACTGTAATTATGAACAGAATAGAGTATGACAATAAAATGGAAGAACATTTAAATAATAGTGGATGTTATAAAATTATCAATAAAGATCCCAGTGAGAAAATCATGCGTGAAGTAACTAAGAAAATCAAAGAATCATCTCTGGATGATGTCACAAAAAAGAAAATCATCCCTAATAGTTCCATTATTCCTAGAATTTATGGAGCTCCTAAAGTCCATAAACCTAACATTCCTCTCAGACCTATAGTTAATACCATAGGTTCCCCTACTTACCTTTTGGCAAAACACCTAGCCAAAAAACTCAGACCCCTGTCTGGCAATACCCCTTCTTATATTAAAGACTCCTATTCGTTTGTTCAATGGATTAATAACATAGAAATGAAAGATGAAGACCTTATGGTTAGCTTTGATATTGTATCCCTTTATACCATGATTCCTATTGATGAAGCCATTGAGATCATGAGAAACATCACTGATAAAGAAACTGTGGATCTTCTGGAACTATGCTTGAAATCCTCTTACTTCAGCTTCAAAGGTAAAATTTATGAACAAACTCATGGTGTGGCTATGGGCTCTCCTCTATCCCCCATAATTGCCAACATCTTTATGGAGCACTTTGAACAGAAAGCTCTTAGGTCATTTCCATACACCCTTGAAGAATGGAAAAGGTTTGTTGACGACATATTTTCCAAGTGGAGTCATGGAAAAGAAAAACTTGACCTATTCCTCAATCACTTAAATAGCCTCTCTGACCATATAAAATTCACTATTGAAATTGAAAACAACAACCAACTTCCCTTTCTCGATATCCTTCTAACTAAAAGAGATGAGTCTCTTGGTTTCCAAGTCTACAGAAAGAAAACCCTTACAGAAAGATATCTTCATGCAAATTCCCATCACCACCCTAAACAGAAGATTGGCATCATTAGGACCTTAACTCCTAGGGCGGCTAGAATATCTGATGCAGACCATCTAAATGATGAGCTTAACCATCTTCACAAGGTGTTTGGACTTAATGGCTACAATAGAAATACCATCAAGAAAGCTATGCACCTATCCCTAAACAAGATTAACAATGATATTAAAAATCAAAATTTATCCACTCCTCAAGTCTCCCTTCCATACATAAAAGGCACCATTGATAAAATCTCTAAAATTCTTAATAAACATAACATTAATGTAGCACTCACCCCTGCTAATACCATCAGACAATTATTCAACTCTGTCAAGGATCCCATAAACCCTAAACTTCAAAAAGGTGTTTATGTGATTCCTTGCTCATGCGGTAAGGAATACATAAGCGAACTGGGTAGGTCTCTTAATATTAGAATTAAAGAGCACATTGCTGACTTAAGAAGAGAAAGGACCCCTAAATCAACCTTAGCTGAACATGTTCACTCTTCCTCTCATTACATCTTCATAGAAGACGTCAAACTGGTTAGAAAAGAAGACCACTATCTCAAAAGGAAAATAAAGGAAGCCATTGAAATAGAAAAAAGGACGAATAACCTGAACAGGGACGATGGATTAAAACTAAGCAACACCTGGAAACCGTTACTTGTAACCTTAAAAGCCAATAATTAACTAAGTTCCATTAAAGAACTTAAAAAAAAATACCAATAAACAAATAATAAAATCATCAATTATGTAATATCCTCCTTAAAACAATAGATTTAATTAACAATCATAAACATAAATTAGTAATAGATTTCTTCACATATAATCATTTGATATCATTAAAAAAATAACTAATAGAATGCATATAGGTGTAATTACTCAAAACTTCAAAATAAAATAAAATAATAATAATAATAATAAATAAACTCTAGAAATTATAGATAAATAACTCACTAAAACCAAACAAACAAATAAATAAATAAATAAAATATAAAAATAAATTAATAAATTAATTGAGAAAATAAAACAAATTAATCAAATAAATAAATAATTAATCAAAGAAATAAGTACATTAAATTAAATTAATAAACTTATTAAAAAAATAATAAATAATAAATTTGTTAACTAATCTATTGGTTTAATTAACTATCAAAAATTAGTTAATTAGTAAAACATAGTAATTAATCAATCAAAAAAATATTTATTTTTTCATAAAAGTATTAAACCCAATAATTAATTCAAGAAATAGAAAAATAAGTAATTAATTTATCCGTGTAAACTTATTAACTAATGAATTAATTAATCAAATTAATAATGTAAATAAATGAATAAACATATTAATAAAGAATACATAATTAAATTCATTAATTTGATTAATCAAACAAATTAACTTATTATTTAAACAAATTAATGAATCAATTGAACCAATTATTTAAAATATAATTAATAAACATAATAATTAATTCTATAAATAATAAAATTATTCGATTAAGTTACCCCCTTGAATAAATTAATTAATTAGTTAAAAATAATAATAATAATAATAATAATAATAATAATAATAATAATAATAAATAATTTAATTAATTAAATAAATAAAAAGATAAGAGCCGACCTATTTTCTTATTTCTTTTGTTTAATAAGTTATATATATACCCTAATTATAGCTCTTGGATACATCATTAAGATCTTAAGAATATCTATTGACGCATCCTCCCCTGATGATGGACTCACTTGGTAGTCTGAAACGTTGGGTTCATAAAACTCTACAACATGTCATTCCTCCTCTACCTAAAACTACCCTCACCTGTATGGATTCATTATTTAAAAATGTATCATATGTTCACCATTTGTAGTTAACTCGTTTGTTGAATGAATTTTTTGATAATGTCATGATCTGAGGTTCAAGTTTCAATGAAGATATTTTGAGAGATATTTTTTTCTTAAGAGTTCATGTTGATACAATTATTATTCTACTTTTATTATATCGGTATATTATGACCTGACATATTTTTAAAATAAATGTGTATGTACATGTAATTAAATGTCGACAGATTTTGATTCTGAATGATCTTTTTGACATAGCGTCATCCTCTTCCTCCCTATCAGGAGATGTGGCACAAGTGTTGAATATTTCACTTATCTTTTGTTATAAATTGAAGTGCAAGTTTCATTAAAAAATGATTTATAGACTTATCTTATAATTTTAAAATTTTGGAGTTTTAGGTTTGGGGAGATGATTTCCATTGTCCAGGGACTTTAGTGATGGAGTTGACAATGGGGATCGGGGATAAGATCATCTAAACAATATGAAAAAGTCGTGTAACGATTTTTTTAATATTGCAAATTTATGAATTTTCATAAATGAAATTTAAAATTTCTAATATATACATGTACATGTATTGTACAGGGCCTCCAGAAGGGTGCAATGCAAGGTGAAAATTGAAAGGTCACAATGGAGGGTGAACACCATGAGGTATTGCATGGAATTTGAATTTTTTTATAATTTTTTTTTTTATGATCTTACATTCTCATTTAATTTTGGAACATTAAAAATTAATTTTAAAGTACATAATCTTATGCATATTTGTAATTACACATGTTGTGCAGGGCACCCATGATTCATAGGAGAGAACAAGGAGGTTGATAGATCGTATATTTGAGAAAGATTGTCTAAATTGATGTAACTTTTTATTTGATAGTGTTTTAATGTTATATTTACTTTTATCGTGATATAATTTTTTTGAGATATTTAAAGTAAAAATCTTTATTATGAATTGATGCATCTTATTATTTGACAACTTTTTATTATATATTTTAAAATTTTGGACATATTTTAAATGTTGAAATCTTTATTATGATTTAATACATGCTAATTTTGGAGTTTATGTACATTTTGCATGGTACAATTTGCATGATGTATGGTTTGATGCTTAAAAATTGGTTTTACATATTTAATTTCATGAATATGTAGTGCAATGAAAGTAAATTTTCATTTAGTTGGTACATTTTTCATTCAATCATTCTTATACCTATAATGTTAGTAGATGATTCTTAGGTTTTGTTTAAACTTGTTTTGTCTTGACTTATTTAAAATGAATATATTAAAATTGCAAGTTACAAAATGTGGTCTAGATTTTGTATTTGAATGAATCAAGCATTATTCGATGTATATGTCTAAACCAATGATAACTTAAAATTGCATTATAAAACACGGTACATGTACATTTTAAATTCATGTGTAGAAAGACGAGTATGGATGTCAGCGGATAGTTAACTTTTAATATAAAGTTGTTTGAATTCACATTTCCATAGGTTGGTTAAAATTGCATTATAAAACATGGCCCACAAGTTGTATGATGCATGCATGGTTTGATGATTTTAATTGTTTTACATATTTTCATTTAGTTGGTATATTTTGCATTCAATAATTCCTATAATGTTAGTAGATGATTCTTAGTTTTTGTTTAAAGATTTTTTTCCTTGAATTATTTGAATTGAATCTATTAGAATTGCAAATTACGAAATGTGGTTTGCATTTTTCATTTGAATGAATCAAGTATAATTAGATGTAGATGTCTAAAACAATAATAAATTAAAATTGCATTATAAAATATTGCACATGTACTTTTTTCATTCATGTATAGAAAGGATACTATGGATGTCACTTGATAGTTAACTTTTAATATAAAGTTTTTTGAATGCACATTTACAGAAGTTAGAGAAAATTGAATTATAAAACACGACCCACAATTTGCATGATGCATGCATGGTTTGATGCTTTTAAATTTTTTACATATTTTCATTTGTTGGTACATTTTGCATTCAATCATTTCCATAATGTTAGTAGATGATTCTGAGGTTTTCTTTAAAATCATTTTGTCTTGACTTATTTAAATTGAATCTGTTAAAATTGCAAATTACAAAATGTGGTGTGCATTTTTCATTTGAATGAATAAAGTATAATTTGATGTAGATATCTAAAAAAATGATAACTTAAAATTGCATTATAAAATATGGTACATTTACATTTGGCATTCATCTATAGAAGGGATACTATGGATGCCCGTTCATAGTTAAATTTTAATATAAAGTTATCTGAATGCTCATTTGCATAAGATAGATAAAATTTCATTATAAAACATGGCCCACAATTTTCATGATGTATTCATGGCTTAATTCTTTTAAATTTTTCACATATTTTCACTTAGTTGGTACAATTTGCATTCAATCATTCCTACAATGTTAGTAGATGATTCTTAGGTTTTGTTTAAAGTTGTTTTGTCTTGACCTATTTAAAATGAATCTATTAAAATTGAAAATTAAAAAATATAAATTTGTTTGAATGCACATTTACATAAGTTAGATAAAATTGCTTATAAAACATGGCCCACAATTTGCATGATGCATGCATGGCTTGATGCTTTTAAATTTTTCTACATATTTTCACTTAGTTGGTACATTTTGCATTCAATCATTCCTATAATGTTAGTAAATTATTCTTAGGTTTTGTTTAAAGTTGTTTTGTCTTGACTTATTTAAAATGAATCTATTAAAATTGTAAATTACAAAATTTTGTCTTCATTTTTCATTTGAATGAATCAAGTATAATTCGATGTAGATGTCTAAAAAATGATAAAGATTTGCATGATGCATATGCATGGTTTGATTCTTTTAAAGGTTTTACATATAATTTAAGTTCATGAATATGTAGAAATGAAAGTAAATTTCAATTTAGTTGGTATATTTTTCATTTAATTATTCCTATAATGTTAGTAAATGATTCTTAGTAAATGACTCAACCAACCACAACCATAAATTGATAGAGAAGTAATAGTGCTCGACTCAACCAACTACAATCACAAATTAATAGAGCAATAACAACGCAGTATACATCACAAATTAATAGAGCAGTAAGTCACCAATACAAGTCTACATAACAAGCAATATACATATAACTTTGTAACTTAGTATAAGAGCCAATGAGTATCACTTTCACATCATCACATTCTTAAGAATCTACAAATTAAGAGTGCACAAAATGAAATGCTAACAATGTACTTGAACTCTAAGTTCTCAAAGATGTATCTAATTAGAAGAAATTGTTGGGCAGTTCAATTAAAAAATTTCTAATGGAATGCCATCTTCAATGAGACGTTCTTGGTAAAATTTTGAAATTCTCGATTTTTAACTTTCAATTGTATTTTTTTATTGAACTTCTATCAACTTTATGCGTGTTTCACACACTAAGTGACTATATTTACAACTTATGACATTGGGTTGATAGTCTTGAAAGTAAACATTAATCTCAGTTTGGTGAGTTTCTTGGAAATAATAACCT
Organism: Pinus tabuliformis; assembly: GCA_031772625.1. Lineage (NCBI taxonomy): Eukaryota > Viridiplantae > Streptophyta > Pinopsida > Pinales > Pinaceae > Pinus > Pinus tabuliformis. Next base: position 550,668,751 of record CM062808.1, read on the forward strand.
TTCAGGATAGGTCTAATATTTACAGGTGGGCTAATTTTCCATTATTTGTCCAAAAAAAATATTCGCCAATTTCAATTTTTATAAAAATGATTCACCCAAATTTTACAGTAGAAAATTATTTTCCCTTAAAAATCACCAACATTATGTAGAGAGTATATATAAAATCATTATCAATTTGTATAATTTTACAAATACATCAATAAACATTTTATAGTTTGCATATTGAGGACTAGTGAGATTAGCCAGTGTTTTTAAACTTCAAGATAATTTTCCATCCTTAACATTTTCCCTGCAAATAATATACTTAAGATTGTATTTTTTAACAAAGGAAACATTTCAACACTTGCAATTATTTCCCAATATCTTCTCTTAATACCTCCTTTCCTTTTAATACACCCTTATCTCTCTTAATCTCACTTTTTCATCACCTTTCTAGTATTCTTAGGGGCAATGTTATGTCCTTTGGCTATAGGCACCTATATAGTAGGACTGACACTAGCCAAACTACCTATATTCAAACATCTCCATTCAACTCCTCCATATTTCACTAAATCAAGGGCCCATGATGAGAGAATTTCTCCCCCGATGAAATTTTCACAAGTAGGGCTTTCAAATCACAATAAAACAAGGTCAAATTCACAAGATAAAAAATATAAAAATATGAATCATTTTTAATGACACAACCTTGATTTTCCCATGGTGGGTGACAATCATGAATGATATTCGAGTTTCAACTGTATGTGGTGGGTGAGGGAAATGCCAGTATATTCCCTCTACCACTTGATGCATGCATTCAAAACCTTTCTATGCATAAAAGGAATATCTCCTTGGAATAATGGTAGTAGCTTTATGGTTTGATATAGTGGCTCACTCATCTAGGAGTAATTATATCACAACTAAGGTTCTTGTTTATATTGGTTTCATGGTAAATAAAAAAGATCCAACACAAAGAAATATACATTTCTATAGAAACTCAAGAAACACCCCCACCCCCCATTTTTAGGTTGATTGAGGTCATTTGCACAATTCTTGGTTAATTATGTCATATGCAAAGATTTTTTATTATCTATAATTTCATTATGTTCCTTTCTAGTTTAATTTCTTGGGTTTATGACACACATGGAAACAATAATCAAAGATATGCTCACCTTCAGTAGGATCATCTTTAGAGTCAACTAACTACACATTTTCTCTTATACTAGCTATGGTCTCCTTAGCCCCTCCCTCCCTCCATAAATAAGATGGTATAATTTTAGTTTGTGTGCCCAAGGTTAACATTCATTGCATTAATACATATAATTTACAAATTTGTGTTATTTTTTTGGCACAACATTTTATTATATTTTTCCATATTTTTTGTATACTCAATATTCTTTCTTGGATATGTGGAAGTGTAATCTAGTGATTGAGATAAAGTTCATCAAGTTATGGTTTCATAGTTGAAATAGAGAATAGCAATATTAGTCAATTGGGTCTCATCTATGTGGTTGAGAGAAGTGGCTTCCTTCTCACCAAGGATAGTTTCTATCAAGTGACATGTTGAGCCCTTAATAAGTATATTGTTGTATTAGACTTGAGCCTCAAAGAATCCATTTTATCTAGGGTGCCATCTTTAGAATGAGGGGATTTTCATAACAGGTTTCCTTACGATATATATATTTCATGTAAAAAAATAGCATAGGAATATCAATGATCAAAGTTCAACCTTTAAAATATATAAAATTCTGAATTTATATGAAATGTTGGTTTAATTAAATAGTTTCCCTTCATTTTTGTAGGAACTTTTGATATTCACAACAACTTTATTTTGTTTTGAAAAGCCTCCAGTCTATATTTTCAATCCCCTATCCATAATCATAAAGGCCAAGATACTCGCCCCTACTATTGGGAACCATACTATCCTATTGCCCCATAAAAACACTCATGTGTAGATGATGGAGTTAATCACACCTATGTTATGAGACAATAAAACCATGCAATGGAATGATAAACACTGCAATATCAAACAAGATGACAAATGAACCTTGGATTAAGAAAGAAGTTGCAAGTGAAACTCCAATGTAGCTATTTACCTTAAATATTCCCTTCCCATCAATAAACACCATTCTCTTTCTCTTCATCACTTAGTCGGTTCACTTTGACAAGGGGTTTGAGTCTTCTCCCTCGTATTCTTCATTAACCATGATAAAGTATAGAACACCTAATTCACACACATAAGGGATCAATATAGGAACATATCATTAGATAGATCCCATTAAAATACATTTTATGCCAGGGAGAAAACATGGAGTTCCTCTCCACCCTCATGACAATGTGAATATGATGAAAGGTGAAAGTAAAATATCATCTAACCATTTCACTAACGTGAGTGAATGCTTCAAGAAGTAAGGAGGGGAGTCAAACTAGTCAAGTCTTGATTCTTCTCATTTTCACAAGAATAAGGGTGTCAATGTTTTCTTATTTGGTCTAAATTTGAAGTGTGGGTGGTGGGGGGTGAAGAAATAAGGAGAACCTTACCTTCTAACTAAGGTAATACCATTACTTAGTCATAATACTTATAAAACCTTGGACTAACAACCCATTTACCTAAAGGTATGTGAGTGACTTATATGATTTTTATATATGTAATCATGATTTTATGTAATATCCTTGATAAGAACTCTAAAATTATCATAGCCATGTAGCAAAAACATGGGATCAACATCGATTGGCCTTAAGGAGCTTAGTTAAATGTGACCTCGCCAACTCAACTTATGTTCATGTGCATGTAGAGGTAAAGTATCTCTCTCGGATGCAACAAGAAGGAATGAAGCCTTATTTGTCATTCCAAAGTCATAAGGAAAGATAACTAACATTTGAAGAAAGATAGGGTTTACTTTAATGCATGCCCTTTCTGCTTGGTTTTGATTTAGCTTCACAATAAAGCCACTTGTTACTCTTTTGGTCATTTTCGTATTTTCTTTTTTCATTATTTGTGTTAGTGCACTAATGAACAAGTCAAGTGTTAATGAAAAAAGGAAAGCATAAATGGAATGATTTATCTATTTTATTTATGATATTATGATACTTTAATTGCCCCAATGCACATAATTACTAGATAATGGCCATCATCTAGAAAGAAAGAAAAGTGCATGCCAATTAAAGAAGCCGAAATGACATATCCTACATGGTTCCCCACCTTCTTGACATGGTTATTCAAGAGAATATAAGTGTTTATTCTCTCTTTGGTCCACCAAATTTCTCTCTCACAATAAATAAAACTTCATTCATTTCTACCCATCAACTCAAGTTTCCATGGTTTCGTCTTTTCATTTGAGTTATTTAATTTTCAACGGAAATTATCCTCTTTCTTAGCCCAAGGGTGAGTGTAAGGGTCAATACAACAATATTCATAGGCACCTAGAAAATTACAACAATATTTCTCACCGTCATGTCACTTGCAAGGAATTGAACATGGGTGTGGTAGATAACAACCATTCTGCCCAACCACCTGAGGTAAACCCAATTTACTCATTTGACTTTTTATGTTATGCTATAATGAGTGATAATTAAGGAGCTTCAATGCACTTTTTCACATTAAAGTGGAAAGAAAGAGATAGGGAGAGGACTCTTTCATTTCTTTTGAGGGAACATGAGATGAGACTTATTTAGAAGGTAATGTTCTTAACATGTCTTTGTAGAGGCATTTTCCATGGATTGACTCACCTCCTGAAAATATTTGCAATAGACCCCTCCCAAAATAAATCCATCTTCCTTAAAGAAAACAAGAAATTTAAATGAAATACTTAAAGAAAACATGGGTTTTCAAAACTAAGAAAGAACTCTATTATATGTTGAATCTCATGGGTATGATTTATAGTCTCAATGCCTAATTGATAGTTGTTGCTTCTATGAATATTACGCTACCATTCGATTGACTCATTATTATTAATAATCTAGAGGGTGATGCGAGAGAGAACTCATGTGATTGGAAAACCATTGAGAATTAATAATTCCCTTCAAAGTTTTAATTTTTTCTGGAAAATAACATGATTTGTGTCTAGTAAAAATGTGAAGGCAAATATTTAGCAAGCAATTTCCATTCAATAATTTATTCCTCATGTGGACCTACAAAAAGGAAGCATATCATAAATTAAAATTGATAAATTATGGACAAGATAAAGTATCATCTGTTTACTTTCGAGTCCCTCTTGATGGGTGGAGTGTTCAACCAAAATCTCGAATAGGGTAAAAATCTATAGAATTTATTTCCAAAAGATTTTAACAAGGATGAATCTCATTTATCTAGGCTTTGAGTAGTGTAAAATTTATGGATACTAATGATAAAATATTACAACTAATTATTAGAAAGAATTGATGTCATACATAGCTTAAACTAAAGAAGAGTTCATTGATGAAAAAAATTTGAAAAGTTAATTGAAATGAAACTAGAAGGGTTATCCCTTACATTATAACAAAATTAATTACAAAAACATACACAAATTCTGAACAAAGGAAGAGCCAATTAACGATAATGTGAGTGCACTTGGAAAAAAAATCTAACATTCATGTAAAAGAATGATAACATTAATGTTATGTAAGGGTAGACTAGGTGGTTGAGGCAGGTTATTAATTCCCTCACCACCTGTTTTCGATTCCCTATAATGTCATGTTGAGCCTGTTGTGATGAGGCTAGATGAATAGGCGAACCTAGGGAGTTTATTATGTTCATGGTTAATACAGGACATCTCAATTCTCACTAAATTTGATCTTGGGCCAGATTAGTCCAATGAATCACTAATTCACCATGGTTAAAAAAAAGAGTTCAAGAAAGCACCCTAAAGTCAACAAAGTTATATATAGCTTCCTATTATATCATGTTTCATAAATTGTCCCCTGACATCAACCACCTAGATTCGACCCTCCTTTTCAAATGGAAATTATCCAATAATTTATTTAAAATCAAATGTACATATGCCATCAAGCCTCCTTTTCAAATGAAAATTATCCAGATAATTTATTTAAAATCAAATGGACATATACCATGCTAAGCATTATTTTGTGGATGTTTGATCGTCATATGCAGGACACGGGAATTCTTGAGAGCCCATGAAAGTAAACGGAATTTGAAAAATAGTGGAATGTAGGCTAAATCCAATCCTAACGATTCTTGAAGAGGGTTTATGCAGGGTTCGAAGCGTGACAGTGTGTTGTGAATGGTGCAGAAATGGGAGTAATTGAGGATGGAAGCATGTCGTGGGTGATACCAAACACCACACATTTTTTTTAAAATTGCTCTGGTTATCCTTCTTCCATTTCACAAGCTATTGAAACCCTTAGAGCTACTGAAGAAATTGCTAAGGTGAGACTACCTCTTTCTTTATTCACTTTCTTAAAAACATGATGAAATTTACGTGACGTTTGTGTTTGAGTTTGAGATTTTATATTCAAGAAATTTTTTTATTTAATGGAAAATGGATTTAATGGAAACTAGATCTTCATGGAAACCGGATCGCAAATGGCTGTATTGGGTAAATTTTGTGAGAATAGTTTGGAATTACTCGAGGCCTCCATGATAACATTATTTATTAATATTGTGCCCATTCCTTTCTTTTCAAAAACCATGATCACATTGTTTTCATAATTGCAGCATCGCCCTTTTTGCAAGTAACACTCTTGTAAATAATCAAACTCTGCAATGACTCTTTTTTCCTTATGATTGTTAGTATTAACAAAGTAGGAAAAACATGGGAATCAAAGTGAAAAAACTTAGCTCTCTTTTGCATCCCTTAAGAACTAGCTTGTTCTTTGATTTCAACCTTTTTTCTGCTGAAATTTCCTACGCATAGCATCACCTTGGCAACCCCATACAAAAGTCATGCGAACATTATTTCCATCATCAATTGCAGCATGACCTAATGTAGTGTCCTTTGGCTCATCTAAAAGCATATGTAATTTCCTAGAATATCGTTCTCTAGCTCTAGACAATTCCAATCTTCATTTCTCGTTTCTCCAATTCCTCTCTCATATGGAACACCCTCTCCATACTTTAATAAAATTTTGATCTATCGTAGAACTAGTTGGAACAAAGTATAGATTCAACAGATCTATTGCATGTTTCATTGATTAGCTGATTCTTTCGTCAACAAAATGTAAAAAGGAAGGCTTGGGAAACAACATGTAAAAGTTCAACTTTTATTTTGGATTTTTTGGTGCATTATTGGCTAAGAAGATGGTGTTTATTGAAGGATATTCTGATTTTATTCGGGAATAAGATCCAAATGTTTATTAGTGAGATATTTTTTAGACCTTAGAAAATGAGATTTATATATTAGTGGAAGGAGTCGCGCTTCAAGAGAAACTACAAGCTCTCCCCACCTTCCTCTTGATCATGTTCTTCATGATCTTGGTCATCTTCTGGGTGCTACATCTGCACCAGTCACAGTTCTACTGCATAATTCTTCGGTTAATGAGCTAAATATGTGATATTGATTTATCATTTCCATCCTACAGTTCAACCTCAGTCGAATCTTCTTTGAAAGAGCAGTTAAACTTCTTGTTCCCCTATTCAATCTGGGGTCGAGAAGAGATATCCACTCATGTCCACAAAACAATGTTATTTTTTGGAGATCCTCGTAATGGAGATCAACTTGTACCTCATTCAACTCTTCCTTCTTCTGCTACCTCAATCATTGCAAGAAGTCTAGGAGTATCTCGATATTAATCCTCTTGTTCCATCTTCTGGTTCTTCTAAACAAGAAGAGTCAAGAGATAATCCAAATCCTTTTCTAGGACTTATGCTCCCTATTGTAGTGACAATTGAAGATGTTCTACCTGTGAAGTAATGCTTTCCATTTGACATGCAGATGTCTCTTTCAAAAGCTTATTTAGCAAAAAATTTGGGAAGAGCTCATTGTTTGTGAGGTAGAGGCCATAGCAGGGGAAATTTCTCTTGTTATTGAGATGCAACATGATGCACATGTAGCATAAGTTGTGGCTGAAATCCATGAGGAACACATCCTTCATCGTCTACATACACACATGGCATAAAAAATCCTTGTCCAACTCCCATTTTCAAACATTATTTATTCATGGATCCACTTACCTTCTTGTTGAGCTCCTAAATTAGCACATGCTCACAGAACTCTAATGATAGTGACTTTTCTTGACTTTACACCTACCTGTTGCATTTTTTCGCAGAGATTTGAAACCTCTTTAGGATGACCATTCTACACATTCCTTGTAATTGTATTTTCCAGTGAAAAAACATCTCGTATAGAATTTTTTTTATACATGGAATTCATCATCTATACTGCCAAATTTGGTATACATTTATACAAGTGAATTCCTACAAGGGCATCCAACTCATAGCTATTTTTAATTATAAAACCATGCATTGCTTTCCTTCTTATACATCCACTAATTAGGAATATTCTACAACCACGTTCCCAACTGTAGCTGAGTTTGGTTGCACATCCGTGTACTACATTTCACAAAACATTAACAAAGCCTCTTTGACATGTCTATTCTAAACATGTCGAGAAAACATAGCAATCCAAGAAACCGTGTCTCTTACATACATTTTATCAAGCACTTGGAGGCATTCTCTACAATCCCCATTTAAACGTAGATATCGATAAGAAAAACTCCCAAAGAACAATTATGTTTGAAACGCATTCTTAGCTTTGTAATAATGAGTCCCTTGGGCGTCTTATAGGGACAAAAGGTTGGTGCATACATGCAGCAGTGTGGGAAATTCAAAATTGTCTCATTGTATCTTTCTCTCCAGCATTTGAGAGAAAAGGCCAAGGACTTCCTCACCTAACCATTTCCTCACATACTCCTTAATCATTAGATTCCATAAGAAAACATCCCTTGGGAATATTTTGTCAAACAGTTTGTAAACCTGTTAAACATTCCCAGTGTAGTAACCCATCTATGCCACATTAAGAGTGAGCGATAACAAAATATATGACAATGACTAGTTGAATTTCTTAGACATTTCTCATATATTTATGGTGCATTTTCTAGTCCCACCTTATCTCTTAAGGTATTTCACTAACTTATTGATGCAGATTATTTTTGGTATGTGCCATAATCTAATTGGAGATTCTGATACTAATCTTTTTTGTTTGCAAATTCTTGTTCCTATGTGCCATATTTTAATTGGAGCTTATGGGAGTAGTTTTTGTTAGTTTGAAAACGATTTTAGTCAGTTAGGTATAGGCAGTTATTCGTAACGAATAAGTGAGTTGAACGATTAATCAGTTATATGAACTATAAAACTTTCGTTTGACAATGATTGTAATGCGGTGAAAACTCATTGTTCAATAAATCAGTCCGATCTATAATTTCAGTTGTGCATTTGATTCTTGTTGTTCTCTGTTTCTTTGTGCATTCCATTCTTGTTGTTCTCTGTTTCTTTGTTCATCTGTTTAATAAATGGTATCAGATCCGTGAGTCCAAATCTGGGCGTGTGGCTGTATCAGCGTGGACGTGTGGCTGGATCAGCAATTGGAGCGTGTATTAGCGGCTGTATCAGCGTGAGCATGAGGCTGGATCAGAACTGTATCAGCGTGGACGTGTGGCTGGATCAGCAATTGGAGCGTGTATTAGCGGCTCTATCAGCGTGAGCGTGAGGCTGGATCAGAACTGTATCAGCGTGGATGTGTGGCTGGATCAGCAATTGGAGCGTGTATCAGCGGCTGTATCAGCGTGAGCGTGAGGCTGGATCAGAAATTGGAGCCTCGAATCGTGCTGCGTCTGTATCAGCGTGAAGGAGATTGCTGTGTAGCGTCCGTTCCAGTGACCAAAGTGAGGCGATTGCTGTGTAGCCGTGAGGACGACCAGCAGAAGCTGTTGCTGTGGCGTGAAGAGCCAGCAGAGCCAGCCAGCGGAGCCAGCCAGTAGAGCCGGCCAGCAGAAGCGTATCAGAGCAAATTGAGATCCGGGTAAATTTTTCCGAAAGAAATTATTTGTTGAAAGGCAATTTGTTTTTGTTTACCCAGAATATTTTGGGTTTGAAAAGGAGTTGTCCAAAACTGATAAAGAGCAGAGTTTCAGTAGGAAGAACAAGTGTTATTTTTTCCAGCAGTTGCTAAATAAGTCTGGGCTTGTATTCAGAATAAATTGTTTCAGATTATTTTTTTAAAAAGGAATGTGTGAGTGAAATAGGAGGAACAGAACAGTTTTTTTTAAGAAAAGGAAACTTTAAGGGTTTTGAAGAAATAAGGAGACAGTTTTTTTTATTGAAGAAAAGAAAAATTTTAAGGGTTTTTTTTTGGAAAACCTAAAAGAAAAGAACCCTCGAAAGACTGAAACCCTAGGAAGGAGGAAAAATGGCCAAGATGTCGAATGCAAGATTTGAGGTGGAGAAATTCACTGGAAAGAGTAATTTTGCTCTTTGGAAACTGAAGGTTAAGGATCTGCTTGTGCAACAAGGGTTGCACAAGGCGTTGGATGGAGTTACTAAGAAACCCACAACCATGACTACTTCAGACTGGGAGGACTTGGATGCCCGAGCTCTCAGTACCATCCGGCTATGTCTAGCGGATGAAGTTCTTTTCAACATCGTTGAAGAGACTACGGCGTCAGGTTTGTGGGAAAAACTTGAAAACCTTTATATGACAAAATCATTAACCAACAGAATTTATCTGAAACGACAATTATACAGTCTTCGAATGAAAGAAGGTTCAAGCGTTGCAGAACATTTGAATGTTTTTAATACACTAATTTGTCAATTAACAGATATGGAAGTAAAAATACAGGAAGAAGATAAAGCCATAACCTTGCTGTGTTCTCTGCCTGAATCATGGGATCACTTCGTAACCTCAATCAGCTTCAGCTCTGCTGATTCTTTGAAGTTTGAATCAGTCGTGGGAGCTCTTCTGTCTGAAGAGGTACGAAGGAAATCCAGCACTGATACAACTGCATCAGAAGCCATGGTCGCTAGAGGACGCTCAAAGGAAAGAGGAGACAAACCAAGGGGAACTTCCAGGTCGAAATCGAAGGGCAAAAAGTGTAAGGCAAAATGTTGGAGCTGCGGTAAAGTTGGACACTTGAGGAAGGACTGTTGGAAACGGAAGGAATCCGAAAACCTGAAGAACGAAGCAAATCAGGCTGATTCAGGTATTGTAGACGAAGTTTTATCTGCTGAAGATTTGTGTATGATAGATGAAACTTCACCTGAATGTAATGTCTCTCAGAGTTTTGATAGCTGGCTGTTAGACTCTGGTGCTTCACCTCATATGTTCCCACATAGAAACTGGTTTACTTCGTATGAAAATGTAAACGGTAGTTCTGTGTTTATGGGTAACAATATGTCATGTCAGACTGTTGGGATGGCAGATATCAGGAGTTAGGACATTAACTAGTGTTAGACATGTGCCTGATTTGAAGAAAAATTTAATCTCTTTGGGATTGTTGGATTCAGATGGTTATAAGTTTACAGGTCAGGATGGCGTCTTGAAGGTCTTCAAAGGTGCTCTTGTGGTTATGAAGGCAGAGAAGGTCAGGAATATTTACAGGTTAAAAGGAAGTACTTAGGTCGGTGAAGCAGCGGTTGCGTCAGAAAAGGAAGAAGCAGGTACTCGTCTGTGGCATCAGCGTTTGGGTCATATGAGCGAGAAAGGTCTTCACATACTGATGAAACGTAAATCTCTTCCCGGTCTGAAATCCTTGAATTTAGATTTCTGTAAACATTGTGTGTATGGGAAACAGTGTAAACAGAGATTTAAAGTTGGCAATCATAATAGTAAAGATGTTTTAGACTACATTCATTCTGATCTGTGGGGGCCTTCCCCTGTTATGTCATATGGAGGTGCATTGTATTTTTTAACGTTCATTGATGATTACTGTCGTAGAGTTTGGGTCTATATGCTAAAACGAAAAGCTGATGTATTCAATGTCTTTAAACAATTTAAAGTAATGGTAGAGAAAAGAACAGGCAAAACTATTAAATGTCTAAGAACTGACAATGGTGGTGAGTTCACTTCTGTTGAGTTTGAACAATACTGTAAGGATGAGGGCATTGTTAGACACAAAACTGCTGTTTATACTCCCCAGCAAAATGGTGTTGCTGAGCGTATGAATCAGACTCTTATGGAAAGAGCCAGAAGCATGATCAGCAATGCTAACTTGCAAAAGGAGTTGTGGGCGGAAGCAGTATCTACTGCTTGTTATTTAGTTAACAGATCACCCTCAGTAGCAATTGATTGTAAAATTCCTGAAGAAGTCTGGACAGGTCAGTCTTGTGACTATTCTCATTTGAGGATATTTGGCTGTGATGCTTATTCTCTGATTCCGAAAAATCAGCGTTCAAAGTTAGATCCAAAGTCAAAATGTTATGTCTTTGTTGGGTATGACTATGCAGTGAAAGGATATAGGTTGTGGGATCCTACATTGCAGAAGATAGTCATTAGTAGAGATGTAACATTTGATGAATCCTCTTTGTTAAAATCAAATGTTGAAAGAATTGAACAGGAACAGGTATCGCCGTGTCAACGAGTTCAGTTGGAGGCTAGATCTTTCGGTGACAGTCGAAAGGAAGGAGAGACTTCTGGAGAGAAAGGTGTTGAAGACACAAAGGAAGCCGTTGAAGCTTCTGAACCAGTGCAAGTTTCTGAACCAGTTCAGCAACCAGTCACTCTGAGAAGGTCAACAAGGGAAAGGAAAACTCCCAAAAGGTATGAAGATTCTGCTTCATCTTTTGCTTTGGTTACTGAAGATGGGGAACCGTCTTGTTATCAGGAAGCGATAGATGATACAGATAGCGAGAAATGGAAAAAGGCTATGGAAGAAGAAATGGACTCCTTAGCCAAGAACAATACCTGGGATCTTGTAGAGCTTCCTGAAGGGAGAAGTGTTGTTGGATGTAAATGGGTCTTCAAGCTGAAACGGAAAGTTAATGGTAGCATTGAGAGATATAAGGCGAGACTGGTAGCAAAAGGGTATTCTCAGGTTGAAGGTATAGACTTTCATGAGATTTTTTCTCCAGTTGTAAAACTTGTTTCTATACGTACTGTGTTGGCACTAACTGCGTTGCTTAATCTTGAGTTAGAACAGTTAGATGTTAAAAAAACGTTTCTACATGGTGATTTGAACGAAGAGATATATATGGAACAACCAGAAGGTTTTGTACGAGGTCGCAGCAGAAGATTAGTTTGCAAGCTCAGGAAATCATTGTATGGTCTGAGGCAGTCTCCCAGACAATGGTACAAGAAGTTTGATTCCTTCATGGTGAGCCAGAACTTTATAAGAAGTGAGTATGATCATTGTGTGTACTTCAAAAGTTTCAATGGCATATTCATTATCTTAGCTTTGTATGTTGACGATATGCTTATTGCAAGCAAAAGCATGGAAGAGATCAACAGGTTAAAGGCTCAACTCTCTAGGGCGTTTGATATGAAGGATCTTGGAGCAGCAAAACATATCTTGGGCATGGAGATACACAGAGGGAAAAATGGTAAGCTTTGGTTATCACAGCAGAAGTATGTGGAGAAGGTACTTGAAAAGTTTTCTATGAATAATGTGAAACATGTTAATGTTCCACTAGCTTCCCATTTTAAGCTTTCTTCGGTTTTGAGTCCTAGAGCTGATGAAGAAAAGCGGTATATGTCTCATTTACCATATGCAAATGTGGTAGGCAATTTAATGTATGTGATGGTATCTACAAGACCTGACATTTCACATGCAGTTGGAGTTGTCAGCAGATTCATGGCAAATCGAGGTAAAGAACATTGGCAAGCAGTGAAATGGGTGCTTCGATATCTAAGAGGCATAAGAGATCATTGCATCATCTTTAATGGTAGTGAAGGATCAGTCTGCGGATATGTAGATGCTGACTATGCAGGTGATTTGGACAAAAGAAGATCTACTACAGGTTACGTCTTTACTCTTGCAGGTGGAGCAATTAGTTGGATGTCAAAGCTTCAAGACACGGTTGCATTGTCCACTACCGAAGCTGAATATATAGCTACTTCAGATGCGAGTAAAGAAGCAATCTGGTTAAAGGGTTTGCTCGATGAAATTGGAAGAACGCAGGAGAAAGTGAGTGTACTTTGTGACAGTCAAAGTGCTATTCACTTGGCTACAAACCCTGCCTATCATAGCAGAACCAAGCACATTGATGTAAGGTATCATTTTATGAGACATGTGATCGATGGCAGAAAAGTAGCTCTTAAAAAGGTCCATACACGAGAAAATTGTGCAGACATATTCACAAAGCCAGTTACAGTAGAGAAGCTACGGTGGTGTTTAGCTTCTCTTGGCTTGCAGGAAAGATGATGAATGGGAAAATTGTTGTCAAGGTGGAGTTTGTTAGTTTGACAACGATTTAGTCAGTTAGGTATAGGCAGTTATTCGTAACGAATAAGTGAGTTGAACGATTAATCAGTTATATGAACTATAAAACTATCGTTTGACCATGATTGTAATGCGGTGAAAACTCATTGTTCAATAAATCAGTCCGATCTATAATTTCAGTTGTGCATTCAATTCTTGCTGTTCTCTGTTTCTTTTTGCATTCCATTCTTGTTGTTCTCTGTTTCTTTGTTCATCTGTTTAATAGTTTTTCAGTGTTTGTAAGGCAATTTTTGACCTTACACGTGATTAGTAATATTGACGTGTTGTGAAGAGTAATTTTTATATAACTTTTCTTTCATTTTAATAAATTCTTTGGATTTATGGCCAAGTTATCCCTTCTTTCATTGCCCAATAGTTATTCGGAGTTCCAAAAAAATGCAAGTCGATAAAGGATGTATCACCTTGTTTTGTGCTTCAATTTGATTTTATGATTTTTTAGTATCATATTTCAGTTGCAGTGGTTATGGACTCATCTCTTGAGCTCTAAATGGTCAACCTAATTTTAAAAATCACTCTTGATTCCCATAAATAAAAATGAGGAAATTAATTCATGTTGTAGCCAAAATCCAAAGAAAAAAACATGGTCGTTCTGTGGAAAATAACTTGTACTATCAACTTTATTTTTTATCATTTTGAACCTATTTTCATATTTGAATTGATTTTTTAAAGGTGAATTTTGAAGTTGATTAAGTGTTTGGAAGATTCATTTGAAAGGGGAGTTCAATATCAGCATTCAAGTTTGTTGGTAAGTTTTCTAAACCGTTTCTTGATGATGTAGTAGATTGAAATTTTGAAAGTTGTGTGAAAAAATATATATTTGGAAGCAACACAATTGTAATTCAGGGAAGGGAAACAACTAAGATAAGCAGAAATATAAAAAATTAAAATTTGAAACTATGGTAAGATGTGTATATTTGGAAAGAATGTTCCTAATTCACTAGAAAGTAATCAGTGAAAAAAAATTAGCATCATAAATTTTCTGGATAGTAGTTGTTAGTGGCCTTACTTTCGCTGATGATGTTGATATTCAATATAGGTTTTTGTTGTTATCACAAGAGAATTCAAATTTTTGGTTACCTGTGTATTAATTTTAATCTACTGCTACCCTTCTCATGTGAGTAGCCAGAAAGTTCCACCATCACATGATCTGTAGTGATATCAAATTTACATTCCAGATAGGACCATGCTTATAAAATATGAGTATTTTGTAAGTCCTCATAGTGACACTAGAGCCTGGAAATTAATTATCTTCAAAATAACAACCATCTTTGTGTGTTGTTTTCTTCCGGAGTTTTCAAATCCATGATTTGTTTGCATCGACATTTCGAGCCCTCCACCGTGGCTCATCATCAGGATAGATTAGTAATTGTGTAGGACAGATCTCCTTGGTTTCAATAAATAGGGATGAGAGATGCACAGGGAATGGAAGCCAACTTTGTTTTTTGTAAAATAATAATTTTAAATTCAGTTAGAAATATTTAATTATGTAATTGAATTCTTTAATTTTAATTTTATGTTTATATAGTTTGATTAATTAATTTTATTTATTTATTTATTTTTAGAAATGTTTAATTATGTAATAGAATTGTTTAATTTTTTAATTATGTGTTCAAATAGTTTAATTAATTAATTTATTAATTAATATTAATTTATTTATTTATTTTTCAATATTAGTATCATAATTGAATTGTTTAATTTTATGTTTAATTAATTAATTAGTTAGTTTATTTTATTAATTAATTAATTTATTTTTAGAATTGAGCTAGAAATATTTAATTATGTAATTGAATTGTTTAATTGTTTAATTTTATGTTTATATTGTTTGATTAATTAATTAATTAATCTTATTTATTTATTTATTTTTAGAAATGTTTAATTATGTAATAGAATTGTTTAATTTTTAATTATATGTTCAAATAGTTTAATTAATTAATATTTATTTATTTTTCAATATTAGTATCATAATTGAATTGTTTAATTTTTAATTGTATGTTTATATAGTTTAATTAATTAATTAGTTTATTTTATTTATTTATTTTTAGAAATGTTTAATTGTTTAATTTTATGTTCAAATAGTTTGTTTAATTAATTAATTAATTTTTATTTTTATTTTTTTTCAATATTAGTAACAAAATGAGTTTTTAATTTGTTTTTATTCAATTTAATTTTTATATATTGTTTATTTATTTATGATTAATTGTATTATGTTTGTTACTACCCTATTTCATACTTGATTTTATTTTAGTTTTGTTCTTATTATTCACAGTAAATTAATTAGTTTGAATTTAATAATAATTTAATATTTAGTACTAGTTCAATTCTAATGTTTGTTTCTATAATTTTAGTGTTAATGAATATTAATGTTAATATTGTTAATCTAAGATTTATAGATTATAGTTTTAAGATGTAAATTAATGATTATAATTTTAAGAGTTGGGAGTTTGGGTAGGTGAGAAGAGTTTTAATGGGGGAGAGGGTTAGGTTAGGCTAGAAGGGGTTGTTCTAGGACATTAGAGTAGGAATCTAATTGTCACATATTTTCCATCCTTCGTCTCCATTGAGGTTGTTAGGGTTTTTACCTATTTCTATGGCTTCTCTTAGTTTTCTATGGTGATAATGATCAATTTTGGCTACTACTTTAGAGTTTTCAATGCAGATGTGATGATTGCTTTTACTGGAATGTTCATCCAGAGCTGAGGTTTTTGAGCGGTTATGTTTTATATCGGCAGCATGTTCCTGAATTCGAGTATGGATAGATCAACCAGTTTCTCCAAGTATGTTTTTCCGCAGGAACACAAAACCATGTAAACTCCTTTGTGGCATTTAGGATCAACATGATCTTTGACCAATTTTAGGCATCTACTGATGGTGTTCATGGGCTTGAATGTGGTTCTAATTTTGTACTTTCTTAATATGTGTGCAATTTTATCTGTTGTGCCTAATATGTAAGGGAGGTGTACCTTGCCTAGATGATCATCTAGTGGTTGTTTGTTTTTAGGATTTTCAGCATCCTTGAAGGCTTTGATCACTTGGTGTTTTTTGTATCCGTTCTCTATGAATACATTCATAAGATGGTTCTTTTCATCTTCTAAATAATAAGAACAAAACTAAAATAAAATCAAGTATGAAATAGGGTAGTAACAAATATAATACAATTAATCATAAATAAATAAAAAATATATAAAAATTAAATTAAATAAAAATAAATTAAAAACTCATTTTGTTACTAATATTGAAAGAAAAGAATTAATTAATTAATTAATTAAACTATTTGAACATAAAATTAAACAATTCTATTACATAATTAAACATTTCTAAAAATAAATAAATAAATAAATAAAATAAAGTAATTTATTAATTAAACCATATAAACATAAAATTAAACAATTGAACAATTCGATTATGATACTAATATTGAAAAAAAAAAAAAAACAAATATTAATTAATTAAACTATTTAAACATATAATTAAAAATTAAACAATTCTATTACATAATTAAACATTTCTAAAAATAAATAAATAAAATTAATTAATTAATTAATCAAACTATATAAACATAAAACTAAAAATTAAACAATCCAATTACATAATTAAATATTTCTAACTCAATTCTAAAAATAAATAAATAAATAAAAATAATTAATTAATTAAACTATATAAACATAAAATTAAAAATTAAACAATTCAATTATGATACTAGTATTGAAAAATAAATAAATAAATATTAATTAATTAATTAAATTATTTGAACATATAATTAAAAAATTAAACAATTCTATTATATAATTAAACATTTCTAAAAGTAAATAAATAAAATTAATTAATTAATTAATTAAACTATATAAACATAAAATTAAAATTAAACAATTCAATTGCATAATTAAATATTTCTAACTCAATTTAAAATTATTATTTTATAAAAAACAAAGTCGGCTTCCATTCAATGTGCATCTCTCATCCCTACTTGTTGAAACCAAGGAGATCTATCCTACACAAATACTAATCTATCCTGATGATGAGCCACGATGGAGGGCTCGAAACATTGATGCAAACAAATCATGGATGTGAAAACTCCAGAAGAAAGCAACACACAAAGCACTGATCGCAGAAGCCTCAAAACAATAATAATAACCATCTTATCGAGGTGAGGATGAGAAAAGAAATTTGGTCATATATATATATATATATATATATATATATATTCCCGCTACCAAAATATTTGGTTTCCTCATTTACTGGAATAGTTTATGTAATATTTGATTATGTTTGTGTTAGATTCCTGCAATATTTGAAGTGCAGATATGGTATTCGATGATTGATATGAGATTTGATGACAATAGGTTTTACATTGACACCATATTTTGTGAAGTCCACTCCTTAACTCAGTAACTAATTTTCTAGGAATAAATGTGTCTGAATTCTCTACTTGTGGTGCACTATGAGTGCTTTATTTCATGACTTTAAAATGTATGTAAAAAATATCAAGCAAGAGACATCAGATTAACTGTAGGAAGATAATAATAGTTACAGTAAAATGCTTATGCATATTAAAGGAATTTTTATGTCTCACATGAGCACATGTGCATTGTAATGTAATGTCGTGTCAAGTGGAAGTTCAAGTGTCAATAGTTGGATGTAACAGTCATAGAGTAGATGAAGAGTCATGAGGGTAGATGAACTATCACAAAGGGGAATGTCAAGGGTCACCCCACCCTTTGCTATAAATAGAACCTCATAACTCATTGTAAAGACCTTTAGTTAGCCAAACTTCCGATAAGACTATCTTGGAGAGAGCTTGGAAAATATTGTAATGAGCCTTGGCTTCTCCACTGCATAGAGCTAGTACATCTCTTTGGAGGAACATGCAGATGTGGCTATAATGTTCCACTATTGGAACTAGTGGTTGGACATGGATGTATTGTACGACTGGAACTTACACTTCTTTATATAATAAAGGTCAACATGTTTCATGCATATGTTGTATTGTATTCTATGTTATTTGGTTTACTCTAAAGTATATATGTATTGGTTTGCTTATGCATGCATGTATGGACTATTCTGTATAAGTATGTATGAATAACCATCACTTTGGATTGCTCGCTAACTTTCCATCCATGTTGTGATGTATCTTTGCTCGTTTGTTCACTTCCAAGCCGAGTACTATTACATGTTGCCAAGGGGTGCACTCATCTCAACCCCTATTTTTTAGAACCTCTCATGCACCTTCCTTGACTCACTGCAGCTATCATACCCTTGCTATCAACAGAGTTATCTTACTTGCATCTATGGGAAATCGTGGTCAAGGGATTGCCATATGACCCACTATTGGGACTCCTACACCAAATGGTCTGAAGTCTAATTGGGACTTCTAACCGGGGAGATCCCTTGAAATGTTGGTGGGTCTAGCACCCTCAACACTTTACAATACTAAGAGGGTGGAGGATGAAAAACACTTTCTTTTAGAGTGTCCGTCCCTTACTCACATTCACTCTCATTTCCAAAACATTTTTCACACTTCCACTCTTCTTGACTTGCTAAGTCAACTCAACTATAGTGATATTAGTGTGCTTCTTTCCCTTTGTTTTGAGCATAGAAATAAGATTCTAAAGAATTACATTTAGATTCTTCTTCTTCTTAAGGTTTGATAAAGCGCATCGATCTTAGTAGACGTTAATCATCATCATCATCATGATAAGAGAGATGTATATTTAAAATATATAAATAATAAAAATTAGGTTATAATGTTTTAAATAAGATATTTTGAACCAAATACTTCATTATCAATAATAAACAAATATACCAATTTATCATTCTCTTTCACACATATGAGATATATTTAAAACAAATATATATATATATATATATATATATATATATATATATATATATATATATAATAGAAAGATGTTTTATAAAATATTAATAATCTCAATCTCATTTCTTTTTTCAAATGCGGTTCATGGTCCTTAAGTGGCTGCTACATCCACGGGTAATAATCCAGGCAGATCCATCTGAAGAGATCTACATCTACCCTCCAATTTATCTGTTGGGGCTTAACCCCAAGGGCATTGAGGATATTTGACAGTGTGACCTCCCAATTGGAAAGCTACCTAGCCACTGGAACTCGACCAATTGAGCTATCCCTTGGGGCTAAAGTCCCAACCTCATTGTGGTTACCTACTGTTGATATTACAATCCAATATAGTGAAAATATTTCACTCACACACTCATAAATGTAATATAATTTCATATCATCATTAAAATGAGATAAAATAATTAGAAGTAAAAAAAGAGTATAAGATGTTTAAACCTTATACATCTCAAAAATATTTAAATACAAAATTTAAATAAACAATTTGAAAATATATGTTAACTATTTTTTGTGGATATCAACTATATATATCTCTATGTAGAAATAATATGTTAAAAGAAAATATTTTGTTGTTGTATATAATAAAATATTCAATATCTAAATAAAAAAAAATATAATTGAAGTATTGAAAAAAAGCAAAATAAAATTATTCTTAATAAGAATAATAAAAGAGCGATGTGTAATTTATTCAATCCTCAAAATAAAATTAATATGTAATATTTAAATTTTTTCATAATAATAAAAAAGATTCAGTGTGAATGATCAATGAAATATTTTTGTATGTAACATTAGGTAATATTGATGTATACTTCAAAATACATTAATAACAAAATACACTCATTTTATATCTATAGTATAGTCCAGAGATAAAATGTCTCAATGCACATGTTATGTAAAATATTATGATGTCTAACTACATATATATTATATATGGTTTAAAAATAAATTATGTGAGTACCACATAAAGCAAAGAAAGAAAAATAATTGTTAAAATGTTTAAAGTATTCTTACTATTTTACACTTTGGTCATTTTTTAGGTATGTTTTTGGCCTTAGAAGTCTAAGTTATGTACTATATATCTAGAGAGAGAAAAAAAGAAAGAACCACTGATAGATTCATTGGAATCTATCACGAAATAAGAGATATAATTATGCTTTAAATTTAAATTTTGCACTTGACATAATTTGGTTCCTCTAAAAACATAGCAAATCAGTACTTAAAAATACATTTACATTAATATATATTTAATTAACTTAAATCTATATTAATCTTAAATTATTAAATTTTGAAGCAATACCAACATTTCTTGATATTTTATTATAAACATATTTACACCTAAAAAACTAATCTCTTAAACCTAATAAATATAAAATTAAAATAAATATATAACGTAGGTATTACTTCCATATACAACCTCGCCTCACATCAAAGTATTTAGACGAAAAACTAACTCTCGGAGGGCCTCGAGTATTTGATATTTTTTCCTTTAATTTTGCACTGATAATTCAACTCTCGTGATAAATCGACTATCAAAGGCGGGCCTTGAACATTTGAATGTTTATTACAGAAATTTGGCCTTATGGAATTCAGTTGCCAATTTCCGTATACAATATTCTGTACTTTTGCATACAATATTTAAAAAATCAATACTGTAATATTGTTTACGAAAATACTTCTGCATTATAACAGAAAATATTATTTATATATAAAGACGGACGTCGTGTTTCATGGAGGTGTTAATAATGGTTCTGAACATTTATAAAAAGAGACTCGGAACTCGTGGTATTTTATTCTAATTTAAATTGCGTCCATTTTCATTTCGGATGGCATTGTCCCACCACATATAATTTCTAAGAATGATGCGTGACATCATCAGTTTTTATTTAGGTTGTTGGTTTCTTATTATTTTTATTATTTGTGTTCTTTGTAATGATGATATTGTTTTAATGGAGGGTAGTCTTTATCAATTTTGCAAGTCATTATGATTTTATGGTTATAAACCGTAAGAAAATGAAATTCTTGATAATAAAATTCAATAAGATCAGTTATAATGACAATAAGACAATAATTTTGAGGAAGTAATTTTATACCATCATTTCAAAATTCTGGTTCATCACAAGTTAAATTAGAATTATAATATTGAGAAAAAGAGAAATAGAGAATTATAATATTAAAATATTACTTTCACATCACTAAGCATTAAGAAATTCATCTGATCTTTAAGAAAGACAAGACACCTAACTCTTTTTATTTGGTTATTACATAAATTAATCTTTCTTTTCAATTTCTAATTTATTTTATTGAAAAGAAGTTGAATGTTCTCTATCTTGATAAAAATTAAAACAATAACAATATATTAATGTAAATTTTATTTTTGTCCAATTGAAAAATAATTCTTAATCATGTTTTTTCTCATTTTTCTTTTTAACCCAATGTCACTGCATGGGAGAAAGTTCCACATGGAGTAATGGTAATTTAGAAATGGTACAATTAGGATTTGTATAAAAAGTTGGATGTAGAAGACTATGATGATATGCATATCACATTAAAGTTGTTAAATTTATGAATTATATGCATTTCCTGTAATTGGATTTCATTTTCAGGTAATATTCTTTAGGATTTTTTTCTTTACATTTTGACTATTAAGATAATTATTTCTTCAACCTACACTGGTCGTATCTATTGGTATCTTTCTCTAAATCTATAATCTTATAATTGTTGGCAATTTATTCATATTACAATTATTGCTCAAATAATAGCAATCCTTTGGGTCTTAGTTTTTATTACTTTTTCATTTTAAGATAATCTTATGCTTGAGGATATGTATTATGAAAATGACCTAAACTTAAACTTAAAATTAAAATTAAAATTATATATATATGTATTATGAAAATGACCTAAACTTAAAATTAAAATTATATATATATATATATATATATCTATATATATATATTTATATATATATATATATATATATATATATATATATATATATAAAACACTAGCATTTTTCCAAGATATTCATAATGTATTCAGAATATTCTAGTTTTTGAAATTACATTCATTAATTGGGGAGGTGTATCTAAATATGCATTTTGGTTACAAGCATATTTGATGCATTAAATTTGGGAACAAACAAAAAGGTTTGATCTTCCCCCATAACTTGAGACCTCAAAAAGTTTCTAATAATTATTAATATTATGAAATTTTATCATTAAAAACATTAGAAATAAGATATCTTTCAAAATTTAATTGTCTGGTTCAAATAACGTCAATAGTGCAAATTTGATCTAGGATACCAAAAACCATTAAAGTGACTTTTTTTTTTTTTCCGGGGAAAATAGAGTTCGTAATTTCTATTATGAAGTAGTAATAGAGATTACATGTTGTAGATGCCAAGGCATATGCATATGTGTGGTATTGACCACAGTTCTGAAATGTTACAAAAAATACATTCAGTAGGTGTCTCTTGGATACGAAAGGACTGTATCCATACAATATAAACAGAAATATAACTTAGAGTTCAGTAGAGAAGCAAAGAGTGAGATATAACCTCCGGTCATGTACTGAAACAAAAACAACAGTGACTATCATGTAAAGCCGATATGTACAAAATGTTCTGTATATCCAAAAAAATTTAGATGGGGAAGCCGCCCCCTTGTTGGAGACCATCAATATACAGACGATGATAAAACCTGTGCATCCCATCTGGACTGTATTCTTCAATCATCCAATCACCTAAAGGCCGATCCGCCGCTTCTTTCGAGAGCCGGTCAGCAGTTGAATTTCTTTCCCTGTAGATATGAGAAACAGTGATCCGGTCAAAAAATGTTTTGAGAAAAACAATTTCTTCCAAGATATGTTTCAAAGAATAAGTATGACAGACAGAATTATTATTGGCCCAGTCAATCACTATCTTTGAGTCTCCAAAAATTTGAATTTGTCGATAATTTTTAGATAGTGCAAAGTATAGTAGATGTCTCAGAGTGATAAGCTCTGCATGATTATTGGTGCCCCTCCCGAGTCCCAATCTCAGGTGGAAAAAATGTGAATATGTAACATGAAAAAGAATACCCCCGCCACAACCGCGATCTGATGCGGCCCCATCAAAATAGGCCCAAGGCATGTCTCTGTTGATGATTTCGGGCACAATATGCCTGGGAGGATTTGGTTTCGACTCAAAAGGGATTTCTGAGTAGGCAGCGCAAATGGTGGGCGAGAGGAGCTGCCAGTTTACCCTGCCCTGCTCGAATATAATATTGTTGCGATTTATCCAAATATACCAAGACACAACAAGAGGTAGTTTCCTAGCCTTTTCCGAGGGCACGGCAGTCCACCAGTGCGCCCAGGCAGCTTGTAAGTCATTTGCCTGCCAGACAGTGGGGATATTGAGGGATTGGGTAACCTGCTGCCAGATCATACCAGTGGTCTCGCAAGTCATAAAGAGATGTGTTGTAGATTCCTCCGCCTTTCTGCACAGAACACACTAGTTCGGACCCGCGAAGGCTCTTTTTTTAAGGTTGTCCCCAGTAGGTATTTTATTTGCCAAAATATTCCACAATAATAGTCTGGTCCTAGGCTAAGCGTGTAGCTTCCAGATATCCGACCACCAGCTATTGAGGGTTTCAGGCTGTCTGTCTTCAATGAGCTTAATGTATCCAAGCTTAGGAGCATAAGAGCCAGATTTGGCCGGTGCCCATATAAGCTCATCATCCATCTCATGTAACTTGATATGAGATTCTGTGAGTGCCTCAGTGTATCTTTGCCAATTATCAGACCAAACATCGGTCAGCTGCCACAGTGGGTCCGTGACCCATGCCTGAGAGAAAATGGTGGATCTGTGTGGATCCCCAACTTGAGCCAGATATTTGATGCCCCGATCATTGAGGTGACGGATAAGGTCGTCCGGCAAGAGGTGAGCGTTCCCAGACCCAGTCCATGGATCACGCCCAATTCGAACTTGAGTACCATTCCCAATTTTCCATAGCAGATTATCCTTAATGAGAGGCAGAGCTTTGAGGGTAGCTCTCCAAATAGCTGAAACACTCTGCTGGTTCCATGAGGGTCTGCAGAACCAATCAATGATGTTGGATGGCCAGATGTATTTATAGTGAATGACTTCAGCCCATAAACTATCCATCTTAAGTAGAGACCAGCCCTGTTTTGCTGTTAAGGCAAGAGCAAAATCAGAGAGGGATTTAAGTCCCCATCCACCCCATTTCTTTGGCATGGATACAATAGACCAACTTGTTCAAGCAAAAGCCCTACCCTTTTTATTTCCATTCCATAGGAATCTGTAACAAAGTTGTTGAATTTTTTGTAAGATGCCCTTTGGAATCCAAGTGAGGGACATCCAATACACAGGAGTGGCCTCCAGAACTGACTTGATCAACTGTAGTCTGCCTGCTTTGGATAGAAAACGATGGTGCCAGCCTGTGATCCTTCTTTCAATTTTGTTGACCAGCCAAGCCCAGTGTTCCGTTTTATATCCATCCGGTCTTAATCTGAAGCCAAGATATTTAATGCCTTCTAAAAGGTTATTTTCCAGATATGGGAAAAATTGTTCAGCCAATAAGGATTCCTGTTGTGTACATCTCGTCACAGATCTGGTGGACTTGTCCCTATTAATCTCCATGCCCGTGGCTTTACAGAAGAGAAGGAGAATGTGATATAGGGCAGTACTATCTCTGATGCTGCCATTGAGGAAAATAAGAATGTCGTCTACAAATAATAAGTGTGTTATGGTGAATTGATCAGTAATCTTGATGCCGCACAGCTCCCCATTCCGTTTTGCATCCACAATGAGCCTACTTAGACCCTCCATAACTATTAGAAAGAGTAGTGGAGAAAGAGGACATCCTTGCCGGATACCTCTGTTGATGAAGAATCGATCAGAGGCAGCGCCATTTATTAGAATAGCGAAAGAGACAGAGGATACACATCCCATGATCCAATTGATAAACATATGAGGAAAGCCAAGATGGGTGAGTATCATTTTCAGGTATAGCCAGTTGACCTTATCAAAAGCCTTTGAGAGGTCAATTTTTAAGGAAACTCCTTTTAGGTTCTTCAACTTGATAGAGTGTAATGTTTCCTGGGCAGCTCCAATAGCTTCTTGAATATGGCGATTTTGAAGAAAAGCAAATTGTTCAGCAGATATATGGGAGGAGAGGATCGGCTTGATACGATTTGCAATCATCTTGGCAATAATTTTATAGAGGCAATTACAGAGGGATATAGGCCGAAAATCATTGAAGGATGTTGGATCATCGGATTTGGGAATCAAGGCTATGAAGGTCTGGTTCATAGGAGGGTGGATGTGTCCCGAGATCCAGCTTTCCTCAACAACCGCTAAAAGATCCTCTCCCAGCAGATCATAGAATGCCAGGTAGAATTCAACAGGCCAGCCATCCGGTCCCGGGCTCTTGTCTCGCTTGAACCATTTAAGGGTACATTCCAGTTCCTGTGCAGAGACAGGATTTGTAAGGTCTCCAATGTCATCCTGTTCAACGAACCGAGGGAATTTTTCTGCAACTCTAATGATGTCTGGAAGGATTATATCATTCGGAGCCGTAAAGAGCCTCTTGAAATGTGAAACCCCTATACCTGCCAGTTGTTGGTGTGTGTTGGCCCAACCTCCTGTTTCCAATGGAAGTCTCCAGATGGTATTTGTAGCCTTTCTGCCATTAGCAATGTTATGAAAGAATTTAGTATTACAATCCCCTTCTTTGAGCCAGATGGCTCTGCTTTTAAGTCTCCACTGCTCCTCCTTTTCTTGTAGAATTTTTTCTTTGACCTCAAGCAATTGTTGTAGGGAGGTTTTTGTGGCTTCCGAGAGATATCCCTCCCCCTTCTCATCAGTCAATGAGGCAATTTGTGCTTCGGTATCTTGCAGAGTCTGATCATCCCTGTGCCTCTTTGATTTCGCCCAGTGCTCGATTAAGCCTGTGAGTTTTCTGAGCCTCTCACAAAAATCAGAGGCTTTTCTCCGTTCCCGTAAAGGGGGCTGAGTTGTCCAGAAGTCCGAGACCATCTTGATATAATCCGGTTCTTTTAGGTGCCCGAAAAAGAATTTAAATGGAGACCGAGGCTTCGAGTTATGCTGACTGATCTGTAGGAATATCGGATGGTGGTCAGATAGCCCCCCAGAGCCCACCCATTGTCTGTATAGAGGGAAAATCTGTATGAGTTCCTGATGCATCATAAATCTGTCCAGCCGCCGCCCCAGAGCAGCCTCACCAGTACGCTGATTGTGCCAAGTAGGTAGCTTCTTGTTCATGGGGATGTCCACAATATGGTGTGAGTCGAGGAGCAATTGCATTTGATCCACAATGGGATCACAATGGGCATTATGTCCCCAGGACTCACCAGCCCCCAAAGAAAAATTGAAATCCCCCCCCAATATAGTATGCTGAGTAATGTGGCCTCCATTGAGAAATTCTTGCCAGAAAGGAAGACGATTCTGGTTTGGCCCATAAATATTGATGATCCTGATTGGTAAGCCCAGTTCACCTAGGATAATGTCCATGCCAAGAATACCTCTGCCCCCCCAGGCCGAAAGGGGTCTACAATTCCGAGAGTTGATACCAATGAGAAGTCCACCAGATCTCCCACACGCATCTAGTCCATGCAGGGTCCAACCAGGGAGCAGGGATTGCAAGCAACGCACCGCCAACTCAGCCGAGCAAAGAGTTTCTTGGAGGAAAATGATGTCACATCGAGAGACTAGAAGAAGTCTCTTCAGAGCCACACGCTTTTTGGGGTTGGCTAATCCCCTGCAGTTGAAAGAGAGCCAGATCATGGATCACCACAGGTCATGGGCTCGATAGCTCTAAGTTCCCGTTCAATGGTAACCTGGCGCCCCTTGGCGACATCAGCAACAGCATGTAGCTTTGCCGAAGATAAATGAGAGGGTCGACCACGCTTTAGTTTAAAATGGTGTCCAGGGGATGATCCCAGACCCAAGGTGCAGGGGCGAGCGCGAGGTCTAAGATGGTAGTGGTGTGAGCCGGATGCACCCGGAGAGGATGGGGTGTCCGTGCCACCCAATATAAGATTATGAGAGGGAGGGGTGGTGGAGAAGGTGGGTGGCGGAGGGGCAATGGTACAGAGAATGGAAGGAATAGACGCATTTGCCGAAAGAGGATCATGAACAGATGAATGAACGAAAGAATGCATGTTCATAGAAAAAGACTGTGTGAAAGTAGGAATGGAATCATTACCCGGTCGAGAGAGAGCAGTCGCCGCAGGTTGAGAAGCATTGACAGCAGTCTTTGAGCGTGTCCTCGGCGGTCCTGAAGCAGCCAGGTCCTTCTTGCGTGCAGCTTTTGATACGCTGTCCCCTTTCTTCATGGAAGGGTTCGCCTGATGGTTCTGTGCTTGCTCCATAGGGATGTTGTTTCCCTCATGTTGTATTTCAGTGGCCGGCTGGCGAATTCCTTTAGCTTCCTCAGTATTCATCTTCAAGATCAAAGGGCAATCCTTGTAGAGGTGGCCAACTTTGTGGCACCTGCGAAAGCGGTAAGGAACTCCTTCGTAATCTAGAGGCTGCTTGCGTGAGACGTGATTGTGATGCAGAGTAATTTTTTCCACCAATCCGGGCCTAATATCCATATGGACTAGAATTCGAGCCATAGTCCTATTTCCAGTCTTCTCGTATGACCTGTCGTGCTCCAGGTAGGTACCCAGAGTGTCCCCAATTAATTTGAAGGTGTTCAGGTTCCAGAATTGCCATGGTAGCCCCGGCAGACGCACCCAAATGGGTCCTTCCCCCAATTTTTCACGTTCAGGATCGAAGAGGGGATCCCATCGCTTGAGTAAGACCGGGGCGAGCTCAATGTGCCAAAATTGGGATAGAACCCACTGTGTGTATGCCGGCTTTTGAAAATGGAGAGCGAACCAGCCTCTAGTGAGCACCATTACCTCTGGGAGTTCTTTGAAGTAGGGTCCCCAAATTTCTTCCACCCAAAGTTTAAGTCGCGCTGCAGAGTATGTTCGGCCACGAACTCTACCAACCATAACTTTGTTGGCAGCGTCCA
Organism: Pinus tabuliformis; assembly: GCA_031772625.1. Taxonomy (NCBI): domain Eukaryota; kingdom Viridiplantae; phylum Streptophyta; class Pinopsida; order Pinales; family Pinaceae; genus Pinus; species Pinus tabuliformis. Next base: position 550,697,002 of record CM062808.1, read on the forward strand.
TAACGTCCGGAAGAGGAGCTTCCGGCCCGATGTTGATGATCTAATCCGGGTCGATAGAGCGGTGACAGCGACCCTGTGGAACTTTCTCTGAGCGTCTGCCAAAAGGAAATCCCCTGAGAGAATTTCGGCACGGGTCCGAGGTGCTGTGCTGGGCGGATGCTGCGGAGCGTACCGGCAGAGACGGAGTGTTGAAAGCCCCGGAGAGAATCGGAGTGCGGGGAGAGGTGTAGCTGGTACCAGGGATGAGCGATGCGGGGGGAAAAGTGGAATGATGCTGCGCCAGCGGCATAAATGATACGGAAGGAGAGTAGGAGATCGATGGGGGAGGGGGCGGAGGGAGCGAAAGCGGAGGGGGCGGAGCAGTAACAGGTCGAGCGAGATATTGCGGAGGGCGTCAGGGATATGGGAGTTGAGGAAGCAAGTGCCCATAGGTGAGCCGTCGCAGGGGAGAGGGGAGGGCAGTCGAGGGGCGAGGAATCCACAGGAGGTAGAGCCGGCGCCTTGTTTTTTCCGGAAGCGGACAGATGTGGTAGCTGAGACTGTGCACCCTTCGATAAACCAAGAGCAACGCTCCGCGGCAGCATATGAGGCGACCTTGAATGAGCCCAGATGGCTTGATGCGGCATGGGGTCCGCTTCGGAATCGACAAGCTCCTCGTCCCCCATCCTAAACTGTCGGTAGTGCGGCGGAGACGGGGTTCGAAACGGGGACCGTTCGCGGGAAAGCAGGATAGGTCAGTGCGCCAGAGAATGCACAAGGGGGACCGCAAGTAGAAACCAAGACCCGAGAAAAACGTGAGTGATGCCGCGTCTATACCGACCGTTTACACAGAAACCGGGTGCCCTGCCTGCTAACCGCCATGGCTCGAAAATCTGCAGAAAACCCTAGCTAGGGTTCCACCATCGCCGCTCAACATGTCTAAAGTGACTTAGTACAACTATGAAGAGAAATAAAAAAGAATTGTCTCTATTACCTCGAATACTGGAACATCTTTTGGTTTCTCCATGATGTTTCGGTGAATGAGATCCCACAATTGTGATAGATTTTATATTTATTACATCCTTAAAATAGTGGAATTTAGGTGAAGTTGAAAAATATTGAATCCTCATAATATTGTAAGTCAAAAAAATTAATTGTCTAAATGTTTATATGCATATACAAGGCACTCTTAAGCAACCAAGATCCTTACACAGCCCCACCCAGACCTTTATATGCATATACAAGGCACTCTTAAGCAACCAAGATCCTTACACAGCCCCACCCAGACCTGCCAGCCCCGTTTTGTTGTTTTGGGTTAATGGAGGTAATATGTTCTTGCAATTGAACCAGTAATGTAATGGTCTTGTACTCATAACATCCTACTAATATTTGAAAAGTATGTACATGATCAACATCACCTCTATTATTATTGTAATTCGAAGCATAATCGTTAACTAGCACATTTTATTTAGACATTTTCTCAAATACTTATTTTATATCCTCAATAATTTGATTGGAAAAAATAACCTTCCACAAACCTATGTCACTCAAATCTAATAATAATAGGAATATGAAATAAATTATTTTAATCAAAATCAACAACAAACTCATATTCCACAATTTTTAAAATCATGAAAACAATATTTTATTTAAACAATTTTTCAAATAATTACTGTATAACCTTAATTCAAAAAGTAAAAAAAATTACACTTTGCCATATCCCTTTAAATATATAAATAAAATAACAAATTTAATAAAAAGTTCTTCTAAAACTTCAAGGAAAAAGATACTAACTACGCCATCGATGCTCCTATCATATTTTTTTTCATGAATAATCATGAAAAGACGATGATTTTCCTATAAACAACCCCACCTGGAGGGACGATCGGAGAGTGAAAGAATATAAAGAATTGGTTAACATGGAGTAGTACTGCAACAACTAAATTGCATATTTCTGGTCAATGTAATTATTCGATAAATTATCTTTTTATTTTATCTTATTTCAGATGTATTACAATTGCATAATGTATTGTATAATGAAGTTTCGCATTGCATAATGTATTGTATAATGAAGTTTTGCGAAAGAGAATTTTTATTTATTTATTTATTAGATGTGTGTATAAACATTCTACACCAAATTTATTTTGATAAAAAACTTATTTACTAAAAAAATCACTTTAAATATTTTTTTTTTAATTTTTAATATTTTCTATTTAAAAAAACAACTTTTAAAATATATCACAAATGGCAGACACGATGTGTGTAAAATAAAATGATTTGTAATGGTGTAATGTTTTAATGATATAAATATTCATTAATAATTTTAAATAATTAAATTGAAAATATAAATTTTAACAATATTTTGAGTAATTAAATTAAACTTGATAATGTAAATAAAATTTAATTAATTTGTCAAGTATTTTTGAGTTTAGCAGGGAATAAATGTTGAAATGTCTTTTTCTGCAATGTTTATGTTATCTAAGCTTTTTTTCTAGGTCAAATTACATTTCAATTATTTTTTTTTTCCAAAACAAAAGCACATTATTTGAAGATATTAGGTACATACATCATTCCTCTTGATAAAATAAATATGAGTTTAGGTTATGGACAAACTTTTATTGGCAAAAAGGGGCTGAAAAAGTATTTATAGGAAGGATAGATAAACTAAGAGATCCTCTTTTGTAGTAAAATTGTTTAATATTGGTGAGATTCATTTAAGTTATGGCCATATTTTATTGGAAAAGGGGTTTGAAAAAATATTTAGTTTATAAACTAAAGTTAGAAAAACCATTTTTCAAAACAATTTTCATGGTATTTTGCCTAGAACTCATTCATTAAAGTTGTTGTATATTATTTGAATTTTCTTACTATTTTTTGTTTTACTCTGAGTGACATTTGTTTAGGTCATGGCAATACTTTTATTGAAAAAAAGTTTGAAAAATTATTTAGGAGAACCATAGATAAAATGAAATTGTTTAATATTAATGAAGGTAATTTTGCTATATATATAATTATATAATTTTGAGGAAATTTGTCGAAATATACATTATATTTCTCATATATGAAGGTTGCAAAGGATTTGATTTAATTAAATAATTAAAGGAGGCCCTACTAAAACAATTTGATATTTGGGTTTCAATATAATAATTGAAAGGGATGTTGGTACCTTTGATATTTGGGCTTCAATATAATAATTGAAAGGGATGTTGGTACCAAAAATATAAAAAAAAAAAAAAAATTGACACAATATCTTGCATTTCCGTTAGCTTTATAGATTTAGTAGCTATAATTGTTTTTTAACGCTGGGAATGAAAAAATATTTCTACGCTACTCATTGTTTTTACACGTTGTAAAACCCTGAAAGTAATATCTCGTGCATACCCATAAATAAATTGTTATCATAATTTCCCTATAAATTTAATAAGAACATAAAAATTCTATCAATTTACCGTACTTAGATTTAAGTATTTAATATCTTGCATTTCTGATATCTATGAGTTTGGTCTTTAATTTGAATAATTGAATAATTCATGGTACTAAGCTTTTAAGCCTTTAATATCTTGTATTTATATTAGATTTATATACTTATTAATAATAATTTTTTTAACCATGGGAATGAAGTGATATTTTTAGCCTACTCCTTGTTATTACAAATTAGAAAATTTAGAATTAGTATTTACTCATTGATAAATTGATATGATAAAATTGTAGTCATAATTTCTTTATAAATTTGACATGAATATAAAAATGCTATCAATTTATTGTACTAAGTTTTTAAGTCTTTAATAATTTTCATTTTCGATATATATATATATATATATATATATATTGTAATGAAAGAAGAGGAAACTATGGATTACCTCCCCACATTTCATGGATTCTAAGCCCAAATTGAGGTGTGTCACCCCTAGAGAATCGAAGAGAATTGAATCTATGAGTAACAACTAGGTACAATATCAAAAAACTTTGCATCTGACTCTATACCACTTGAGCTAACTCTCAGTGCTTAAGCTATTAGCTATAGTTTATTGCATTTTTTAACTATTAATTATTAAATTTAAATATAAATAGAAAAAAACAAATCAATAGAGGAGAAAGTTAGCTATATTTTTTTTTTAAATACCATGAGGAAAAAGTTGTTTTTTTAGGCAAAAGTTATGAGAAACAATAGAAAAAAATGATGTAAAATTTTTAGTAGAAATCAAGTCAAATTTTTAGTAGAGTATGTGTTTTTTTTAATACTAAATTTTTGAAGTGGGAATTTGTGGCATATTATAGATTGGAGTTATTTAGTGAGTTTCGATTTGGAATTAAGTGTCACCTACAATATATTTTACATAGTGCCATACACCATTGTCTTTAAATGTTGAGTAAAATGATGGATAAGTGTGAAGGGTCAAGGCGAGAGGAAAGTAGAGCTCAAATGAGAAAAGATTAGAGACATGTATCTTTCTAGGATTTATGGTGAGGGTGAAGGTTGAGGTTTAGGGTTAGAGTTAAGCCTAGAGACAATTAGCTCTCTAGCCTCTAGGGTGAGGTGAAGGTTGAGGTTGGTTAGGTCCCACAGTTAATATTAAATTTGGATTGCTCTAGACTATATCATTTAATCCTTTTATTTAATTATAAAACTTTTTAAGGATCCCATTGACCAAGTGATTTAAATATTTTACAAAATCACATAAACAAACATACGTGCCTAAGGAGTACAACCACCTGAGTGATCAGTCAATTTTATTTAATTTTGAAACCTTTTTAAGATCTCATTGGCTTAGTAATTTAAATTTCTAACAAAATAACATAAATAAATAAGAAGTACAACCAAATTACATAAACTAACCTAGATCCATCTTAAATGTAGATCTATCAATTGCTCAGAGGGATCAAATCTCTTAAGGATCAAACTTATATTTCGAGTGAAAAAATTGAGGAAAGGTTTACACCTAGAGGTATTTAATCCATTTGAGTGCTTGATAGATCTAGAGTTAAGATATATCTAGGTTGGTTTATTAAAAATTATATAAATTAATGTTAATTATATTATTAGGTGGAGGGACACTCTCCAACTCAACACTCGCTAGCCCGGCATGGAAAATATGTTGTAAGGTTATGTTATGTTATGTAAACTAAACATTTTGATAAAATAAAATAAATTAATAAAATAAGTTATTATTATTATTTAATAATTAAACCATTCTAAATCCATCTTATAGGTATCAAATATCTTTAGGGGAAAACGTTTCCTCAAGCTTTTCACTCACAAAATAGGTTTTCACATTGAGAGATTTGATCCCTCCACTATTGATAAATCCATCGTTAAGATGGATTTAGATTTATTTAATAAATTAATTTTATATATGTGTAAAATAAAATTAAGCATTTCAAAAAATAAATTATATTGTATTCTTAATTTTGTAACATCCCCGTAACCTTGGAGGAAAATTCATGGAGTTAGGAAAAAAATTCGACATTTACCAATGTGTAACTTTATAAATTACTTTCTATATTCCCTCAATTATCATTAGAATAACCATCATCATTACATAGAGAAATATTTAGTAAAAGCATAGTGAGTTACACAACCATTAACTGCCTTTGTTGTAGCATATTAACTTAAATTTCCTTCTATAACTATGCATTGATTCCATGATTCTTTTAACTCAATTATTAAATTACATACTTGATAATATAAAAATCACATCATGAAAGAAATTAACATCATAAAAATGGCACAATGAAGAATCACATCATTAGACATCGATATACCCTGGAAACCCTATAGGGTGAAAAACAAAAAACATTTAATTTTATTAGTAAACGCTTGTGAGGGTGTTCAAGCCTCACTCAATGGTTATAAGGGAGTCTATCCCTTGATCATTGTCATAAAATATTACATAGAAAAATCATCTTAAATGAAACATAGCTAGCTATAATTTATTACAATCATCATGATATCATTTTTCCCATGAATCCTCAATATCTATGTTTTTGTAGTCAATGTTTCCATTAGTGGGTCATCCTATAGTTCAAATTCCTCAATCTGCATTGACTAAAAAATATTTATCTTCCACAATGTTAAACATGAACTATCCTTTTCACAAGTAATTGTGATTTCCTACCATTGTTGTCGCCAACACACTTGATATCATGATTAGATAAAACATAAAATATTAATTAACCAATAATCAATATTTATTAATGACACTTCAACATCTATTCATGTGCATGCATAAAACATAAACAAACTGTGATGAAATGTCACCTTTAACATCATTGCAATATCCACACCACTAGAAGGTTTTAATAACTTCAAACCATAATAAATATTCCTACTATCCCAATAATGTTCAATATGATGAAGGGGAATATCCTCCACTAGTTATTAGTATTGATAAGTGACATATCAGGAAGAGATGAAGAGTCTAGACAACCAATAGTAGAGAAGAAACGCTACACCTACAAGAATTCAAAATAAAATACAAAAATGATATGAAGAGACCACTTACTCATCAAATTATACATAATACCATTGATCCATGAACATCCATCATTTGAAAATTATCCACAAGACAAAATTCTCAAGAGAATGCTCTAGTTAGTCATCCATAGCATAAAAGAAATAAAGCAAGGGTTTCCAATATATTTTTAGTTAACCTATATGGGTTTTCTCCCCTAATCCAACAAAGAGTATCAATGTGGAATGACATATCCTTATAAATAGTAATTTTCCTTCACAATAAAATAATCATATCACATTTGGGATTCCTAAATATCACCTATGGAAGAGATGTCTCCATTAATTATGGAAGATTATATTTTTAGGGTGTGCCATGTAGCCTCCAAATGCTTTCCAAGGGGTGAATCATCCAATGATGCAAATAAGTCCTCTAAGTATTCTTCCAACGTGGACATTGCACCTTACAAGGAGAAAGTTCCTCTAAATTGTGGGTGAATCCCCTCAACAAGGATCATATGTGAAGTCCCTAAGGTGTACTAATCATCATCAAAAGAGTGATGCGAGGATCCTAGGTCCCATCCAAGTGGACACATGGTTCTTTGAGGTCAAAAATTTACATAATGTATGTGTAAATTATTTAAAGAGGGGATTACCCATCACTCCTATTTTATAATAATATAAATATGCCTCAAACTATCTTCATTTAAACTTTCCTTCCTAAAATTCATTATGAGATAAACAAAAATGTTATCTTTGAAACTGCATGAAGGTTTTTGCAAATATATCTATGAATAACAAATGATTACAAAATGAATGAATGATGATGTTATAATGAGCCTTGTCATGGTCTACTTTTAAGCATTGATCAATTATGATGTGATAGGGTGTCGGACCTTTGACTTTTCAATAAAAAATCAGCATTATTATGATTCTAACATTTTCACACTCTTAATGAATGCTTTGTCCTAAAATCATAGTAAATTGGATTCTCATTAGTTATAAACCTTTTTGTGGTGGAATGAAGTTTATCTATTTTTATGGGTTTGTATTCATTGGTGATTTAGATGTTAGTGAGTTTCATTTATATTGTTTGTGTCATAGCTTGAAATATTTTAACTTGATTGTTTAACATGAAATCTTTATGCTTATTAGCACTATACTTCCCTTGATTTCAGTGTTGGATGCTTTATTTTGATTCTTTCCCCTTTGACATTAATTGTAATTGATTTGTCTTGAGAGTGGAACCTATTGGTTTTAATAATGTAAAATTGATAAAAATAGAAAATATGCAATGATGTACACACACGAGTTCTTACATGCTAATGTTGGTTCCAAATGTGACAATTGGACCATTAGGAACATGTGTATGGTTTTAGGAGTCCACACACAATTTTCTAGGTGTCAAGGCTTGACAAGCCCCAAAATAATAACTAGGACACCAATTAGGGTGTGAGATTGACATGGATTAGAGTGTGAATCTATTCTTATGAACATGCATGTGTTCCTTGGAATGCACATGCATTCTTATGAATGCACACACATTCCTAGTGCAAGGCATTTTTAATATTTCCATGACCAATTGTGTTTACCATTTTGGATTGCACGATGCATTTTTTCTTGTTATTGAGTTAAAAGTTTCATCCTTGGTCTACATTTAGCAGCAATTTAATGAATTATATCTTACTTGAATTCTAGATGAGAATTGTAATGGAATTCCATTGATTTTTTTTTCTTTTTTTCTTAATTTGGTCTAAAGTTAAAAAAAAAGCCAACCTAGAGAAAATAAATCCCAATTCTCTAATTGGTGCAACATGTAAGGACCCATTCTAGGGTCCTCAACCATAATAAAATTCATACATTTTCACATCGTACAAAATAACAAAATATTTAACAACTCCACATATTTGAAAATTGAATATCAACAACATATTTAAAAATTAAATTATGGGATTTTATATAATTAAAACAACAAGAAGAATACCTTATTATAGTAGCTCAATTGCAATGCTCTTATCGGGACCTCTTAACTGAATATGCCACCTTACCAACTAGGAAATTCTAATTGGCATCCTAGCATAGGAAACCACATAGGGAACCTCCACAACTTCCCTACCCCTCCAAGCCCAATTCCAATCACTAACCACCGTTGTTTTTGAGATCCCTGCTATAATTTCCATTTTGTGTCCAACACCAAAATCAACCACTCAGTCCTTATCTCACAACCAAAACTTCTCTCGATCCTTTTCTCTCATGTTTCTTGCACTTATCCCCAAGGTATAGTCCACCCACCCCCCACCCCCTCATCAATGCCACCAATCTCATAAATAACTTTGATCCTTAAGTTAATTTGGCGATCAAACTTGCTAGGCCATAAAGAAATGGTAAAATGCTAAAATAATACTTGGATAATAATAATAATAATAATAATAATAATAATATTTACTTCAAGACTATGTACATCAAAATGGACTTGTCATCATCCTAATTAATTCAATATTGATTTAATCATAATAAATATATATATATATATATATATATATATATATATATATATATATATATATATATATATATATATATATATATATATATATATATATATATATATATATAATGAACTAATTATTAGTTGATATTAAGGGTTAATTATCTAATTAACCAATAACCAAGCTCAATACTAATCATAAGATACTAACACATCGATGCGAGGTGTGGGTATGTAGCTAGCATACACATACTTCATACGTTTACTACTAATAAGTATTAGTCAAAGGTAGGTTAAGAAGCTAACATAAGACAATAGGATTAGTGAGTGGGAATCACATATGCCATCCTTCATAAAAATTCATCACAAAGTATGAAGTAATAATATGCAAGCAGTCAAGAAATAATATGATAATCATTTGTAATAAGACAAGGTGAAATATGTAGTAACAAAAATTTAAGTAAATCAAAGAAGGATATCACTTTCAATCTAAAGCCCCCACTAAATTATAAATTCATATCCTTCCTAACCTACTTCGACTCCCATCCTATCAATCCTCTACTACAATTTATTATGGCATCGATTATATTGGTCTAACCACTAATAGAACCAAAATAGTAGAAGTGTAAACTATATGAACATAACTTCCTTAGCAGGTAATTGGAAAATTTCATCACACATCCAAGGGAGCATGTACATCACCAACCTCCCATGATTCTAAGCTTGGAGATTACCTGGTGGGAAATGTCTCTAACCCTCCTCAAGGACTAGGGCGAACACCCTATAATGGGCCACACTACAAGACTAGTTTGAATGTTTTTCTTCAAATAAATCAGGTAGGCAGTGATGTCACCCAAAATTTTCACCTTATACTATCTCATAATAGTGCATATGAAATAAATATAAAATATAATAAAACAATGTACATTGTACCATTCCTTATTTGAGGTTTCAACATCCATTAGTTGTTAACATAGATCTATAGCTATCACATAGCCCACTTCCAATCTACAGGTTAGCTCTCATCCAAGCATGTATACAAAAATTATATTTATATATACATGTGATCCTAGTGATCATATTATTAGATCAAGTATCCAAACCCCAAAATTTCTAAATTAACATTAGAATGCTAAAACAAAATCATACGTCAAATAAATCATAAACCATATATAATATATTTAACAAACATAAACTGAATTCATCAAGTGTTTTATACAAGTAAGTCCTTCTGTCCAATTCAAATTAATCAATGCTACATAGTGTTCATAAATAAAACATCATGAAAATACAAATAGGGAATTAGCATAAGTAGCTATCCAAGTCAAAATGGGCATCGCATGAGGTCAAGAAGTGAGGGGTAGTCTCAACGTATACTCTCTGCGTTCTACCAGGTATTATTCCCTGAGATATACTTGTCCTACTTGACCTTAACCTCTTCCACCAAGTGATTCCTAAGTTTTCAAACTTTACATTCCATTGTGCGTAACAGTTTGATTGTAATGCATCCCATGTTTGAGACCTACAATTCCCTCTAATCAAGTTTGTGAGATTCATCAAAAACATAATTTCATAGAATACATGCATGAAAAAAGATCACGAGTTTTATGCTAGTGGGATGGGAGTAAAATATGATATATAATTGATCCAATTTTCTCTTTGATCCTAAAAGGTCTTACATATGAAGGTAACATAATGTTGTTCTTGTTGCACTGGATATGAATAAAAACTTGGTATCCCACTTTATAACTTTTAACAGTCCTATGTACATTGACATAAATTTTTTTGTCTATCTTGTACTTCCTTTAACCTTTCTTGAATCTACTACCTTCATCTCCCATTTTTTGAACAATTTCTAGCTCTAGTATTAGTATTTCCTCCATCCTTTCCCCATTCAAAGGTGTCCTACATGGCCTCTCATACAATTCTTGATAATGGGCATCCCAATTGAGTTGTAATAACTATTATTGTAGGAAAATCACATTATACATAACCTACATTATAAGCATGTGTTCCATAATCTAATTTACTCATTTAATTTTCCCATATGATATGAGGTGCTCAATTTCATCTAATTCCTCATCATTGACTGAAAAATTATCCAAAACCTAAATGTAAATCAAGAATCTCTATCAGAAATGATATTTGTAGGTAACCCATGTAGCTAGCTAAATTCTCTTATAAACACTCATGCTACATTGGTGCAATCATAATTGTTTCTCACTAGGATGAAAAGGTAAATTTTGGTCAATTTATCAACAACAAGCAAGACAACATTGTGCCTTTGTGACGTGAGTGAAAAACCCACACCAAAATCCATACAAATAACCTCCCCTTTATACATAGGAAATTCATGTGGTTGTGGGAGTCCTCACGGGTGGTGATGGTTATCTTTCACTCACTAACATTCAAGGAACTTGACAAAAAAGTGGACCATGTCATACTTCATGCTTACCCAAAAGAAAATATTCTTAATTTCTACATACAACTTCTTCAATCTAGGATGTACAAAATTAAGTTTTGTATGTAAATATTCAAGGATAGTTCAATTCTTCATATGCTTATTTGAAATATTGTTGTTATTTATGTCAAAGACATCGGGAGACTACTTCTTTCCAAGACAATGATTGGAAAATGAAGATTGTTGAGAATTCTTTTTTTAGACTTTTGATACCCCATTTGGTTACATTATATTTGAGTAAATTTTTAGTCTAATTACGTAGCTCAACCAAGGGAATATGGTATATGGTCATAAATAATATTCTGAGATATTTTTAATGGTATAACAAACTCCCTCTAATCCCATAGGGATGAGGAGATATACAATATTTTTTCAGGATGATCCAACCAAAGTATAAGAAGGATGACCCAAGAAGTTTTATAAGATATCCCCATAATTGATCATACAAACACTATAAATAAAAGTAATATGAACACATTTAAACACCATTTAATCAATAATAGTTTTGAGTTCTCAAGAGGAGATGGGGAATAATTTCATGAGACACAATACTTTCTAAGGTTTTGAAAATGGGGTAGAAAGCTAAGTGGGCTTGATTGTGGTGAAAAATCTATAGTTAAGCATGCTTGAACCAGAGGTGATCAGGGATGGGTGACCTCTTGGGAATTCCTGGTTACTACATGCAAGCCCTGGAAGTGATGATTTATGCCATGTGATTCATTTCACTAGTTTCAATCCAACTTCTCCATTCCTTTGAGCATCACCTGATGCAATGAGTTCTAAGTGGAATATTCAAAAATCATGAGAAAGTAGTCATTTATGACTACCTCTAATGGAAATGGTCATATATGAATGAATTACTTCACGCATTTGAATCCCAAAAATGATATCTAATATAATGCACTACAAAAACCCCTCAATACTTAAATTAAAAAGAGTGAACGGAACTCTATGGTTCATGAGGCACAATACTTGCTAAGGTTTTGCAAATGGGGTAGCAAGCTAAGTGGGCTTGATTGTGGTGAAAAATCCACAGTTAAGTGCACTTGAGCCAAAGGTGATCTAGGATGGGTGAACCCCCCGGGAGTCCTAGTTACCAGGTGCAAGCCCTGGAAGTGATGATTGATTCTATGTGATTCATTTCACTAGTTTCAATCTCACTTCTTCGCCCCTGTGACCATCACCCGATGTAATGAGTGCTAAGTGGAATATTCAAGCATCATGAGAAATGAGTCAGTTATGAGTACCTCTCATGGAAATGGTCATAGATGATTGACTTACTTAATGCAGTGGAATCCCAAAAATGATATCCAATTTTTGGGGTGATTCTTGGAGTGTAAAGGTGGATAAAAAATATGATTTATGGGGTGAATGAGTCATCCTAGCTAACTTTTCTTCTAGAATGTTTCATATTGTGAAACTTAGGGGTGTTAGAGAGAAGAACTTCATGTAGCTATGGTTAAATTTTTAGACCTTGGTTTCTATAATTACAGAGTATACTCTGATGATGTTAGGCCTCTAAATAATCTTGAAATTTTCTTCTAACATGCATCTTGGTATTTTCCCTATAAATTTTCTTCTAGGATGTTTTAAAATGTGAAACTTAGAGGATACATATAGAATATCTTCATGTACATGTGGTAAAAAAAAAAAATTCCTCGATTTGTTATAATTTTAGAGATATGGTTTGAGGAGTCAGGGTTCCTAAATTCTCATAAAATATACTTCAATAAGGTTAGCTTGCTATTTTTTCTATAACCTTATTTAAATTTTGTTTCAGAACCTAAAATTTGGAGGAGATAGAGAATATATCTTAAGGTACCTATATTATAACTCTCATACCTTGTTTCACTATAATTTCATAGATATGGTCTAACGATGTTAAGCTTCCTAAATTCTCATAAAATCTACTTCAGACATTGCATCTTGATATTTTCACTATAATATTATTGATGCTATGTATCAGACTCTTAAATATGGAGAAGAAAAATAAGAGATCTCAATTATACTTGTGGTAGAAATTTCATACCTTCTTTCACTGTAATCTCAAATACATGCTCTAAAGGATTTTATGTTCCTAAATGTTCACGAAACATGTGTCAAACACAACAGCTTGCAAAATGTGTTATAACATTCTTTTTGGTGTGTTTGAGACTATGAAATCTAGAAGAGACAAGTAATATATCTCTAGGTACCTATAGTAGAAGTAATGCACTAGATTTACAAAATTAGATACATGCATGTTGTGCAAGTTCATTCTTGGGAATAACCCAAAAACAAGAAGTTTTGGGAGAAGTAGACTTGGTGAAGGAAGAAGGAACAAGTAGAACTTGTGAAGGAAGAAGAAATGAATAGCCTTATTGAAGGCAGAAGAAACAAGCAAAGTCGGTGAAAGAAGAAGCAAATAATAAACATTGTGAAGAAGCAAGAAAAAACAGTGGAGTAGGTTGTTGCCAATGAATATTTGTAGCAAAGGGGATTAGTGTCTCCTATAGGTTGGTGTCTACAAAATATAATATGGGATGGGTGTCTCTTATAGTTTGGTTCCTACAAAGCAGCAAAGGGGATTGGTGGCTCTTGTAAGTTGGTGCCTACAAGGCAGCAGAGGGGATTAGTGTCACTTGTGGGTTGGTGCCTACAAAACAAAAAAAGGGATTAGTGTCTCTTATAGGTTTGTGCCATTGGTGCCTACAAATTTATGTAATAGTAGGTTTATGCCTACAATATCTTTCATATTAAGAAGTTCTCGGGTTTTTGTCATAAGGGTTTCCACATATATCATGCCTAACTTATTCATTTTATGAGATTGATGTTCTATGATGTCTTTTTTGTCTTTAAATATTTAAAAAATGTCATTATACTAATTCACCCTGCTCTTAGTACAATCGTGAATCTAATAATTGGTTTAAAAATAGGTTCCTTCAAAAGTAGTCTAACCACTAGAAGGTAAATATTAGAGGGACAAATGGCTAACAAGGATCTTTCCTTCTCAAATAGAGACATTCTATTTCATGGAACACATTAATATTTATAAATGATAAAATTAAGGGCATAGCTAATGTCCTTTGGCATTGATGTATGAATTTATTGGTAGATGACGATAAAGCTCCAAAAACTCCTCCAATAGATGCAGATGAGAAAAAATGTTTTGTAAATAATGCCTAAGTAATGAATTCCATTATAAGTGGTCCCGCTGATTTAAAACTTGTTAAGGTAATGCAATTTTAATCTATTAAAGAAATTTGGACGAAGATTCAAAGAAGCTACGAATGAGATGAAAATAACCCTCTCCCATTTTGTGTTACTTTCATATACATATTCGATCTTGAATAGCCCACATAAGACATTCCCTTTTTATTGTTTAATTGAGAGGATTTGGTTGGTTACATAACATCCTTAGTGTTCTAGCTCCAATTCTTAATGATGGAAGTCTCATTATCTCTTTTCTCTCTACTATTGAACCAAATGACCTTCAACATTCAAATTTCCCACAATGGATCAAAACTATTCTCCTAGCTTCACATAGGTCCATAGCCATAATCATCTTCACCCATGGCATACAACATGTTTTTGTTAAATAATTTCATTGCTAAATTGAAAAGAAATCATAATGATTTATAATTAAACTAGGAGGATTTTGATATAGGTAGACAAGGTGCCATAGCCAAGGAGAATGCAACCCTGGAGAAAACCCAACAAAGATAAAGGAATTTACTTTATTTTAAACTATAATAATTTGCATTTGCATGGTGTGGGCATATTATCCCTTTTCACCCTTTGGGTTGTGTGTATGAATTTTTCATTGGGCTGCACACCTTTTAATATGACTCATTAAGTTGAGAGGCACATTAAATAGTCCACAATGAGGCAGATGTGTAATTTCTTCCATGCATAACATATATTTGAAATTTGGTTTAAAAATATATATATTATGGAAACCATATAAATTAAATGGTGGGTAGATTACTATAAATATCAATACAAAATAAACATCAAAACACTTGCTGCATGATACATATTAGGTTCCTAAAATTAAAAGAATAAAAAAAACCATCTAAATTATAAATTTATTTTAAATTAAGTTTATGATTATTATTATTATTAAGTGTAAAAATAACCAATATATCAGTTAAACATATTTACATTTAAATATATATATATATATATATATATATATATATATATATATTATAGATTTACACTCACATTACCATGGAGATTCTTAATCTCTATTTACACTCATAGTACCCGAGATGAGACATGCGAGGACCTACGAGAAGTCTTGTAGTTTGTGAATAAGTTATATGTGATCCATTAAAAAGTTGTTGAGGGGAAGGAAGAGTCCCTACAATGATAGCAAATTGGAACCTTGGATGTGGAGGAGACCTGCAAGGAGACCTAGGAGGAGACCTACAAGGAGACCTACGAGAACCTATAAGGATTTTTGTAGTTTGTTAATAATTTGTATATGATCCAGTAACAAATGGATAATATTTTATGAGTGATTTTTTTTAACCATTAACCAAGAGGTTGTCCGTTGCGCATGGTGATTAGAACTCTTGGAGTGGTCGAGTATTCCTTCACCTTGTTCCATATTTTCATTCTAATTTCTTTGGTCATATTTCTCACTTATAATATGGTGTCACTCACTAAATCATAAACACATCCTCCTGCTTGGATTTCTTCATATGGACACGTTCACATGCCTTATTTCCCTATCATAGGGACTCGATGACTACAACTCCTTCATTAGTTTCTACTACTCGAAATTACTCTTATCTGAGATATTGATTAGTATGTTGTCCTCATTTTTCCGATGATATTGAACGTTCAGGTGCTTCTTGGTGGTGTTTTCTATTCCTGGAATGGTGCAATGGTGGCATCTTGAAGTGGCCTTGTGGATGTTGTTGGTGGAGTTTTAGTTTATGATGGTTTTGAGTTTGTAGTGTTTGTGCTTATTGTTACTGAACTCTTTCACTCTTTCATTTTTTCAGGTCTATCTCACATTGGTGTCGAATATTTTCATAGTTTTTTAGGGTGGCTATGGGCTTTTTTGTGTCTGGCAATGTGTTTTACTGCTTCCTCGGGATCCTATAACATTGTTTTTGGAGGAGTGTACTAGTGTTTCCAGGTGCAATTTATTTTTTGCTTATGTGGTGTTACAGTCACGGTGGATTTTTGGTGGGTATTGCGCTGGTTGGTGGATGAACTTTCTGTTTATGCATACATTAGGTTTAGGTGAAGGCTTTTTTTTTTTAATACGGTGGGTTTGGCTATATGTTGGGTGATGGTTTTTTTGGCAGACATAGAATTTTGGACGTTTTGATCACATTGCCTCTTTGTGCTCTACAAATTTTATTTCTTGCCCCCTTGAAGCCAAGGTGGTGGTTTTCTCTGGTAACTACTCTCCCTTTTCCTAATCTACGGTGACCTTTCCCCATCGTCTACTTAGTTTTTGTTCCAGTCACTTCGAGAACATCTTTCTGGACCTGATGTTTCTTGGATCTTTCCTTATTTTGAGTCCTCACTATTAACTACCGTCCTTTGGAGTTGCGCTAACATTTATGATTATGCTTTCTTTTTATTCCCACATCATGTCAGGTTGATGGATGTAGATATTCTGGATGATGTTTTATTATCTTTTCCTTAGTATTTTAGGGTTTATGTGCCTCCTTTCCATATGATTCATCGTTCACATTTAATTATACTATCTAGCATGGGGCTGGTGGTGTTTTAGAAGATTATCTCATAATTTTTCCCAAAATATGTGCATATCCTTTTTAGTTCATCTTTCTGACATCTCTATTGGGAGATCCTATAACATTATTTCCTCCTTGACTAATTTTAGCGGTTGGTTGGAGAGTTGACATAGAGATGTATATATTTCTAATGAACACTCTATTCTCTGCACTATGGATCATAGCACGACTTTTCTAGATGCATATGTGGAGGCCCATGAAGCTTTCATATAGGCCACTTTGGATGTTGAGTGGTCCTTCACCAGAAAATGTCATCTCAAGGACCCTCTCGATGTGTTACACTCTCACGACCATCTAGTTATGCATTACACTATTTATGGGACACATAATCCACCCAATGTCAATGTGCCAAAACATTCCTTTTCTTAATGTGGTAAGGCATGAAATAAGGGTGGAAATGCTATCATTTCAGATTCTGCAACAAAACTTAGCTTCGGTTACAACATCATGTGGGACTAGCTTACTAGCTTGTAGAAGAGAGCTCTTGTGGGCTGATGGATCTTCTCTGAGAACTCAAGGTTGGATATGTAGGAATGGGTGAAGATATAATGGACTTCAATTTTGGGATATACACCAAAGGTCAGTATTCTGATGAACATCTAGTTTAGTTTTCATTTTCTCCACTTGGATGATTCTGAGAAGTTTATGAAGACTTCATGGGTGAGAGGGAAATTTTTCCTGCATCTACATAAATGGTACATTGGATTTAACCTTTGCTAGATACACCTAAGAATGATATTGTTTGGGTTAAATTTGTGGACTTAGACTTAAATACTCGACCTGATGATCTTTGATGGAGACTAGAAATTCTATTGTTAGTTTCATATATTTGGACCCAAATGTTATGGGTGCTCAGCATAAAAGGGCTCCCAAAGAACGTGGGTTTGGAATGGGGATCACTTCATATTAGACAAAGGATTGATTACTGGGGCATCCCATTCATACGCCTTAATTTTCACCGTGCTCGACACCTAATGAATTATTGATCAAGGAGGAGGAGATAATATCTCAGTACTCCACATGGTCACAATGGATGCTCTGGGTAGTCTCTCCACCCTTTAGAAAATGGAATCACCTATTCTCGTAAAGGTACCTCTTCTTCCATATGTGATCCTTCATGGTTATTATTACTTTATCCTCCCTAGAATCATCTTCCCCTTCTGCTTCCCCTTTGGGTTCGGTTGTTATACCATACTTTGTTTTTCCTCCCCCCTCCCAATTTAGTTTATTTCTCTTCAGGCCCTATGGTTTCAAGGTCTTGTCCCCTCCTTCTACCAAAACTTCCAACTTCCATGGTTATGCTTCCTATGGATGTACCCATGGTTCAGGACCCACACTCCCCCTATGATTTCCCCTGATCTTTTTGTCTCTCCATATGTGCCCCCTCTAGAAATGGGCTCTACACTGCCCTCTCTTCCTCTCGACGACATATATCCCATCTCTTCCCCTCATAACATTGTTGGCAGAGATATCAGTTTACGCCTCCTCAACCAGGCTATGGATCTCAAGGAATTGATTATTCATAAGGGTGTTACTCCCCCTTCTTACCCCCACATTAGTCCTGGCTTGACTCTTAACATTACAGTCCAAAAGACTAGGAAAAGAGGAAGTCGTCAGTTTCATTGTCATCTGACTTCTTAGACACCTCCTTTTGATGATTTTATTGGATTAATGGATGTTACCATGATTGTATCTTCTAAATATCAGGCCCTTCGACAAATGAAACCCACTCAAGAGGCCCTATGATGAATATCATATATTTGAATCTTAGAGGTTTGGGGAATCACTTCAAACAATTAGGCCTACTCCATTTGATTCAAATTATTTTCCCCTTCGTGGTTCTCATTCAGGAAAACCTTGTTGATGCCTCTAAGGTGATCACATATTTTTGTTTGATTTTTCCATCTTGGCATATTTTGGGTGTCAGTGTTGACCACTCACCAAGGGGTATTATTTGCATGTGGGATCCTGGTTGGGAAAATTTTCATGCCTACAGTGTTTTTGCAGGTACCCTCCTTACTAGACATTTCAGGGGCCTACCCTATCGCATGCACTTGCTCAACATATATATTCCCTACCAGAATCACTCTGTTTTTTTGGATTATATACAAATATGTGACATGCTAAATATTGGTGGTTTAATTATGGTGGATTTTATTACAACTCTTTTGGCATAGGAGTGTTGGGGTATGCATAGAAAAATGGATCCATTGTCTGACATATTATATAATCTTTCTGTTAGAATAACCGTGGAGTGGGTGAGGACCATATTATCATTTCGTTGTACATGAAAGTCTTGTGGAGATCCTTGGAAACATGAAGTCATGGGTGCAAAGGACATATTTATCTGATCACCTTCCCATTTCTCTTCACTAGTGGATGGAGTATATCTGTCATGGGATCTCACTCAAAATTAACAAGGTATGGTTGGAGGATAGGGAATATATGGAAATAGTGAAGTCTATATGGAATGAGAATAGCAGGTCCCCGAAAGATTCAACGATGAGGTTCTTGACTCATAAAATAAGTATCATAAAAGGAAGCTCTAGAGCATGGGAAAGGGAGAAAAAACAACACATGATCGTGGAATTGAGGAAAATATCCACTAACATTTCTCAGCTTAGGGGAGATTTGGAACTAAAACCGTCAACCTTTCTAGAATTGGTACTCTTGAAAACATCAGAAGTTAGGAAAAATGAAATTCTAAAGATTTGGGAAGCAACATGGAAGATGAAAAGCAAAGTGATTTGGCTTCATGAAGGTGACTATAACACGAATTTTTTCCACAAATATACTAACCAGAGGAATAAAACCAGTGCCATCTATCACATTGAAGTGACTGATGGGAAGATCAAACACTCCACTCCTAAGATACAACAAGAGGCTCTTAAATAATTTGAAATTGTTTATAGAGCTAGGGAGGATGTGGATTATTTGGACCATAATTGGGCCTTGGAACTTTATCACTGGAGCTATTAACTCTAAATTCTTGGCTCTCATTCCAAAGTCCTCCTCTCCATAAAACTTCGGGAACTTCAGGCACATATCCCTTTGTAACATCCTATACAAGGTAATATCAAAAGTGATTGCAACACTTATCAATAAGGTCTTATCTACTTACATCTCCCGTCAATAGTCCGATTGTTTACAAAATCGTTAGATCAATGAGGCCATTGTAACTTCACAAGAATGCCTTCATACTATCCACACAAGAAATAAGGAAGTTATTGCTATGAAATTCGATCTTCACAAGACCTACGATTATGTGGACTGGTATTTCACTCGTCTCATACTACACAACATTGGAATTTTTTCAAATAATGTGGAGTGGATCATGGCTTGTATTTATTTTGTCTATTATGCAGTTCTGATTAATGGTTTCCCACCTCTTTCTTCTGTGCTGGAAGATGCCTCCAACAAGGTTGTTCCCTCTCCCCTCTTCTGTTTATTATTTGCATGTATGTTCTGAGTTTATGCACCAATGAGGCCCAGTCTTGTGGACTATTTCTGGATTTATCCATTTCCAGAAATGTGAACATCACTCATTTGTTTATTGTCGATAATATCCTAACTTTTGGTATCATTTCTAGATCACAGTTGTCAGTTTTACATTATATTTTTCTCTACTATGGGGCGACCTCTAGGCTTATAACAAATGAAAAAAAATATTCTATATTTTTCTTTTGGTGGTAGGTTGGATATAGACTTTATTGCATGTATCTTTCACATTCAGATTTATCCCCTGTAGTCTGGCATCAAATACCTGGGCTTCAGACTCAGACCTAGAAATTATAAAAATAATGATTGGAAATGAATGGTTGATAGGTATAAGAGAAAATTGAACAAATAGACCCATATATGGCTCACTATCAGGGGTATATATGTTCTCATATAGTTTTTTCTTCAACAATTATCGGTATACTAGGCACATTTTTTTAATTCCTTCGTCCATCCCTGCAAAGATAAATAGTATCATCTCTAAATTCCTATAGTCTGCGACTGGTTCGAACACAAAATATCATTTATGCAGATGGGATTCCTTGACCATACCAAAGAAATTCGATGGTTTGGGTTTATTGTATCAAAAACTCTTTTTTTTCTTTGCTAACTAAATCTTTCTCGAGGGCGCTGAAAGGATAGGAGGTCTGGTGGGAGATCATCCAAGGAAAGTACTTGAGGGGCACTAATTCTCACAAATCTATTGGAGCTTTATAAAAATCCTCCTTTCGTGACACATGGGGATGACATGGGAGTTTCATAATGGCCACAAGATTTTGATTCA